>OX940899.1:12532894-12967894 GCA_954871355.1 Cabera pusaria
GAACCTGTTTCCGATGGACGCAATTCGTTTTAGCAAATTAAAGCAACAATTGATATCGCAATGTTGATTGGCAAAACATCTTGGTGAATTGCAATGGACCTTGATAACTAACATATTGCAAAAACTGTAACTTTTAAACATAAAAGAATTAAGCAACTAATGAGAGACAGTAAATTATTGACTTCGGTAAAATCGTAGTCAACTGTTCTAATTTAGTTTTTTTTCCATACAAAAGATCTGAGAATAAAGTGGCCAAGTGCGAGTCGGACTCGCACACGAAGAATCAAAGAAGAATCAAAGAATCAAAGCATTTATTCAGTATGTAGGCAGTATAAATATACGCACATATACACGTCAAAATCATAAATCATAAAATAAATCATAACCAATTATCAAGTAAACATAGCAAAAGCAGAATTTAACGCTTTGAATTAGAAAAAAAAAGTAATGAACCATTCAGCTGTCATCCAATCGTTTACGTCAGAATCGTTTTCAGAGAGAAGAGTTCGTACCACAGTATAAGATTAAATAATATTGAACAAAAGTTGTCGAAAAAACACGTTTCGTGTTCTTATATGGGGACCCCCTTATATTTTCAAATTTATTTTGGTTTAATTATTTGTTGTTAGTGCTGCTATAGTAATTAATACCTTATGTAGGTATTAACTTTTTTTTAAAATTCTTTGGGAAAATTTCAAGTCTCTATAACTTATATCTTTTATCTACGGTTCATAAAATCGAGCAAAAAACGCCGAAAAGAACACGTTTCTTGTATGGGTAGGGGCCTCCCTTGTATTTTTCGTTATTTATTTTTTAGTAATTCTTGTAATAGCGGCTATAGTAATACATACACAGAAGTCTTAATAATAAACTGGCCAAGTGCAAGTCGGACTCGCACTAGTAGGGTTCCGTACCACACTACAGTATTTTATAAGATCGAGCAAAAAATACCACTATCATTTTACGCCAGCAAAACATAATAATTAATAAACATTTTATTTCTTATAACGCCATCTAACGTCTAACAAAGGTGTTAGGGATCGACATTTCAATATAACGCCATCTATGGGACGTTTACCTAACTAAGTGTTCATAGATGGCGTGAAATGCCGAAAAAAACACGTTTCTTTTATGGAGACCCTCTATTATTTTTAACTTCATTCTGTTTTTAGTATTTGTTGTTATAGCGGCAACAGAAATACATCATCTGTGAAAATTTCAACTGTCTAACTATCACGGTTCATGAGATACAGCCTGGTGACAGACGGAAAAACAGACAGACAGACAGATGGACAGCGGAGTCTTAGTAATAGGGTCCCGTTTTACCCTTTGGGTACGGAACCCTAAAAACTGCAACATATTCATGAGTGACACGCATTGCCCATTTAAAATTGGTTATTAATAAGTGAGCGTGCTTTATTATAGACTGCGTCAGAGGATAGTGCTTACTACTGCCAATCAAGATAAAAATAAAACAATATCATAATTATAATAAAACTGGCCAAGTGCGAGTCAGCATCGCGTCTCTTATCGCACACTTAGGGAGGGTTCTGTACAATACGAAACATAACAGAGTTTCAACCTCATACATTTTCTTAATTGATATTACCAAGAATATTTGGTTTGGTCGCGATCTAGAAAGACTACTCGTTTACTAGCGCCATCTATGTCATTTTGCCGTAACTAATTAGATAGATGGCGATTAAAAACACGTTTTTTGTATGGGGACCCCCTTTAATTTTTAACTTTATTTTGTTTTTAGTATTTGTTGTTCTAGGGGCAACAGAAATACACCATCTGTGAAAATTTCAACTGTCTAACTATCACGATTAATGAGCTATAGCCTGGTGACAGACGGACAGACAGACAGACAGACAGACAGACAGACAGACAGACGGACAGCGGAGTCTTAGTAATAGGGTCCCGTTTTACCCTTTGGGTACGGAACCCTAATAAGGAACTTAGGTACTTAATATTAAGATGCCTCATTATTTAGACTTTTGTGAATAGATACTATGTGAAAATATTAAGTATGTACCTATTACGGTTTAGAAGAAACAGTCCTCTGACAGATGCTAGGCTATTCTGTAAGCTATCTCGACAGCGGAATCCGCGGTGAGATTTGAATTTCGTACTACGAAATTCAATCGTATCACGTTCGTAATACTGTTGAATTTCGTAATACGAAATTCAAATCTCACCACGGATTCCGCTGTCGAGATAGCTTACAGAATAGCCTAGATGGACGGAAAATTCGCGCCTTACAAATTCTTTGTAGTGTGTCCTACCCATCTCCTGAGGCTGGTAGGACAAAAGTCTTTTCTCTCGGCTTAACAATCGCAGTGGAGCCTAGTTAGTGCATTGTTCTAACCGACGAGTTCTGCGTCTTGCTTTTATTAAAATGTAAGACAACGCGTGCTGGTACCACAGAACATATAATAATACTACGTACTGGTACTAGAGCCTTGATAATGCTAGCAAAAGTTTCAATTGAGAATTGCTTTGTGCGCCATTGTCTTTGTTGTAATTGATTTTTACTTAAAAATCAAGGGGTTTTAAAATTATGATTTTGTATTTAGAGCTAAGGTTAATCTAAGTTAGAATCTTCTTCTAGTTAGAAAATTCATCTAGTTAAAATCTTTAGGTTAATTACATATTTTTCGTCAAGCTTTTTCTTCTACCTAACATTTACATCAACTCTCCATCTAAACGTAGTATTATTATCTATTCTATGTTCTAAACAATCTATTATAACTACCTACTTATAACAAAAAGGTATATTATATTATCACACTCACATTACAGACTCAATCAACTATTAAGTAAGTCGATATTTATGTCTTAGGTATTTATAATCACAATAACAGTTCTATTATCTATATTATATCTTTGAATATCTGTTACGTCAGTCATGATATCTCTACAATCCAGGGAATCCCAGCTTATACCGTCGGTTTCCACAATGGCAGCTTTTAATCAGTCCTTTTGTCGTTTGTCCGTCAGTCTATAATCTAGACTTAATGAAAAAATCTAAAGAGATAATAATCATTTTGCTTGGATTGTACCAGTAAATGCACTATAGCTTACAGTTTCCTAAAAATAATAATAATGGGAAACGGATACATTGTGAATTTACACAGTTTACGTTGGAATCTTACTAACAGAACTGCGGTCACCATCTAATTTTTTATTAAGGCTAGCGTTTTAACACTATCCCGCCTGGTAACTGATTATTTCGTCAAAGGTTGAAAACACGCTAGGCCTTGAATACTTTGGCCTATCACAGACTGTGTGCTGCCTGAACATCGTAAAGTTATGGCGGCAGATTTATTTCCTTGATTGTGGTAAGCTTCTTTTTGGTAGTAAGTCAGACGGAATAATATATGTAATCATCATCATTTTCCTACCCTTATCCCACTCAAGTGGGGTCGGTGCAACATGTCATTCTCTTCCATTTGGGTCTATCCGCAGTCATTTCCGAATTATATATGTAATAATGATCGATATAATAATATTATGCTGCTATCACCTCTGGCCGAACTCCCATGCTAGGAATCGAACCGGCGACAACTCGTTTAAAAGTGAATTATTTACACCAACGGGGCTCTCGCATCTTACTTTATCTCCGGCAATGATGATAATATTATTCATATTTATGACACAGGGAATTAAAGTTCAGTATTCCTTAAATCGTAAATCAATATAAAACCATTCCAGTTTCATGCGACAAAATTGACTTCTTCACCAAAGACATAAAGTCGTAAATCGGTTAACATATATGTAAGGTGATCACCTCTAACCTTTCACATCGAGCACGTTTCAGAAAGACATTTAACACGTTAATCGCGGCAATTTAACAAATTTCGACTCACGGCGCCTGGTCATCCACGCGGAAAAGTAATTACGTCGCGTAATGACGTCACTTACCTACCCCCTCTCCTCATGCTAATAGACAATTTGCACGGTTTTTCCAGCCATATTGCAAAGGGTGCTACTGGGATTGACATTTGAGCGTCGATGTCTATCTGTTCCATCAAGTAAGAACTGTGAAATTTAGTCTCTATAACATCAAAAAGTTTAAATGTCCCCAAAGGCTTTCTATATAAAGTTTTATACATGAATGAATGCATTTTCTTTCTTTCATTCATTTTGTTAAATGATCAAATGACACAACATTAAACTAGACGACAAAAAGAGTAGTCATTCATAATAAGAAAATATTAATTGCGAACTCAAATGTATAACCTTTGTAAATCGAAACAATACTACACAGAGCAATCTAAACGAAACGGAAAATACGGAATAAAACAAAAGCATATTTAACGTAGAACTTGAAGGCATTAAAAGTTATTATAAAATGGCATACCGTGGTCTACGATTCGTTAGTTCTTTCCTATCGTAGCCGTAGCAGCTGGAGGGCTTAAAACCCAGGCTTTTTCTGTGCTATGACGCATTCAGAAGGTTTCTTTTGTTGCCAAGCAAGGGTTTCTCATTAGGGTATTTCGTGCCTTTGAAATTACATTAGCTCTGTACCTAACAAGTACATTGTACTTACTTTCAATTACGCATTTATGGTTCGTGAGTTTGATTGAAATGGAAATGAGATTCAGATTAAAGGTGACGGGTTGTAATTCTTTGTTTGTATACCTAATTATGAAAAAACCAATAATACCTTCTAAAGATCTCGAACGATATACGATCGAATATACCTACACACTTAATTTAATGTAATGCGTTGATAAAGATAGTTGATATGATACAATTTTAATGTATTTTGTTTAGTGTTTTAATGTTAATGTTTTAAATCTGAACAAGACCCTCAGCACCCGCACTTTAGTGAAATATAATAAAATATAATATTCTCCACTTCTTCATAACCGATTGCGTTCTCGAGTGAATATGGAAAGTCCGGACGCTCATTTAAACGGGTACTCGAGACAATCTGAGGCGACCTCAGACAGGAGGTTTGCGAGTTTGCTAGTTCGTTATAACTTACTACCCCTCAGTTTATATAGAAGATTACACACAAGATTATTTTGAATGTTCGCTGAAATCGATTTATAAGCATTGCTTTATGAATTCATTCTCGCTTGTTACAGAATCATCGTCAGAGGATAGATCATCATCATCAGAAGAGGAAGAAGACGAATTCGGTGAATTCGACCCCTTTGCGACAGCGCCATCCTTGCATTCCCCCGACAGCGGTCGTTCAGACCCGCGTTACGCAAACGCCCCCCGTCGCAACCCAAGTCCCTATTATTACGGCGACCTGTTTAAGACAGCGCCACCCCCGCCTGCACCATCAGCACCGACAGCTTCCACCACATCATCGTCGCGTGGCCCACGTTACAGAAAGTCGGCTAGTTTAGACGCCCCCCACGTTGCACCTCGACCTAACCTACCCAAGAGATTCTCAGTTGCCGAAGATGGCTTCCGTGAACTAGAGCGGTCATCTTCTTCGTCCGGTGAGAGCGCGTGGATGCCGCCAAGGCGCCGCGGGCGCGACGCGGCCGGCTGCGCGTGCGCCGCGCCCGAAGATGTAGAGGAGCAACATCCTTCTCGCAGCGTCTTTTACGTGCCAGCGCCTCTGCCCCGCTGGCCGCAAGAGATGACCACCAGACAGATCTATGAAACTGCCTTTGATTGCAAAATTACTCGTTCCGACGATGATCTGGACGACTTTGACCGCGTCAGCAATCATCCGGCTCTCCTGCAAGCCGAAGACCGCAAAGTTATTTCCTCTGCATCGTCCGCATTTGAAGCTGTTGAGCGTAGTGAACCAGATTATAAGGGTCGCCGTAAGGTGACGATGAAGACAGACAGCGTTCGTCGTTCTAAGATTCCAACGATTCGTCAAAAGAGAGAAAACGAAAACAATACCTGTGCTTTATCAGAAGAATTAGAAAAGGTACATATTGAAGAAGAGGAACGCAATGCGTCGACTTCCCAATTACCTCTTCGGGGCTATACTCCATCACCCCCATCGACAGCACCACTTCCCACAAAATTTCAACAAAAGGATGGATCTGCTATGAACAGTATCAAGAGCGCTCCTAATTTGCCTCAGTCCCAGCCGGCGCATCCTCGTCTGAAGGACCTTAGATTACCAGTGAAGTCACTACGTGCTCGTGACAGTGTAACTAGCAGTGAAGCCAGTATGGCTGACGTCAAGGGATCAGTCTCAACTGATCTCGATATCGGACAGCGCCTTAGGGATTCGAGCCGTGAATCACGCGATGGAGATGATGAAAGAGGGCAATCAAAGGACGGTATTTTTTTAGAGATTAAGGGCCGGCCCACTTCCGATTCTGACACACCTGAATTGAATCGGTACACTGGGCCCAAGGGGGTCGGCCCTATAATGGAGTTTAAGGGTAGGCCTAGCATAACTCGTCCGAGGCGCAAGTACTCTAGCACTGAAAGCATGGCAACCAGCAGCAGTGGAGGAAGCATGGAGTCATTGCGCAGCAGCAACAGTGAGGGAGACAGGAGTAGCAGTAGTTCAGAGAGCCGTCACTCTTCCTCATTAAGTTCCCATAGCTCGGATTCTGGAAACGTCCCGTTTACTAAATCGCATCATATGCAATTATCGGGGTTTGGACACCATCCAGCTAAGCTTCACATTTTAAGTCCAATATCAGATAAATCGTCACAAGAACCAGCGTCGGAAACGTCCGACAACAACAAAAATAATAACTCACAGAAGGTGTCCCCCGACGATGGTGAAACCGGAAACACGACAATACAAACGACCGTTGAAATTGTTGCCAAACCTAAACGCCGAGCGTTGCAAAATAGAAACCTTTTGAATCTTACCTTCAGACATTCAACGGGTGGCGACGCGGAAATTCAAGGTTCCGATAGTGGCATTTCGATTCATTCCCGGGAGGGAGTTGATTCCCGTAACGCATTTATTAATTTCAAGAACAGTAACACAGAAGAAGAGCGAAAAACTGAAGAGGTAGATTTGTCCGATCTACCATTTGATATGCCGAAGTTAAGAAGACGACGCGCTGAAGCTGAAGCCGACTTACGATCCTTGCCATTTGACATGCCGAAGCTACGTCGAAAGTTGCGAGGCCAGTCTTTGCAACTGAACAGTGACTTTGGAGGAGCGATCTCAAATGCTTCATCGAGTCAAAGTGTCCAGGACTTGAATCAAGGTTGGTTTCTTTATTCTATTGCCTTCTATCTACGAACTCTCATAGCTACTTATCATACAAATGTCAAACCAGTTTTATGGTACTATGCTATGTTGATCAGTTTTCTTCAATCTATTTACGTCAGTAGGATTTACTTATCAATCTTAGGAAAGAAGTACACGAAGGGTCTGTCGAGTCAATTCTTTGCATCTTCGTAATTCGAACCGACCGCGAGCGCATTATGCCGATTAAGACGTATGACTTGGGATTACTCCACACGGAATTCTCTGGTCCAACGCCCAATATTTAATTTGGTTGAGTGCTTTTTGAGGGAAACTTTTTCCTGTATGTTGAGAGCAATTTGTATCCGTTATGTTGAATTAGAAGTTCGCAATTTGCAGGATTGCATGTGGTTTGACGGGTAGTAGGATAGGAATAAAAGTTGGTATATATTTTATGCTTAGATTTAAAGAAATTTTTACTTTGTAATTACGAGTAAATTTTAATATATTAATATTTTGTTCACAGGAAACAAGCACAAGCCCAATTTGAAGTTGAACTTTGACAGCGGTAGTGGTGGATCAAGCAGTTCCAAAGGGTTGCATTTAAATTTGGGACCTATAGCTCCGCCTCGAGATCTCGTCGATGCTGCCCTCCCACTTGACCGACAAGGGTACGATCCAAATTTTTTTTAAAATCGTTTAATAAATATCAATCCGTAAAAAAGTACCTACTCGAATGTTTAAACCTTAATTAACAACATTTTCTTTTTAGGGTTCCGTAGCCAAATGGCATAAAACGGAACCCTTATAGATTCGTCATGTCTGTCTGTCTGTCTGTCCGTCCGTATGTCACAGCCATTTTATTCCGAAAATGTTAAGACTACAGAATTGAAACTTGGTAGGTAGATGTATTCTGTGAACCGCTTTCCGATTTTTATACAAAAGCAAAAAATATAAAAGTTTAAGGGGGGGCCCCATACATGGAACTGAAACAAAAAAAAAATTTTCTTCAAACCTATACGTGTGGGTTGTCTATGGATAGGTCTTTAAAAATGACATTGAGGTTCTTAAAATCATTTTTTCTCAAAGTTAATCATTTGAAAGATAGACGCGTCTAAAGTGGTAAAATGTGTGTCCCCCCCCCCCCCTCTAACTTTTAAAGTATGGGAGTGAAAAATCTAAAAAAAAACATATGCTGTAGATCTTAATAAAAACTTACAACGAAAATTGGTTTGAACGAGATACAGTCAGCAGTTTTAGAGATATGGCGACCGCAAAGATAACTTTGTTTTTCATACAAGCACTATGAAAAACAAAGTTAATTTTGTAGTTGCGAAAAATCATATTTATGGAATATTTAACTGTGTTACGGAACCCTACGAGTGCGAGTCTGACTTGCACTTGGCCAGTTTATTTCAAAATGTATTTACTAAAATCGATATCAGTAATCACTGGTTTGCATTTTATTCAGTACTTGATTTTTGCTTATTATCAGTTTGTTCATTTTTTTCAGTTGGTACCACGGGACCCTTTCACGAGTTGAAGCTGAGGGTCTATTGAGGGAAGCTGATGAAGGTGCATTTTTGGTCAGGAACAGTGAATCAGCGAAGCACGACTACTCGCTTAGCTTGAAGTAAGTTGATTACAATATATAATTATGTAACTGAAAAAAAGTACCTAAACTATCTAAGAGGAGCGTCCCTGAAAACGCGCGAATAGGGGTTTACGGTTTTTCAAATATTATGGAACTCGCTACACTGCTCTCAGTGTACACAATAAAGAACTCAGCTACTTTTTAGATGTGTCAACAGTTTAACCGCGTGATATTCATTATAGCATTTCATATTTTCTAGAAAAAATATCATCGATATAACCAAAAACATTGAAATCGACCTTTTCTATTTATTATTTGTTTAGGGTATAAAAATGTCAAATCCACTTGAAAACTGCGAACTAAAAAAATATATCTATGATTACATTGTTGTAACATAATTATTTTACCTTTCAGATCAACTCGCGGTTTCATGCACATGCGTATCTGCCGGGGTGGCGAGGGTTACACTTTGGGAGGAGCTGCCACAGCTTTTTCTACAGTCCCAGCCCTAATGAGGCACTACGTGACCGCCCAGAGACTTCCAGTCCGAGGAGCTGAGCACATGGCCTTATCCACACCTCTACCAGCCGTCCTGCTTTGAACAAATAGGACACAAGCAGAACGCATGACGCGCTCTGCAGGATGAGTTTTATTTCTGATTTGAAAAGCGCCATCTATTGGCAAAAGGATAGGTCGCCCTACCTATGGCGTGACGTTGTACATAGGAGAACCCAATCAATATTGATTTAATTGCTACGAAGCACAAGCATTATTTATTGTATTTGCGTAGTTTTAGATAAACCAGTTAATAATACCAAAGAATTAGGTTATTTAACCGTGTAAGACGGTCAAAAAGCAGCACTGTATTTATGCTAGTCCCAATATTGCAGCCAATTATAATTATTTATTTATTTGCATATAATAATTGCATACTTTGCGTGTATTGAAATCAAATAGTTATTTTAGTGTACGCTTAATATTATATATAGTGTCTGCCACGTAACTTGGACCGAATTACATTTCCTGCGCTTGTAAAGTTGCAAAGAAAATAAATAAATTTAAATGAATTGAACGTTATAATAAAACTAAGCAAAAATATCCATTCCATTTGATACTTCGACCGTATTTGAAAACAACTAACAACATTTTGTAAAAGAGGTAGATACAGGAATTCAGTGAGACACACACCGAGATCAAACGATTTTTGCCTAGATTTTTATACGAGGCGAAAATCTATCATTGACCCAAATTAATTAAATAACACACACTACACTAATTGTTTATCATAGAACGGTATCATAAAGGTTTGATTAGTCAGTGTTATCATTATATCACTTAATATTATAATAAGTTTATTGACGTAAACGATGATATTTCTTATTGCCCGAGGACCGATAACCCGATATAACACGAGATACCAGTTCGACTGGTCGCCGTGATTCATATAAAATCATTATCGGGGTGACCTCTTCAGTATGTAAATAATTTTCGCAATACCGTGGCCTAAGTTACAGAATGTACATAGATTTAATGCGTCATTTAAGAGGATAACATTATTGTAACCTAAGTTTCTTATTATATCAAACAATCGGAAATTACGCTAACTCATCAAATTCCAATTGATTTACATTGTCTTTAGAAACACAATAACTAAAGAATGCATTAAAAATAGAAGAGCTCATGGCATTAAAATCCGAATGAAAATAGTATGTTTGTGCGAATTTTTATTCTGTAATATTCCGCAAGGTCGGAAACTACATAATAAATGGTAGTTTATTTATATCAAACATTTTGTGTAGATGAATACAGTTGTCACGATAACCACACGTGGTTTGTACGACCTTAATACAATATAAATAGAGTTCAATTTAGCCGGTACTAACATTCAAAGTGACTCATGGACATTGTGGGTAGACCGGTCACAGAAATTAATGGATTTTATTATAACCTAACCTATAGACTCGTCTGTTACTCGATAGCAGTTTATCTATTAAGATTTTTATATCTTTCATACAATCAAGTGTTTTAATTATAAACCATAAAACACATAATGTAAACTTAAAAAAAGATTGCACGTGTTATGTACGTCACTCTCGTATTTATATTTATGTTATACTAGACATTAGGAGTTATGGGGCCCTTATTTATATAGGTTTATGTATCCATGACAGATAATAATATATTCAAAACAACGATATGGAACGAAGCGTTATTTACAATGGATTTAGCAGTTATGTCATTAAGTCCGTTTCATATAAAAACATGTGTCGTTTCAAATAATTTTAATTAAATACATTTTATAAGAGTGAGTTTTTGCCAGCTTAAGATAAAATAATGTGAACGAAAATATTTACCATCTAACTCTTAGATTTTCAATTTTTAACCGACTTCAAAAAAAGGAGGATGTTTCTCAATTCGAACGTATATTTTTATTTTATTTTTTATGTTTGTTCGCGGATAACTTCGTCGTTTATGAACCGATTTTGATTATTCTTTTTTTGTTCGAAAGGAGATATCTCATGTGTGGTACCATGGTAATTTTATCGAGGTCTGATAAGTATCTCTAGAGATATTGAGATAAACATCTCAAAATTGGTACTGAAAATGAATAGCGCGGCATTGAAGTCGGTTCTTTTTTAGTTTTTAAACGATATAATAATAATTATAAACGCCAAAAAAATGTTGTGTTAACTATTAGTTCGTATTTAATCATGTGTTTACGTAACATTGTAATCCATTCGTTTACTAATTAATGTTGGTGTATCAACGCGATCTCAAACCTAACTTCCTGTGTATGGTTCAGTTACCTTAGACTTAATTTTGATTGATTTGTACCTGATTTTTGAAAAAGTTGTTTGAGACTTAAATTTACGTTTTAACAGATTTATTGTGTTATCGTAATTTGATTTATAGATAGTAGTTTTAATATGTAGAAATGTATGGGTATGAGCGAATTTGTGTGAAACAATTTTAATAGTAATTAATGTACGTAATATTAACCACCGCGAAAGCAGCTTTTGCAAGCATGCAACTAATTTTTTTAAATTAGGTTTTAATGTATGGTAAATTGGTATTGGTAATTGGTATAACTGTATAGAGGTTGTTGTACATTTGCGATTTTATCTAAGTTAGGGTCCAGACATTCGCCTACATTGACGATTTTTAACTTCTACAATATTAAATAGATACAATCCGGTCGCAAGTGTGTAACAGCCTTAATAATTGATTATGTAGCAATCGCATAATGGAAAGTAGAATAACGATAATGGAAATTCATATAATTATTTGGAAGTTTAAAAAACGTGTCAAAATTTTTGGAAAACGTATTTAGGTCCAGATCGGAATGTAGGTAAATTATAGCTTATAGTAGTTATAATCAAGTGTAATTTGAAGGTGTAGTTTAAAATTGATGATGAAATAAATTCAGTAAAGAAAACTTTTGTTTTTCTTGCACACCTGTCCTTTTGTAGGTTGGATTGATTGAATAGGAAGTATAATTTATGATCGTACATAAGGAAACAACCGACTTCACATGCCGCGATAGTCAAAATACTAGCTAGTTATAATCATGTTCTAAGTATACAAATTTGCTTATATTGTTTATCTCCATATCTCTATAAAATTGAATAGGTTCAAATGGGAGGCATAATATCTAAAAAAAAAAGAATTTTTCAAATCGGTCAGGATTTGACGGAGTTCTGACGTAATAAACTTTAAAAAAAATATTCTTCCTCCTTTTTGGTGTAGTCGGTTAAAAATTAAAAAAAAATATTTAAGACTTAAAAGTCTTAACATGGACAAAGTAGGTAGGTACGTATAAAGGTTGTTAATTAGCCATAACATGCCCAGATTTTTTTACCTATTTTCCTACTGGTTTTAAATTCAGTTGTTCAATTTCATGTTCTTATGCATTGTATTAATTACCTCAGTAATAAATTAATAATCCAGTAACTTAACAAAAAATAGTTCTAGCAATAGAACTATACTGGGGGCGCAAGCCCGCGGCTTCTCAAAATATCATAATTATGTCACATTTTATCATACTGGCTATCACTGAGGAAAATTTCAGCCAAATTCAGTCTCGCCGTTTAGTCAAGAAAATGCGCCAAGGAGACGTTACTTCCTAAAATATACACATACCTAGTGCGCCTCTATGAGCATTTTGTTGAAAGGTGTCCAGTGAAATTACAGGGCATGTGAGACTCAACATCTTTATGTCTCAAAGTAAAAGGCGCAGTGCAAAAATTCTGGCCGTTCAAAATTTTGCATGCCGCTGTATCTGTTATAGGTAGACGTCATCGCTTACCATCAGGCGAGCGTCGTGCTTGTCCTGTTACCTTTTACCATAAAAAACGGAACGTTTCATAGTACGTAGTATTATTATCTTTTCTATAGTGTTACCATAGTAACAGAATAAATAATAGTTTTATTGGAACAAGCAAGAGCGGCATCTATACCTCACTACATGAAACAGTTCCATGTACAGACAGCATTTCAACGTTACGTAACTACAGTAACGTCATCTATTATTATTTTTATAAATAAACTGGCCAAGTGCGACTCATCTCACACACGTCGCCTACGTTGTGTTTTATTATTTACTATAAAGAAAGGTAAACATTTCTTGTAATAGATGGCGCTATTATGAATCAGGCCATCTAGTAACATTTTATTGAACACATTTCAGTGCAAGTACATACAACACTATAGTGATCAGTCTGTCAATCTTGTTACTGTTTTAGTTGAACTATTTCGTAGTAGATGGCGTTATATCAAAGCCTTTTGTGTAGGCAATTTCAAGCTTATTTCTGACTAACTTGACTAGGCTGAATAGAGTGTTTCCTTTATAAAAGAGTAAAATGTAAAAATATACTGGACTGTCAAATGGATTCAAAAAGTTTTTGTTTTAGTTCTCCATTCAAGTTAATCCATTCTCTGGCTGAATGTAATTGCTTTTTAATTTAATTTTTAAAGCTTTTTTAAATTTTTAAATTCTGTGAATGTAGCTCAAAATGTCATGGCCAGTCTTCTTGAAACATTTTACTGCAGCTGAGCAGCAACGTTTAGACACAACGGTACCTTTCATCATATCTTAAATAACACCCGGTACCTATATGTAGTAGATTTATAATTTCATCTTGTAACAGCTGTAATACTTCAGCCCCAGATTCACCGGTTCCTGATAGCCCTATTAGGAACAGACAGATTCTATCTATGATAGATTTTCGACTTTTATATGGCGGTATATATGTCAAACAGCTATCTGAAACGTCAGGAACCAGAAACAGCAGGGCTATTTACAATAATTCGAAAGCACAATCGGATTCAGAAACTGTCTCTCCTTCGACTTAGATCTTAGTAATTACAAGGAAATTTTCGAATAATAATTAAGATATTTTAAAAACTAAAACAACCGACTTCCATGCCCCGCGAGTCAATTTCAGTAGCAAGTTTGAGACGTTTATCGTCATATCTCTGGAGATACTTATCAAATCTCAATGAAATTACAATAGAACCACCTCGGAAATATACCCTACCGATTAAAAAAATAATCATGCGAATCGGTTCATAATTGACAGATTAATCGCGAAACATACATTAAAAAAAACCCAGACAGATTGAGAACCTCCTTCTTTTTGGAATTCTGTTGAAAATATTAATAAACTTTGATATATTTATTTGAAAAAATCAGTGATTATAATTGGAATGGTTTCTATGGTTCTAATTAAAATAATAAATATTCAAAATTCAAAATGAAATTTGAATGTATCATCGGAATTTTAATAAATGTTATTATATCGAACATTTTATTACATTGAACATTTTAATATTTTTAGAAGATACCAACATAGTTATTCTCATTTCAATCGTGAAACGAGAATAATTATGCTGGTATCTCCTAAATATATTAAAATTTTACAATATCTACGGATGGATAATGATGTGGGTTCCAAACAAAATGAGTGCTTCCATTAAAATTTAAACCCTCGAATAAAATGATATGGGTTTCCGCCCAACTGGAATTCAGGGTAACACTGAATAATTAAGCCAACCTGACGCAATACCTGGCTGGATTTAGAATTATTAATCAACATACGCTTTTAAGTATAATAAAACTTTAATCTACTTAATAAATAAAATACCAAGACATGACTTTCTGACTGATATACAACTCAAAGTCTAAGCCACTAGAAGCTAGAAGCTAGCTAGCCACTAGAAGTACCTATAGAATTTCGTACATGATATCTTTATGTAACGTAAGTATGCCTTAAAGAAAAATATGTAGTCGATTTATATGCAGAGGATTAAAGATTATTTCGGGAAGAAGATGAAATGAGGAAACAGAGGTAGGTGGGTGTCGATATATAGAACGAGAGATTAACCTTGTGTTGTTTTATGTAACTTAAGTGAAACTAGATAAGTTTGACAATGGCCATAGTATATCTTAGATCGATTAATCTCTAATTAATCCTGTAAGCTTATTTTTTCTCCAATAAATAAATGTCCCTAAATACAACCACTAAATGTACAGAACCTACTTATCGATATAATAATGTACACATATAAATTCATCAAACTGTTAGGCATAGGTAGGAGTCAATTCGGTACTTGCTTTACTAAGCTGAGACGACGTTTTGATCGGAATTTTGGTGCATTTTTTTAATGATAAAAGGTAAAAGAACAAACAAGATACTGGTACCTATATACCATATATGCTAGCGTTTGATCACTATCTCACCTGTTGGTACGCAAACACATGATGACACAGATGTTTTGGCGACATATTTTATAATATGAGGGTGGTAGCTTGCCAGACGAACGAACTAGATAGTGTCCTACCACTATGTGGCTGTTGAGGGTTTCTTAACGTTGATTTTCCTTCACCGTAGGGTCACCTACTGTGAAAGGCCTTCATACATTTTTCAATAAAAAATCCATTGGTACACGTGACGTCTGCCTACACAGTGGTGCTGCAAAAAGGCATCATCGTTTCCCACCAGGCAAGATAGTGGTCAAACGCTAGCCTATCAGATATAAACTAAACGTATCCCGGACACAACTAGATGTTAATTTTCACATAATCTGTAACTTAACTCAACCCTTTACCCAACACAACAAAGGAGTTGAAACTAAGATCTCTTATCAAACTAAGATCTCTAACATGTTTCTTCCGTATCACGCTCCTATATACATAAGATTCTGTATCTCCAATAGACTAACCCGTAGATTAATAAACTTCCGGTCTGTAAGTCTATAAGTTTCCTGCACGCTACCAAAACATAAGTTTGTTAGACTGGAAACCACCTGGATTCCACTATCGGGTAAGAACAAGTTTTCGGATTACCATCGCTCTGATCTTTAGAGATTCAAACAGTACATCAACTTTGAGGGATTTGTACATCAATAATATATGCACCATCGGTTTATTTATTTTCAACCAATTTCCAAAAAGAAGAAGGTTCTTTATGCGCAGTGGGGTAAAATTTGACGAGAGTGACGCAGCGTCAGGATCCGAAGTGAAATTGACAAAAGCGTCATGTAATATTTTGAATTTATAAACGCCCTCTATTTTAGAAAGGCGTAACTATGAAGACGTGTTCTAAAGTTCAACAGATGTACAAAAGTTGTACAAAAAATAATTAGTGATGCTGATAAATAAATTGAATGAACTTGAAAGTTTCACTTTTAACGCACTGTACGCACTCTATTTTTAACCGACTTCACAAAAGAAGATTAGGTTCTCAATTCGACTGTATTTTTTATTTATTTTTAACCGACTTCACAAAAAAGGAGGAGGTTCTCAATTCGTCTGTATGTTTTTTTTTTGTGTGTATGATACGCGATTTCTCCATCAATTGTGAACGGATTCAAATGATTCTCTTTTTAATAGGTAGGATACGTTTCCGAGGTGGTCCCATTTTAATTTTATCGAGATCTGATTAGTATCACCAGAGATATGGAGATAAATACCTCAAACATAGGAGAATGTACTAGTTTTAGTAGAAGAGTCCCAAGAAGATTATACACAATGGAGGTTGCTATTGCATATAAGATATTCTTACGGTAACTGTGAGCGAGATAGAAATAAAGGTGGGGATATTTTTTTTTTATATCTTATAGGCAAGCGTTTGACCACTATCTCACCTGTTGCTAAGTGATGATGCGGTCGAAGATAGAGAAGTGGACTAGAATGGGAACTGGCTCCCTAGGATAGCTGCCGGAACACATTAGATGTTTGGCGACAGATTTTCTGACTTGAGGGTGGTAGCTGGCCAGGCGGACACTAGATATGTTCTACCACCATGCGGGGGTTATTGGTTTCTTAACGATGTTTTCCTTCACCGGAGGGCCACTGTGAGAAGCGCACATATATTTTTCGATAGAAAAATTCATTGGTGCACGGAGGTTTGAACTCGGTACCACGGCATCAAAGCCGACCGTTCTCCCAATTACGCCACCGGGCCCTCAATAAATAATTATATATTAATATAAATAATTTGTCTTCACGGGAATGTTCTACCGGGCAAAGTCTTGTTAGGGTGCAAACTTTTTTAAACATACCTAATATTTTTGACATGACATGACATTTGGCGAAGATGGCGGCCATATCAGTCCCGCGACACTGCATACATAATTAAATAACTCAGAATTATGAACGTACTTTGTACCAATCAACACAGCAAAAAAAAACATATTATATAATAGTTACTGCGTAAATAATACTTTCCGTTGTTAGGTTGGCTACACAGTGCTTTCATAATTCGGGTATCCACAATATAGGGAAGTGCCTCTTATAACGTAGTAGAGTGATTCAGTACTCTGTTGGCCATATGGCGGCAATTAATGTTAATAATCGCAAATAATACTTTTTAACCGACTTCAAAAAAAGGAGGAGGTTTCTCAATTCGACCGTATATTTTTAATATTCATTTTGGAATACAACTAGTCCGTGTTATAAAAGTATTTGGAATTATTGTAATAAAATAGACAATTAATTATCGTGTGTGTCAGATGCTTTAATTGTACAGGGCCATTTTGGACATTGTCCTTTGATACCTTGATGACATCATTATTACTAGTGAATATTTTCACTTTAGCGCGGCATTTAAAGTCAATTTTTTTTAGGGTTCCGAACCCAAAGGCTACCAAATGAACACTTTCTGAGACTTTTTTGTCTGTTCATCCATCCGTCCGTCCGTCCGTCCGTGTGTCTATATGTGCGCACTTTACAGATCTGTATCTTCTTAAGCGTTATAGGTACATACTTGAAATTTTCAAAAAGTATATATCCGTCAGTGTATAACGGCCCAGACACGAAATTTAATAGATGCATGTAATTTCATTAAAACTTTTTTTGCACTAAAAAGGGTAAAATAAGTTATTTTTCAAAAAAATAAAACCGACTTCATAACCACAAAAAGGCACTCAAAAGCGAAAAATAATTTACTTAAAATTATTATAAGCGTTACCCACTTCTCTATTTGAAGTCGGTGCCAGCCAAGTCTATTGGATATTAGATAGATACTATGTATGTAGTAGTAGTAAGTAGGTACATGTAGGTTAATAAGTAGGTAGATACATGTAAGTATTATCTATCTACTACCTATTAGACTTGGCTGGTACCGACTTCAAATAGAGAAGTGGGTAACGCTTATAATAATTTTAACTAAATTATTTTTCGCTTTTGAGTGCCTTTTTGTGGTTATGAAGTCGGTTTTATTTTTTTTGAAAAATAACTTATTATTTTTTATGTTTGTCACCTCAGAACTCCGTCAAATCTGCACCGATTTAATATTTTTTTCAGAGGTTATGCCTCCCGTTTGGCCCATTTAAATTTTATTTAGATCTGATATTAATCTCCGGAGATATGGAGATACACATCTTAAACTCGAAATCGATGCATTTGTATACCTTTATGACATAACACTGACTACTGGATAGTATTATTTATTATCTATTCTGTGCTACTGGCTAATTTGAGTATCGCGGCATGTGAAGTCGGTTTTTTCGTTTCGTACGAACATAAATTATTTTTATGTTTGATACGTGATAACCATTAATTTTAAACCGAAATTGAATGAATTTGATTTGAAATTGAATTTTTTCATCGATAGGGTTTATTTCCAAGGATGTCCCATTAACTTTTTTATTAAGATCTAATAAGTGTCTCCAGAGATATGGCAATAAATGTCTCAAATTACAACAAACAACTGAACCCGACTCGGGTGGCATGTAAGACTTTACATGCCACCTGTTTGTTAGTTTTCTATATTAATTAGTATCACTCATTGTTTGCCCAGGCAATGCCCAGGCAACATTAGGTATTCAATCAACTCTTCCATTTTCTTCTTCTACAATGTTACTGTCAGTTGGTTCTTGTTTCCATTTGTGATAATAGGGCAAAGTTGGTTATCTCTCTACCAGCACATTTTCACCATATACAACATCTTCATTGCAAAGTTTAAGTACAATTAAATATGTTATTTTTTAAATAATAATCTGACTATTTTATGACTCAAACTTATACAGTCATAGTTGTTAGTTTTCAACCGACTAACAAAAAGGAGGAGGCTCTCAATTAGTTTGTATGCTTTTTTTGTATGTATGTTACGCGATTACTGCGTCAATTGTGAACCGATTTGCATGATAATTTTTTTAATCGGTAGGGTACGTTTTCGAGGTCCCATTGTAATTTCTCCGAGATCTGACAAGTACCTAACTCCAGAGATATGACGATAAACGTCTCAAACTTGCTACTGAAACTGACTCGAGGGGCATGGAAGTCGGTTGTTTTAGTTTTTAAACTATCTTAATTATAGGTACTTACCTCATTATGTGGGGGGGCCTTGGTTACCTCTATCACAGGTTTTAGTACATCTATTGTAGGCACCAATCTTTTTACAGAATAATTGTAAATTCTTGTTCATTGTTTATTTGTGTCTGAGATACATTACATACATACATACAATCACGCCTTTTCCTCGTTGGGGTAGGCACTAGGCAGAGACTACTTTTTTCCACATGGTACGATCCTGGCATACCTCTTTCGCTTCTTCTATTTTTATGAGCGCCTTCATACATGCTCGCCGGTTATAGGTACTTTTGACTTGGCCTTTCAATATAACGTTTAATATATATATATATATATATATGATATATATATGTGTATATATGTCTGAGATACATACATTATTATTTAATAAACCACGCTAATAAATACATTTGTTTGAGTTGAGGTACTGCCAACTATCTTGTAGAATATAGAACTCTCCTATAGTGTTAAGGGCTGGTAATATATTTATCAGAAGTTTACCAAAATCGAAGAAGTGTGAAAAGTCAGTGAGTTTACGAAATTTTGGTTGAGCCAAAAATAGAGAACTTAACCTTGAATAAAATTATATTGAAACTATTACTAAATATTATTAGTCATAGAAATAGGAAATTATTCCTATTTCTATGTTATTAGTAGTATGGGGTGAAATGTCCACTGTAGCGAAAATGTGTTCAATTAAATTAAATTCAATATTCAATTCAATGATGTATGACAAACTACAAAACAATATATAGTGATACTGCGTGAATAATAATATTTAATAAATTCAATTCAATATATTATGTATTTGTCAGATTGTGGTACAATGATATAAACTTATTAAAATAACCAGCACTATCAACCTTTTTGTAGTGTACAAATATTTCATTATCAGAATACAAATATTCGATTACTTACATAATAATTTCATTACATATATAACATTGATTTAAAGACATTATTGAATAATAAAAAATTATAAAAATAACAAGTTTTACAAATCAAAAATAGGAATTAAAATTTTTTTAAATTAAAATTATGTTGAAGTTCACCAATACAAACATTTAATAAAATGTATTCACTTTGACTGCGGCACTTTTTCGCATATTTTTTCATTTTTTTAATAATTTTTTCATTATTTTTTTTCGTAGGTGTGGCATCAAATAAAAACTAAAATCCAACAGCAGAAGGTCACAAAATAATTTAAAATAAACATGTATTATATTTAATATTATGTTTCTTTGAAGTGTTTCACACTTTATATTTTTTGTAAATTGTTAAACACAATCCAAAATTTCATCGTACCGACGGGACTTGAACCCGCAACCTCCGGAATGACATGTCATTCCGGAGGTTGCGGGTTCAAGTTCAAAGCACCGGAACATGTTCCGGTGCTTTGCCAATTAAGCCACGGTGCGAAGTATCGTTACGACGAAATTAGTGGATTGCATTTTGTTAACCCAATTATGCATTGGTGGCGCCATCTATGACTACTTATTACGTAAGTTAATCAACGTTGCGGGTTCAAGTCCCGTCGGTACGATGAAATTTTGGATTGTGTTTAACAATTTACAAAAAATATAAAGTGTGAAACACTTCAAAGAAACATAATATTTGGTTTACGCAGTGCAACATCTCTCGTCGGATTAGAAAACTGTAATGATTTCTTCCGAATGATTAACTTACGTAATAAGTAGTCATAGATAGCGCCACCAATGCATAATTGGGTTAACAAAATGCAATCCACTAATTTCGTCGTAACGATACTTCGCACCGTGGCTTAATTGGCAAAGCACCGGAACATGTCATTCCAGAGGTTGCGGGTTCAAGTCCCGTCGGTACGATGAAATTTTGGATTGTGTTTAACAATTTACAAAAAATGTATTATATTTTTTTTAAATTTTACTTCCGATACCAAAAATCGAAAAAACGCGCGGTGTGTGTTTTCAGCAGCGAACGAGTACCAGTTTTGCGGATCATTAGTCAGTGTGTGACAAAATTTGAGTATTTTAGATATTAATAATATATAAAGTATAATAGCTATACATTTGAAACATGGTATGTTTATTAAGTACTCTGAACTACTCTGTTGACATCATATCCCAATAATTTGGCCTTTCTTGCACTGTCCAGACAATCTTTATAGGGTACAAAAATACGAAGAAACGCTTCGCGAAAAGGTAGTGTAGGGAGGTAGGTGGTGCCCTGCGCCTCCGTTGCCTCGTCTTAGTGGGAGTATTACCGTGCCCAATATCTTTCAATATCTTGACGTTTCTTCTTGATAAATAAAAACAAAGTGTTCTGCTTGAAGATATTTATTATAGTATACAGCATTTTATTAAGAAAAATTATACCATGGCTTTATGTACCCAACCCTAACATTTTCAGAGTCGCCAGATTCAGAATATGAACTGGAATCACTATTATCCTGGTGTTTCACCGTCTTATAAAGATAGTCGAATCTAGTTTTTCTCAAGGCTCGTCTTGTTCTGTTTACTACCTCACTATCTGTGTGTGGTGAGTTTGGAGCGAAAGGTGCCAAAGGATTGCACACAGCCAACCCGACTAGCATCAGACATAATATCTAAAAATATACAATAACAAATGTATTAAATGCGCTGATAATTTATAAGAGCTGAAGATCGAGATCAGTGGCATGCCTTAGGTAAGGCCATTGCAGTGGACAGAGATGCCATGTGAGTCATTTTCAGTGGCAAATTTGAGGTGTTTTTCTTCATATCTATGTAGATAATCATCATACTGATGTTGTTAACAAATATCGTTATAACATAAAATTATTATTATAACATTTTTGTTAATTTAATAATTTTAAAATACATTTATTCTCAATCAAACTTTGAACATTGAATAGTTTTAAATAGCCCGAGTAATATGCATACTTATATGTTTAACCGTCTTCAAAAAGGATGTCAAGTTCCTAGAAAAAGAGGGGCTTTTTCTGATGAACTCTTTCTTTCAGAAAGATCCCCAGCGGAAGTGTACGTGGCAAAGCCCCGATGCTATGACCAAAACTGAGATCAATTTCATTATGACGGACAAAAAGCGCATATTTAGGGATGTCTCAGTGATCACTAGGTTTAAAACCGGCAGTGATATAGTGATATAGTCGGTGACTAGTCCGAGGCTCTCTATATATTGACTGCAAACTTGAACGTGTACGTCTAATCAAGTCCACGCTCCGACCCAATATGCTACAATCCGTGGTTGGGTCTGAAACGTTCCAGCGGAAACCCGAAAACCGATTTGCTGCACTGGAAACCATAATTGACGTTGACGTTGACCAGGATCTCGACCATATGGTGGACATCCTCAGGGAGGAAGGGGAAAAATTCTGTGAGACGCGAGATGCTGGCAAGAAGTCCAAGCTTTCAGAGGAATCTCTGCAGCTAATACAAAAGCGACGTGAAAACACTGCAGCCACTTCGTCAGATCAACGGACCCTAAATAAAAAGATTTTTAAATTGGTACGATGTGACCTCCGGAGCTCCAACATACGCTCAATTAAAGAAGCGATCGAGCAAAACCGGGGGTCAAAAGTCTTTGTCCAACAGCTGGGCCGAAGCCATCTGACGAAGTTGACCACTCCTAGTGGGAGTGTCGTCGCTTCTAAGCCAAAGATTCTTAGGGAAGTAAAAGACTTCTACAGCCAATTATACACCTCACAAGCGTCCCTTCCCCAACCCGGCATCGAGGATCCCAGAGCCACTCTGACCCGCCACTATACCGAAGATTTGCCAGAAATCAGCCTAGGTGAAATTGTGATAGAGGAGAGGATAGAATTACAACGGAGCTCTAAAAAGCCGGTGGATCTCCTACGCTACTACAGCTTCAGCGTATTTTCAATTCCGTCCTCTTTTCGGGGAGAACTCCAAGACATGGAGTAAAAGTGTGGTTGTTTATGTTCTTCAAAAAGGGAGACAAAACCCTTCTGAAGAGTTCTTCGATAGGTCGATAGTTATCGACCTATCTTGCTCTTAAGCCATGTCTATAAGTTGTTTTCTAGAGTCATCACAAATCGTCTCGCGGGTAGGCTCGACGAATTTCAACTCCCCGAGCAGGCTGGGTTTCGAGGAGGATACGGCACCATAGACCAAATCCACACAGTGCGGCAGGTTATACAGAAGACTGAAGAGTATAACCAGCCCTTGACAGACAAAGCCTTTGACTCCATTGAAACCTGGTCTGTTCTGGAGTCTCTGCAACGGTGTCAAGTTGATTGGCGACACGTCCAAGTGTTGAGAGGTCTATATGACGCCGCGATTATGACCGTCCAAGTACAAAATCAGCAGACTGAACATATCCACTTACGAGGAGGAGAGTGACGAGGAGTGAGACAAGGGGACGTTATTTCCCCCATATTGTTCACAAACGCTCTAGAGCATATGTTCAAAACACTGAACTGGAAAGGACGGGGCATAAATATAAACGGCAATTACCTCTCACACTTGAGATAAGCGGATGACATCGTCATCGTGGCTGAAACCGTACAAGACCTGCAATACATGCTGACCACCCTCGCTAATTCTTCTGCACGCATCGGTCTCCGGATGAACTTGGATAAGACCAAGATTATGTTCAATGAACATGTTATTCCGGAACCGATTGCCTTAAACGGAGTTTCTCTCGAAGTTGTTCACGAATATGTCTACCTTGGGCAAATCTTGCGATTAGGCAGAAACAACTTCGAGAAGGAAGCTCGCAGAAGGATACAGCTTGGATGGGCAGCATTCGGAAAACTTCGTCGAGTCTTTACATCGCCCATACCACAAAGCCTGAAGACGAAAGTCTTTATCGAGTGCGTTCTAGCTGTTATTACTTACGGAGCCGAGACGTGGACACTGACAGTGCGACTAGTTCACCAATTCAAAGTCTCAGCGAACTATGGGGAGGGCTATGCTCGGAGTTTCTCTGAGGGATCGAATTCGAAACGAAGTCATCAGTCAGAGAACCAAAGTAATCGACATAGCTCAGAGGATTAGCAAGCTGAAATGGCAGTGGGCCGGTCACATCTATCACAGAACCGATAACCGTTGGGGTAAAAGAGTTCTAGAGTGGAGACCACGGCTCGGCAAACGTAGTGTAGGACGCCCTCAAACTAGATGGAGCGATGATATACGCAAGCTGGCTGGCAGCAGTTGGAAACGAATAGCTGAAGATCGAGCTCAGTGGCATGCCATGGAAGAGGCCTATGTCCAGCTGTGGACGGAAATTGGCTGATAATGATGAAAAAGGATGTTTCTCAATTCGACCGTATATACGAGTATATAACAATATATAGTACGTTTGTTCGCAGATAACTTCGTCGTAAATGAAGCAATTTTGATGATTCCTTTTTTGTTGAAGAGGAGATATTCCTAGAATGATACAATAGTAATTTAATCGAGATCTCATAAGTATCTTCAGAGATATGGAGATAAAAACCTCAAACATGGTACTAAACATTAATAGCACGGCATTTGAAGTCGGTTATTTTAGTTTTTTAAACGATCTTATTATTAGGTTTGTTAAAAAACGAAAACAAAAAATGTTTCTACTCACCAGTGCTGTTCGCATTTTCCTCCCAAACTAAAAACGATACTTTTGCTACTAACTCTTAAATAATGCTTGTACTTGCTATACTCACAAAGAAGCGAAACATTATCTTAAAGGCTGTATATACATGAGTAATAAAATATTTGAATCCCATTTTTTTATATTCCTTACCTGAATAATGAACAAAAATTATATCAATTTGTTTGTGACATAGTCGTAGATAGATAATGACTGTTCTAAGTATATATAAAGATAACTTCTCTCCTATGCATGGTGATGGTGGCAGGACATTGTCTAGTGTCCGGCTGGCTAGTTACCACCTTCCAGTCGGAAAATCTGTCGCCAAACACGTAACGGTAAGTTACGGTAGCTGTCTTTAAGAGTCAGTTCCCATTCCAGGACCTAGCGTACTACCATCTCGACCAAATCGTCACTAACATAGATATGACATCATTCTTTATGTAAAACATAATACATTGTGTTAAAACTAAAACGAATATCCAGTGTAATGCACTGGGTTTTAGAATAGCGCAACGAAAGTAACAAAAGGTACGTTCGTTTCTATTGTACCACGGTTTTCAAATAATATTAAATCTCATTTGCTTGAAATAAAATTTGACTTGCTAATTTGCCACAATTACGTGTGTGTGTGTTGCATAACATTTTACGGTTAACTTGATTTTGAAACGACTTTAAAGATTCGACCACACCGCGGCGTCCTGCGTGCGCAATCTAGGTGCGATTAGATAGCGCAGTAGTATTTTTACCGACTGGTTCACACCAAACGTGATCTACGGCGATCAGAAAACGATTGAAAATCAGATCGTGAACGCGCACACGGACGCAAGACGCCGCGATGTGGTCGTACCTTAAAATGGGTATGATTTTAGAAATCTTTACATAGTATCCAAGTAAATCCAAGTTTTTTAAATAAAGCAGAAATATTTATTGAAAAATAAAAAATTTAAGCATAATTACTAATAGTACGAAAAATAATTTTATAGGGATATCTATAATTTGCCTAATTTTTTAAACTTTGGTCTTTTCTGGCCTTTACAGCCTCACGGGGCGTCGGGGTCACCTTAGTTTTTTGGAATGGTAAGCAACCAGCTTGAAACCGAGACCGATCCAAGCCGAGCTTTGCAACTAAGAGTTGGTCGTCTTGGTTCGTCACCCAGGTCATTTAAAATCATAGAGATTTGCTCCGGGTACGAGTGTGTAAACTTTAGTAGCGGGCACCTCGCGACCAAAAAGCCTTGCCTGTGACAAGGGTACAATTTGGTGACTCTATTGCAATGACGACAGCTGTGGCCGTATTAGGATATACAAAATACGGGCGGCGACGAAGGCAGGCATACAAATTATGTCCAGGAGCAACAATTTAGTTTACAGAGTGGTCTCATCAGAATAAAAAGCTTGGGCACTTGAGTGACCAATTAAATTGTCAAATATGGTTTTACCTTACCAAGTTTTTTTAAAATTTCTTGAGCATTTTCTGTTAAATTGCTTAAAATATTTCTTTAAAACTAATGTAACAGAATTTCTGGTGATTGTTTTGTGACTTTCAACCTCTTGTGACGTAATCCGAAATTGCGTTTAAATTTTTACTTAAATTTTTAATCAGTGCTTTAAATAATTATCAAAAAATAAAATATGAGTAACCATATGAATAAATCTTTCTAAAATCTGATTTTGTTATAACTGAAACGGTTATTTCAAAATATAAACAGACAGGAAACGCCGGCGCCGGAAGCTAATGTTATAATATTAAGCCGGAATCGGCTCAAACGATGAATACTAGATGAAAGCCAGAAAAAAAATCGCAACGTAGATTTTAAATTTTAACCTGAGGTAACCAGAACCTTTCGTATTTAAAAATATACGATTGCATATTCCCAGAAGCTTTTTAAAAATATGCCGATCTTCAATTCAACCGCTGGAGACGGTGTAGGTTTCTGACCTACGAAATCCTGTTTTTTTGGGTCAAATATTTAGGTAGCTTTTTACAAGATTTTTTTTTTCATGGATGTAGGACACTATATAGCTAGTGTCCACCTGGCCAGCTACCACCCTAAAGTTAGAAGATCTGTTGCCAAAAAATCTAATGTGTTTCGGCAGCTATCCTTGAGAGACAGTTACCAGTTTAGGCTTAGCGTGCTACCATCCTCGACCGTATCATCACTTACCAACAAGTGAGATAGTGGTCAAACGCTAGCCTATATGATGTACAAATAAAACTGTCTAAGTGCGAGTCAGACTTTTGTCCCGCACATGGAGGGTCCCGAACGCCATCTAACGAATATCTAACAAACTTCTAACACCAACTAAGTGAACGTTAACACAAAGGTGTTTGTAATATTTTTTTTTTTTAATATTAATAATAAGGCATACAATTATTCATAGATGGCGCTATAGTAAGAAACACGTTTTTTGTATGGGTTAAAATGGGTCCCCCTTTAATTTTTAACTTTCCCTAAAGAAATACATCATCTGTGAAAATTTCAACTGTCTAACTATTAGGGTTCATGGGATACAGCCTGGCAACAGCCGGACACACAGACAGACAGACAGACGTACAGCGGAGTCTCAGTAATAGGGTTCCGTTGGTACCCTTTAGGTTCGGAACCCTAAAAAAAAACAGATTTTGCGCCCATTGTTTTAGTTACTGTATGGAAGTTTGCGATCAGATACTAAAATTGTGTGTAGATAGATGTTTTGTCTGATAAAAAATACAACTAAAAACACTTTGTTCAGGCCGTACACATGCCAACGCGCGTTTTAATAAAGCGCGCGTTGAACGCTACGCTAGCGCTCGACTGTTGTCAGCGCGCATCAACGCGCGCTTTGAGATCATTGGTTTTCTATGTTTCCGTTCAGTTGAGCGCGCACTTGTACGACGCGCGACGCGCGACGCTGTACCTAACCTCACTTTGGACACATTGACGTAGCAATAACTTGTAATGAAACAACCGTCGGTTTCATCTAGTATCGCTTTGTAACAGAACAGCTTTTAATTCTACGTTTTGTTGAGACTGGTTCTGATTTACGCGATAACAGTTCAAATTTATATTGATTTTAATTATTTACTAAATTTATATTCAAATGTATTCATAAATAGTATCGTTTTATTTTGTATTTAAATATTTGAATGAAACATTAAAATATTTGGTAATATATAGATGTAGAGAAATAAAAAGTTGCTTATGTTCTGTGAAAAAGAGCGGTAACAGAAAAAAGGTGTTGCCAGAACGATATTTTTGATCACTTTATGGGGCTTTACGTTACTACTCAAAGTAATGATTTACTATCACAAAAGTTCAAATCGTGGAAGTTGAAGTTTACAATGAACTAGATAGATACATAGAATACGCTTTATTGCACTTAAATATCTTAAATTACGTACAATATTAATTAAATGTACAGTACAATCGGCGGCCTTATCGCTAATTAGCGATATCTTCCAGGCAACCGTGGGCTGATTTGAGACACATTTATATCACACAGGTGGTAGGTGTGTATAAGAAGCAGCAATATATGATTATTTTAAAATGATTAACTACAAATAAAATAGTACACGTAAAATTAATAACTACATAGTTACATATACATTATAACATACTAATTTCTACATACTATAAAAATAATTTATAGATAGGCATATATTATAATAAATAATTACATACAAACATAATATACAGAAATACATAATACATACAAATACATACCCATATACCTAAATATATACAATACATACAAATGAATTAAGTAGGAGGAAATAAATGTACATAAACAATTTATTAGCATAGCAACATCAAGAAACTACTTATAATTAACACTGAGAAAGGTAAAATAATTTAACACGATTTTTGAACACATTCACAGAAGTAGACATCCGAATATCAACTGGTAGCTGGTTCCAGAGACGAGCTGCTACAACTGTGAAAGATTTGTCGTAAGAGGAACTCACATTTGGCGGTATGCTTAAAGTCAGGTTTTCTGATGACCTCAAATTGTGTTGCGTGGAACAATGTAGAACATTAAACCGTTCTTTAAGATAGTGGGGAAAGGAGGGAATAAAGAGAACACTGAATAGAAAAGAAAGAATATGTGTATTCCGGCGAAGACGTATAAGAAGCCACTTGAGTTTCTTGCGAAAATCATAAACATGGTCATATTTGCGCAAGCCAAATATGAACCTGATGCAGAGATTTTGAATGCGCTCAAGTTTGTCTAATTGCTTTTCATTCAGATCCAGATAGCTGACGTCAGCATAGTCGAGTATAGGAAGAAGGAGAGATTATGCAAGCGCAATTTTAGTAGCTATAGGTAGGAAATTTCGCAGCCTGCGAAGTGAGCCGGCAGATGCAAACATTTTTGAGCTGACTGCTTCGAGTTGATGACTCCAGGGTAAGTTCTCATCTACTAAAATGCCAAGGTTTTTCACTACCTTACTATAAGGTACCGTGACTCCATCGAATATTACTGAAGGCAGATCTGTCCATCTATCTTCGATATCAATTGGGAACTGCCAACAATCATGACCTGTGCCTTAGCAGCATTTACTTTTACTACATTTTCAAAATTTGCAATTAAATTTCGTGAGACGAATTAAAAACTAAAAATAAAATAAACCAAAAGTACCAAAAATATGTATTATAATCCATCGCACTGTTAGAATAAGTAAACAGAAAGAGCCGATAGAAATCGATGCAAACTGTGAGAGGCTCAGGTGCATTGCACAATCATACATACTGTAATGCAAGGTCAAGTCGTTTTATCTTAAACGAAATATTTATAAATTGTCTACATTGTATTAGTTACAATACGAAAATTTTAAAATCGTTATTTTTCTTGTCATAATGTTACTTTTGTGAGGCGAAATGTTAGAGGGTTATCGGGGATTTTATGGGAGAGCGGGGTGGCAACACTAAGTATGGGGGTCTGCAAATTTAACAATTTGAACAAAGCTAAAAGTTTAAAAAATGGGGAAATCCAGTGAAATTAAAGAAAATCAGGAGTGCTCTTCGATGTAGCAGAATGGAAGATGGCCGCAAAGTGAGATGAAGTACTGATTTGCCTTCAAGGAAGTATTTACTTTGTTAGAAAAGTGCTGTCAAGATTGTACGAGTTTTGTTGTGTCGAAGTGGTGGTGGATTGGTGGCGTCTGTCGTGGAGCCGATGACCGTGGGTTAGATGTGTTCTGAGTGGAGACCGTGGCTCGGTAAGCGTCGTATGGAGCGGCCTCCTGCTAGTCAATTATGTGTGTGGGTTTGATGGTAGTGGTTGAAGGCGGAAGCTGAAGTCATGTTCAGTGGCGTGCCGTGGGTGAGGCCTGTCTCCAGCAGGGGACTGAGATTGGCTGGTACATAGTTACAGATTTTAAATATTTGGATACTTATACTTTGCTTCTCTGGGCTCAATTAAGTCAGAGAGACAGAGTTTGACAATCTCTGTGCGAGGTAATGTATCTGTATCTGTATCTTAATGTTTTTATCAAATGTTGTTGAAATCTGTTTGTCACTTATTATTTTCAAATCTAAATGTTTTATTTACAGATTACATAGTTAAATATTAAATTAGTCAATTGTATGTAGAATAATAAGTTGGATTTCAGTATACAACTAGGTACTAAATAAAAAAATATATAATTTGTATAAACAAATTATATATATATTAATAACTAATTAATAATAGAAATTACTTCATGTTACAGATCAACACTGATATACACATATGATATTGACATACAACCATCTAACATTTATATTGAATTCAGATTTGGTTTGTTATAAACTTATAAGAGAGCAAGCTACACCCTGTCTGTGGCTTTACTTGCATTTAGGAATGTTCTTTTCTATTATATTACCTATCGTTGTGCAACAATTCATCTAAATTGGTCCGGACGTGAACGTGAAGTAACAGCGAACAAGTAGATGTGCAGATAATTTGGCATTTGTAATACAATGTTGATAATTATTATATGTATGTTATGTAGAATATTGGAAGCAGTTAAGTATACGTTTTCTTATACTGACTTTGTAACCTGATGTGACAATCTCACTTTCATATTTGAGATAGACTTCAGAAAACATGTATTTATATCCTAATCCTAACTAATATTATAAATGCAAAAGTAGCTCTGTCTGTCTGTGTCACTTTCACGCCAAAACCACTGAACCGATTTAAATGAAATTTGGTACACAGATAGTCTAGAGTCTGAGAACGGACATAGGCTACTTTTTAATGCGAAAAGAGGGTTGTAAGGGGATGAAAAGTTGTATGGAAGTATCGTCATTTTAGAAGCCAGAAGCTTGAAACTTATTTTGTAGGCTGTTAATTTGATATAAATAAATATGACATTTAAAGTTTCTAAAAGTTTCACCCTCAAGGGTGTAAAATAACAATAGGGGATGAAAGTTTGTATGAAAATATGTAAGGGAAAGTGGGAGGAAAGGGGAGAAGGAAGTGAGGAGAAAGGGGGTGGAGGGGAGGGGGATTTGCACGGCGTGGTACGGTGCGGTGTAGGTGGGATACGCATGTGTCTTATTTGTAAAATAATTAGCCTAAATATTTAAAAATGCTACCCAAAGACATTATTCCACGCGGACGAAGTCGCAGGCACAGCTAGTATACATATATAATCGAGTACGGTGCAAAGTATAAAAGTATGCGATGATTTATTTGATGATTTATAGATGTATTTATGATTTGATGTGATGATTTTTAGGAACGATCAAGCGGTATTCAAGAAGTCGCATTAAACAAAGTTCTAGTGATGGTAATGGAATAACTTGATGATATTTGACAAAAATTGAATGACATTTGTTTGATAATATTTGACTTTAAAGAAAATTAATGATTATAATTGGAATAAATGTGAAACTTTCGAACAGTTTCAATTACTAATGTTGGATGTCTAATGTTGGTTGGATAGTATATCTGATATAGATCATGTTCAGACTACCTTTCTATATAACTTGGAGCCTTCGATTGGTTTCAAACATATTATAGAATTGGGATGGGCCAGCGTCTAGCGGTGTCAATACACCGCTAGACGCAGATCATAGTCAGCCGGTGACAATTCACCGGCTGATTATGATGATATTTAAGAATTAACATAATTTAGTTAGTAATATTTCTTACAGAAGTTAGAATGTGATGGTCATTCTTTATCTAAACATAAATATGATGTTTACATAGATTTCTTCTTTAAATTTTCTTATAAATTCTAGGTATATGTCGGCGATGTCCTATTGCCATCGTCTCGAGGTTCCATATTGCAGGTATAAAAATATGAGAATGAGTAACCAATTTTGGTCAAGTGTCGAAGCATTGAGAGCGAAATGCAATGTTTGAACCGTGGGAGATAACAGAGGCAACTGTGACGAATTATCGTCAGATAACACATTCTGTGTGCAAGTTATATCAACAGGATTCCTGCTAAAGTAATCCGCGTGAGCTAGGTTTTCACCTTTACGATACTCTACTTCGAACTGAAATGACTGTAAGAAAGACCACCAACGGTGTACCCTAGGCGTTAATTCCTTTTTGTGTCTAGAAGCTTTAAGAGAGTTACAATCAGTTACAACTCTAATTGCACGGCCATATAAGAAATGACGGAAGTGTTGAATCGCTTTGACAACGGCCAGTGTCTCAAGCTCATACGAATGATATTTGCTCTCTGCACTGGTCGTTCTCATACTAAAATAACCTATAACATGAGGAGTCTGATTTTGCCTTTGTATTAATACAGCACCATAACCGAGTGCGCTTGCATCCGTGTGCAAGGTTGGCAGGTCGGGGTCAAATATTGTCAACAATGAGGATGAAGTTAAACGATCAATGATCTCTTTCCTAGCATTTTCTTGAGCTTCAGTCCAGTTCCATGCAACGTCGGATTTCGTCAATTTATATAATGGTATCATAATTTTTGAAAAATTAGGAATGAATTTCCTGAAATAGCTCGCTAATTGAATTGACGGAGTTCTTTCACGTTTTTAGGGACTGCTGAGTTGGACAATGCTTGTACTTTCAAGGAGCTCGGTTTAACGGTGCCGTTTGCAATCACATTTTCCATAAATTAGACAGATGTCTTAAAAAATGAACATTTTGAAATGTTAAGTGTAAATCCCGCATCTGCTAAACGTTTTAAAACAAGGTTAAGATTTTGTAAACCCTCTTCAATAGTTTCAGACATAATCAATATATCATCGATATAAACAAGGGCAATTTTATCTCTATAGTCGCCTAACGCCTTATTAATAGCTCATAGGTACACTGAAGGTGAGTTACAAAGCCCAAAAGGCATCCGTAAAAACTCATACTGACCGTCAGGGGTAACAAAGCCAGTCTTTTCGATCGAATTTTCAGCAATAGGTATTTGGTGAAACCCTGCGGCCATATCGAGACATGTAAAGTTACGCGCCTTGCCTAACTTGTCTATCTGGTCTGCGATTAAAGGCAAAGGATAATGATTTCTAAGCGTATTGGCATTTAGCTCTCTAAAATCGACACAGAGACGATCAGAACCATCCTTCTTCTTCACAAGCAGTATCGGACTGCTAAAAGGAGAAGAGCTGTCACGGATTATGCCATTACTCTTAAGATCACTTATTATATCCTTTACTTTCTCACGCTCTACGGGGGATAACCTATAAGGTCTTCGCTGAACGATTTTGTTAGGGTCTTTTAGCCTGATCTCTAATTCGCCGCCTGTACTAACTGTCGAGACTTTATTTCCGGTTGTAAAATTTTGTTCAAAGTTATTTACTTAGTCATTAGTTCGTCATAATATAAATTCTGCTCTTTAATGTCAGTATCAAGGTCACAAAGAGGACTCTGGCCAGTGCATTCATTCACAATTTTAATACCATTATGAATTTGTTTTACAGAAATTCCTGCCTTAGTTAAAGTAACAGTAAGACCAGGAATTTGCAAAAGATCAAAACCAATCAAAATATCAAACTGAGTCTGTGTATCCCCGACCACATAAAATTCTAACTCCACACTAACTTCATCGATTTCAACAATAGTTGTAATAGTCTGTGTTGAACGCACTGGGCAACCCTCGATTCCCGAAAATATAACATCTACATCTTTCCTTTTTCCTGGAATCGAACCAGAAAAACGTTGCTGAATTAACGAACAATCAGCGCCTGTGTCAAATAAGCAATCGTAAAGCTTGTTATTAATTTTAACTTTTGTAGTACTACGATTTACCGAATTACAAAAATTAAACGATTTATTTTTAGAAGTCGAATTATTACGCTCGTCATATTGTTTTCGGTACCAATTTTTCTCTATATGACCCATTTTATGGCAATATTTGCACTCGATAGTCTTTACCGAAATACTAGGAACATTGTTTTGATAAGTAGTATTGGATTTTGAGGTTACAGCCGGTGAAGGAGCAGTAGCTTCCTTGCAATCGCGAATTCAGTGCCCGGGTTTGTTACATTATAGCAAGTAATATTTAGGTTGTTGCTAGCGGAAGTTTCAGTATAACGAGGTTTTTTAATATTACCATTATTGGATTTATCTGAACTATCAAATTTTCGTTTACTATAAGTTTTCAACACAGAAACAAGCTTGGGCAAAGAGTCAGGTGTGTTCCTAAGCAACTCAGATCTAATATGTTCAGGGTAAATACCTGTTATTAACGCGTCTATAACCTTAGCGTCTGATGCTTCAGGCCGGACCCTCTTGAACAACGTCCATCCAGTAGTAGCGTAGTTGTGGTAGCTGGTGGCTTGATCCGATATGTAGCTGCGCCATTTGTGAACGTCGTCAGCATACCGGAACTCCTTCCTGAATGTCCGAATCAAATCTTCTTTAACTTGTTGCCATGTAGTAGATTGTAGGGACCAAGTGTCAGCCCACGTCTTGGCTTGCCCTTTTAGCTGGAGAATAGCCTTCATGCGTGCTTCTTGTGGTGAAATATTGAAGGCGGTAATCATTTCGTCAACATTGGCACACCAATCCCTGATATCGTGGGAACGGATGTCTGGATCGAACGATGGTAGGTAGAAGTTGCATCGGTCACGGGGTAGAGGTGTGGTAGAGAGCGCCGCTGTAGCTGCGCTCGCAGCAGCTTGCTTCGTAACGGTGGTCAGCAAATTCATCACTTGTTCCATGGAAAAACTAGGCTCAGCTCGAGGAATCGCATCTCTGGAGGCTCCAATCATAGGGGACTGTGATCCCACCGCTGCTGTCGGCGATGTCCTATTGCCATCGTCTCGAGGTTCCATATTCCATATTGCGCGAAATCAATTTATTTGCATATCGAGTAGCAGAGTGACAGAGTAACGGCTTACGAATAACAACTGAACTGAAAATAACACTTCTTTGCCTTAAATACAAATGACTCATAATGACTTTAGCTCTAGAAAATACGTTAACGGATGTACAATCAAATCAACTATTTAATAACCACTTTTCATCAAAATAAATTATTTAAATATGAAATATAGCTGAATAATAATTAATTAATATTTTACAATTTTCAGTTCATGGATAATAATAAAATTACAGAATTATAATACAACGGAAACCGGAAGTCATCAAAATAATTCGTATTAAATTAATTTGCACATTAAAAACCATTCAATTACAATAATAATAATAATTGTAATGAGGCATAATTGACGGGTGCTGTACCTCATCCCATAGACCAGTAAACAGACATCAAGCAGAACACATTCATAGCCATGACAAAAATGTACCATCTTTTTATAGTTTTTAATCTCTCCATCCACAAATCATAGCATTTAAGTTTATCTTTGTAAAGGGCCTCTTGACGTTGGCTTTGGCTCCGTCAATGCCTTCCAAAGGACCGGGCGTTCAACGACCCGTGATGTTAACGAAATACAAGAATAATAATAATAATAACTTAAATACATCTTAGGCTCGCGTGATAATAAAACCATGATAAACGCCGCCCATATATACTAGCCATGCCACTAGGATATTGTACCTAGTTTACCTGTTTTTATGAACGCATAGCAGTGAAAATAATATTGAATGTTTATTCATATAGTGAACTTATTTCTCAGATGACTACTTTTACTTTAATTATTTTATTCTAATTTTACCTATTCTTGGATTCACATAAGAAATTATAGTAACAATTTAATATATAAACTATATTATTTTCTTATGAATAAATGACCTGAAAAATCTTTATATTTGCAAAAGGAAAAATAGTTCATATCTATAGAAAGACCTGCGTCCGGCGGCGTACTGATGACGGTTGATGTTGATGATATTTAAGAATTACCTTGAATTAGTTAATATTATTTCTTACAGAAGTTAGAATGTGATGGTCATTCTATATCTAAACCACACCCCGGACACTCGCTAAATCTCCATACAAACTGCCGTTTTAACGCAGACACTACACACATGTCGTTTTTCTATACGTGCATTTATGTGCGTGATGTCTAAGGTTGTCGCCCGTAATCACCGTATCACAGATTATATAATAGTTACTTCGTACATACGAACTACGTACTGACCGTATGAATATTTTTTGTACGCTTACCCAAAAAGATTTTAACACTAAAAATATGCGAGTGAAACAGTTGCGAAAGTTTTTGCAATCTTTAAATCAAATCTTCTAAATTTGTATTTGATTACGTTATTTGAATAGTGTAGAGTTAGGTAGGGACAAGTTACTTGATTTGAAAAAGCTATACGTATGACTAAAGTAGACAATAGATAGCTAGGCACATAGGTACTTAGTGTACGTCATCGCGTTACCAAGAACTACCTACTTACCTCGTTTTATCCTTAGGGAATCTATAAAAACTCCTATCTTTGTCACGTCTGCATGATCAGCAGCCGTAAATAGCACAAGAATAGCCCATTATCAAGTGCAGGTACAATCTCGCACTCGGTGCAGTCACTGCGTCGTCGCGTCGTCCGCAGGTCCAGTCGACTTGAATTTGTTCTGCGTCTTGCTCGCACGTTAGAGCGACATCAAGCAAAGAGAATATAAATACTACGTAGGTACTTACATCAAGTGCCTAATTGCTGTGTTATAAAAATGTTTTACCGTGAAATTTTTTTTAAATATTTTACAAACTAAATGTTATTTATGCACGAGTATATACCGTTGTTTCATTTATGAAAATGAATTCTAAAATACGAATATATAGGTAGGTATATAAGTATTTATAATATACCTGCATAATAAGAACCTACGTAAATTTGAACCTCCGGTGTCTACTGGTCTTAACATAAATGTATGAAGTTGATGTTCTTCTCCTCGAAAGTAGTACCTATTATTCTGTAGCCGTACGCGTGTAGCGTCCTTGCTCAGACTGACGCCTCGACAAATCAAAATCGGTGGCGGGGTGAGGAAGCCCAGAATTGGTGGGGTGAACAGAGTGTCCGTTCCATAGAAATAGGAATAATAAGGTAGTAGAAATGTCAAAAATCGCCAATTACTTACAAAACGCTTGTCGCCACCTCGCCGCGCATTCTCCCCACCCATGCCATCACTACTACATACGCATATATTAAAACGCAGAGCCACGCACACTTAAACAGCCCCACACTTAAAATTCTGCTCTGTGATTAGTTCTAACACATTCACAAACGGTTGTCTGTGAACTTACCAATGCGTCACACATTCAATTCTGCACTGTGATTAGTTCTAGCACATTCACAAACGGTTGTCTGTGAACTTACTAATACATCGAAAACAGTAATTTATTTCAGGACCAGTTTTCAATTTTCCGGTTAGTAACCGGTACATAACGTTCTTACGATTATTTCGTTAGGAGCGCGAGGGTTATAAAAACCTCATTAACAACCTTTGTAGTCCGGTTTATTCCGCGAGCCCGTGTCACGTGTCTGTCGTTCGATGCAAGACGCACGGCGCGAGCCAGCTTGCGTGGAGAAGGAAACGCGTATCTTTATATTTTATTCCAGCCAAATCAGTCAATCAAACAAGCTTCGACATCGTCTGTCTGTCTGTCTGTCTAGTTCCTTTATCGCAGGGACCCACAAATTCTTGTTGTTTAAAGAAAAAACAAGTTGAAACTTATATCAAGTACTTGGATCTACGGTATGTTTTGGGTGAGAACAAAACAAACCCGTAAGTCAACGCGATCAAAAGATATGACCGTTTAAGTTGCATTTTTGGCATATTTTGCGAATTCACAATGGAATTAAAACATAAAGGATACTAAATTGTTAAACACAATCCAAAATTTCATCGTACCAACGGGACTTGAACCCGCAACCTCCGGAATAACATGTTCCGGTGCTTTGCCAATTAAGCCATGGTGCGAAGTAACATTACGACGAAATTAGTGGATTGCATTTGTTAACCCAATTATGCATTGGTGGCGCCATCTATGACTACTTATTACGTAAGTTAATCATTCGGAAGAAATCATTACAGTTTTCAAATCCGACAAGAGATGTTGCACTGCGTAAATCAAATATTATGTTTCTTTGAAGTGTTACACACTTAATATTTTTGTAAATTGTTAAACACAATCCAAAATTTCATCGTACCAACGGGACTTGAACCCGCAACCTCCGGAATAACATGTTCCGGTGCTTTGCCAATTAAGCCATGGTGCGAAGTAACGTTACGTCGAAATTAGTGGATTGCATTTGTTAACCCAATTATGCATTGGTGGCGCCATCTATGACTACTTATTACGTAAGTTAATCATTCGGAAGAAATCATTACAGTTTTCAAATCCGACGAGAGATGTTGCACTGCGTAAATCAAATATTATGTTTCTTTGAAGTGTTTCACACTTTATATTTTTGTAAATTGTTAAACACAATCCAAAATTTCATCGTACCAACGGGACTTGAACCCGCAACCTCCGGAATAACATGTTCCGGTGCTTTGCGAATTAAGCCATGGTATGAAGTAACGTTACGACGAAATTAGTGGATCGCATTTGTTAAATATAGGATACTTCCCGTTGGCCTAAAATCATGAAATTTGGCATGAAACAAGGTCTAGAGAAAAAAAAATCTGAAAACAGTAAACATTTGTTTTAAGACCAAACAATAAACGAATTTACTATACCAATATAGATAACTTATTATTTGCGGTTGCAGTGTCCAGGCATCAGTCTAGGGCTCAAACTGCAAAGTTAAGTTTGTCTTTTAACCTACGAGTAGTTTGAGCACTTGGTACGGAAGCCTCGGTGGGCGAGTCCAACTCAACTTAGCTAGTTTTTTTAAAGAACACAATGACCACACTCTTGCTCCACGTCTTAGGAGTTCTCCCCGAAAAGAGGAAGGAATTGAAAATGTGTCATCCAAAGTCTTAAAATTTGAACTCTGTAAATATTTCGCTTTTATAATATTAGTAGGCAGTAGGATTTTATGGTTTTTGTACCGAATTTTGAAAGAAGCTAACCAAGTAATAAATTTTCAATAGAAACTGTATCACCCTGTTTAACCATTGAAGGAAATGATTTTCAAAAATAATATTATCTGTATAATTAGTCAAAACAAACATTGATGAATTTTCTACGATTTTCCGTTCCAGCCAACATTTCTACAATAAATATAAAACTGATACGAGCATACGTATACCGGTTTTTCGAACGAAACCACTTCGAGCTCTAAATAGAGGCTGAGGTAGAACTAACCTTAAAAGAAAAGGTTGTAGGCATGTAAGAGGGAACGCGGGTTGCATTTTTACATACAAATGTATTTGATATTTTGTAGAAATTAATTTTGCTCCAGAAGCATTTTCCAGGGAGGAAACGGGGGAATGCATTTGTATAGAAAAGTGCACCCCGCGTTCATGAAAAAAAATTTTTTTGTTCCATTTCCATGTATGGGATGCCCCCCCTTAAACTTTTATATTTTTTGATTTTATACAAAAATCGGAAAGCGGTTCACAGAATACATCTACCTACCAAGTTTCAATTCTGTAGTCTTAATAATCTCGGAATAAAATGGCTGTGACATACGGACGGACAGACAGACAGACAGACATGGCGAATCTATAAGGGTTCCGTTTTTTGCCATTCGGCTACGGAACCCTAAAAATCGACCTTTTTTACACTCACACTCACTCTTTTAGTAAAACATTTTCAGATTCTACAGCCCCATGAAATGAAGAAATTTGTTTAAAAGTTGCCTTTTTTGGACTTGTTGCACCGCATTTTTGGCAAAGTGATGAAGACGAATATTCATGTACCTCTCCAATACCCATTTTATTAAATGAATGATATGATTATCGAGTGGAGACTGATCATACTAATGATAGTAAATATTTTTAAATATTTTAAGTCCAAGAAAATTACCCATGGTTTTTGTAACAAAGTGACGTTTAAATGTTTTTTTTTTAAATTAACTTATTGTCCGAATACATTTTTCTGAGTAAGGATTCACTTGTTTTGCAAATTGTGATGACATCTGCGCTCGGCACAATGAGACATCCGTTTTCTTTCAAATGAAGGAATTAAATTTGATCGTTGTTATTACGGACCCTGTTAATGCTGCAATACACGTCTCACACTTAATCTTTTTTAATAAGTTATGAACGACAGACCCTGCTACGTACACTACCACTAGTGACCCGAACTCAGACAAATTACTTACATCGTAACTCGACATCACGTCAATAAAAATAGTTTTAGTGTCAGTATCTTCGTCATTGTTGTCAACATGATATGGAGCCACTGTTGTAATATTTATTTGATCTACAGCTGAAGAACAACTAAGGATTGATATTTTTTCAAGGGCTACATAATTTCCGCTACCAAAATCTTTTAGTTCAACATGTGAAATATTTTTTTTGTAAATTGACATAATTTATCTCGCTGTGGGTTATTATTAAAACCTCCGTGTGCTCTAATGTGACCAAAAGTGAGTTCGATATGGTCTTGCGATAACTTGTATAAATGTTGTAACTTGTATTGCTGGTAAATAATTAATCTTCTTCTCATTTTCTATAAGTCTAATGTACATTTCGCTTAAACTTTTTGTCTTCGTGAAGAAAGATTGACAAAACAGATTTATAAGACCAGTATGAATGGGCCAGCCGGTAGAGCGGCTTCTATCGGCTGGCCCATTCACACTCGTCTCATAAATCTATTTCGTCTAATCTTTCTTCATCCATCCTCTCTAGATGTCCAAACCATCTAAGCATCCCTTTCCCTATCTTTGTCACTACATCTTCCAGTACACCACAACATTCCCTTATCACGCTGTTCTCCACCTTATCTATCAGAGTCACTCCAATCATACTTCTCAAACTTCTCATTTCTACAGCATTAATTTTACTTTCATGCTTTTTCTGCCATACCCAGCATTCACTACCATACATGAGTGTGGGAACCAACACTCCCCTATGTACAGCCAGTCGTGCTTTTTTAGACACGTTCATTCATTCCTCAAATTATTATTAATGTTATGTATTAATTTTCATAACTTTAACTTTATAAATAAAAAAAAACTTTCGATTTAAACTTTCATTCCCCATTGCACTACCTACCTTAAATACATTTTAGAAGCAAAAAATATTGATGATATGTTACATTGAATGTTATAACTATGTATTTGTCTTAGCAAAGAATATCATATTAATATTATAACTATTATTTTCATCGATACATAACAATTTTATCGATAACTATTGACGAAGTATAACCGAACAATCACATCACTAGCTTACGACAACCGCATGCGCGGCCGCACCATGTCATGCTCGCAAGATTAGCGAGCATGCTCGCTAATCATGCTCGCTAATCTTGCGAGCATGACGATATCGTTTGTATCTCATTACATTGTTACGTACGCTTGTACCGCTCTGGATGTTGAAGAACAAATAGATTATTATTCTCGTAGTAAATAATTTGTTCCAGCATATTTTATTAAAAAACAGCATTAGAATTAAAAAAATACACTTATCAGTAAAATGTAATCCTCTTATTTATGTAATTACACGTTGTGGAAGAGTTTCCACAATTAGATATGCTGCAACACACCATTTTTAGGGTTCCGTAGCCGAATGGCAAAAAACGGAACCCTTATAGATTCATCATGTCTATCTGTCTGTCTGTCTGTCTGTCTGTCTGTCTGTCCGTCCGTATGTCACAGCCATTTTATTCCGAAACTGTTAAGACTACAGAATTGAAACTTGGTAGGTAGATGTATTCTGTAAACCGCTTTCCGATTTTTATACAAAAGTAAAAAAAAAAAGTTTAAGGGCGGGCATCCCATACATGGAACTGAAACAAAAAAAAAATTTTTTCTTCAAACCTATACGTGTGGGGTTCTATGGATAGGTCTTCAAAAATGACATTGAGGTTTCCAAAATCATTTTTTCTCAATGTCAATCATTTGAAAGATAGGCGCGTCTAAAGTGGTAAAATGTGTGTCCCCCCCCCTCTAAGTTTTAAAGTATGGGAGTGAAAAATCTAAAAAATATATATGCTGTAGATCTCAATAAAAACTAACAACGAAAATTGGTTTGAACGAGATACAGTCAGCAGTTTTAGAGATATGGCGACCGCAAAGATAACTTTGTTTTTCATACAAACACTATGAAAAACAAAGTTAATTTTGTAGTTGCGAAAAATCAAAGTTATAGAATACTCTACTGTGTTACGGAACCCTACGAGTGCGAGTCCGACTTGCACTTGGCCAGTTTATTGTAGGTGTTTCACGTCCGCCGTTTCGAACAATACTGACAGCTAATTTCGGGCAGTTTCCGCACAGTTGTGGCTGTCAAGTCACAAGTGCGGCGACAATTTACGTAGAGTATGTGACTTCTAATACCTTATTATTCCTATTTCCGTGGTATGCCTATTCCGTATGGTCCGTTCTATACGTAGTATTATTATCTTTTCTATGTCTAAACATAAATATTATGTTTACATAGATTTCTTCTTTTCTATTTTTCTTATAAAATTCTAGATATACTAGTCATGACACTAGAGCATTGTACTTATTTTACCTTTTTAATGAATGTATAGCGGAGAAGACAATATTTAATATTTCATTATATAGTGAACGTGTTTCTCAGATGGCTAAATTTTACTTTAAATACTTTATTCTTAATTATTCTATTCTTGGATTCACATAAGAAATTATTGAAATATTAACGTAGTCTCATAAAACCACACCTCACTTAAATTTTTTTTCTGGCCTGAGCTAGATATAATCCAAATAAACATTAGCAGAGGTAACAATCATAATACCTAGGCATCTTAATTTAGTATAGGTATATTTTTGTCATATTTTTATCAGGTCGTAGAAAAAAGGACTAGGTCGTAGAAAAATATGCTACACCACGTGTAGTTTTTTGTGATATTAATATTAAAGCATCTTTAGGCCTTTAAGCTTCAGGCATCACAATATAGCGACCTCAATTCTCAAAATAACCACAGCTACTTATAATTATTATCGTACCTACTCGAAACGTTAAAGCCGAAATCATTAACGTCAAAGTAACTAAGCTTATTACTATCTTGTTACCTGTCCAGTTATCGAGGCCTCCACCGGAGATTATCGAACACAGACATAGACATCTAGACATCGCAATTTTTTTTTTATAATTTTTTTTTACGCGAACGAGCAATGTTCTATTTAACGACTGACATCTACTACACAGCGTATCCTAGACTCCTGGTGTGGAATACAGGAAGAATATCTAAGTCGCAGCATAGTATATCGTTTTATATACATATATTATCTAGATTAATTATAATCTGGATTAATCTAGAGAGCATTGGCTCCATTTATTGTTAAAAGCCAATATACACTTTGAGGTCATCAAGCTAGCCTAATAAGTAATTGGTTATCTTTTATAGCATTAAATTATTCTCACCTTTTCGTTTAACTCTGAATAAATAAATAATTCATTCAAATAATTTATTTACAACGCTTGAATATATACGTGAACCGTATATTTTTCAAAACGCTCGTATGATTTCGATGTTTGGTTTTACAAGTCATTTTGGAATACAAAAATCTGTAATTGAATACGAATTAAATTATGAGATCACCGTCCTACTCTCGGCTACCAATAGCTCGCTTAAGGCATTATATGCTAACTATTAACTATTTTGCTGTTATTTTGGTTAATGTAATGTTATTAGTCCGTGTTACTTATTAATTAAATTATTAAAGAAATAAAAAATAAATATATAATTTCTGGCTGGCCCTGTGAGAAGGCGGCATAAACGCGACACCTGCCATGCACCCTAGATCGTCACTGCTGCCTTGCGACGTTGCCGCTTGATAGTATGATTAAAGCAATTTTCAAATCAGATATTTTTTGGGTTCCCAAACTAAAGGGTGCCAACGGGACTGCCACTATCCGCTGTACGTCTGTTCGTCCGCCTGTCAGAGAGCTGTATCTCCTGGACTATTATATCGGTAGATTCTGGAAATGTTTACCGAATGTGTATATTACTAAAGCCGCTATAACAACAAACACTAAAAACAAAATAAAGTCTGGAGGGTCCCATATAAAAAACGGGTTTTTGGCGTTTTTTCTTTGATCTTATTACAGTGTCTATCTATTAAGATACTTGAAGCATTCACAGAGTGTGTATAATTACTATAACAACAAATCATTAGCACATACCGGACTCGTTACTGGGCCGTCGTCCGTGCCAGTCAATACATAATATTTTAAAACTACCCCCAAAATAAAATAAAATGCCTAAATGCAATTTGTGTGAAAAAATAATAACAAGAAAATGTCCTGGGCTAGAATGTTGTGAATGCGGAAAGATTGTGCACGATTCGCCAGCTTGCACCGGACTCACCACCAAGCAGTTGTCAGCGCTCCGCCAAAACGAATGCTTAACCTGGACTTGCGGTGAATGTAAAAGTGCATCACCTTTAAAGAAATCTTTTATTATTCCTGAGGAAGATGAAGAAGACTCTCAGTGTGATATTAATTCTGCTGATTATAAGAAGCTGCTAACAGATATAACCAGGGAAGTAAGAAAAACTTTTAAAGTTAAAATTGAATCACTGTCCAACTGTTTGTCAGGTTTCGGATTGAAAGTGGACGAATTGTTCAAAACAATGGAGCGATATGATGTTAAAATAGGTGAACTGGAGGATAAAAATATTTAATTGTATATTTTAAGAAAAATAGTTACCTTGAGGCGAAAATAACAGCTTTATAAGCGTAAGTTAATTTTATACGGCCTAGTCGAGTGTAAGTGCTTAGACAAACCTTTTTGGTTTTTTAGCACGATACATAATAAACACTGTATTTTACTCGTATCCAAAATAAATAAATAAAAAAAAAATAAGTCATGAGTGTCATGATTTATGAAAAATGCCTAATTTTGTCTTATCACGCCTTTGAGTCAGGTAATTTGCTTTTCAAGTTTCCCGTCTAATTGACAGACGTCCTTAGGTAGAATAGATTCACTCAAATTTCAATACTAGCGCAGTCTATCTTAAAGTATTCATGTCTGTGGTCAGATATCGACCTTACTGACCTACAACTGTGTTTGCGGTTTATCCAGGAGATATAAACTTAGTAACAAGTCGTGGTTGCCATGCGGTAGGTAGATTAAAAAAAACTGGTGATAGGATTACGTGGATGCTTACCCTGTAAAATTGTACATTCTGATATTTTGTTATTATTTATTTTTAAACCTTGACATTAATGTGTCACATATACAACCACCACGGATATCCATGACGCAGATCCACCACTTAACCAGAATATGCAGTTGCGCAATTTCATCGAGCGATACCCGGAACGGACCGCACGGCAGCAGTCCCGTGAGAACAGCAACATAAGCATTTCCGCGAATCTTCATTCAATATACCTTATTGTAATTACTCACTTTATGCTCTCGCATCGAGCAATCGTCACGTCCCTTTTATTGTAAAAGTTATATTTTATTTTTACTTGAAATAAATTAAGTTATTAAATTAATCGTTTTTTTTTGCATCCTCAACGGCGGGCGTACGTATTTGGCGCAGTCGGTAGGATGCTCGCGGTCGGTTTCGCGTAAAAGAAGATATCCGTTATCGTTTTCGCGACGAAGATTTCCGTATTTCGCCGAAATCGCCGTGTGGCTGTTAAGCCGCGTACAGAGCATCGAATCTACGAGTCGCCTTGCTCCGAGGTAGCCTATCCAGCCATCGATAGCGCAGAGAGACCGAAGAAATGCATATGTGAGTACACTGGTTTTTTAGTGTTTTGCCCACGTCCTAGTTTCATAGATCCTTACTAACATAATTTTCCAAGATTTTTCTTTCAAGAAAATACAAGGACCGTAGGCTAAGTAGCAGTAGTAGGGAAACCTTTTTAGATAATCTAAGAAATATAGATATAAACAGTGTAGAATATATTAGTGACGAGCCCAGCTGTAGTGTGATAGAACCTAGACAAAGCTCTTCGTCTTCAATAATGGCAGATTTGATGGGATTTTTAAAGCCCTACGGCTTGTCCCGGATTTCGATGGAAATCCCAATGTGTTGACCAGATTTATTAATATATGTGAACAATTAGTCTGTGTATATTATACCGAGCAAAGCAGTGATTTAACAAGAGTTGCATTTATTAATGGAATTTTAAATAAAATAACTGGCCCTGCTGCTCGTTTAATAAACACCAACGGAATTCCTTCTGACTGGAATGGCATTCGTAATGCTTTAGTTAACAATTTTGCGGACAGTAGAGACGAGACCGCTCTATATAATGACCTTGCTATATTGACTCAGGGTTCTAGCACCGCTCAAGAGTATTACGAGCGCTGTCAAAATTTATTCAGCACCATAATGACATATATAAGCCTCCATGAAAACGAGGGAACGACAATAGTATCTAAACGTGAATTATATAAGAAATTGACGCTACAAGCATACTTGCGTGGATTAAACGATCCTCTCGGGTCGCGTATACGTTGCATGCGCCCCGCGACTATCGAAAATGCTCTTGAATTCGTTCATGAGGAAATAAATACTATGTATATTCAAAATCGGAACCAACGTTTACCGGACAAGAAATCAATAAATTCCATGCCAATACCTAATCATTTTACCAGTGGTTTTAAAATGCCCACTCCACAATTTTCCATGCCTGCACAACCATTTTATAATATGCCTGCTCCTAGACCATTTAATTATGGAATGCCAGGCCCATCGCGACCACAGTTTCCATCTTATTCTCAACCTCAATGGAGACCAAATAATTTCCAACCTCGGCAATTTGGCCCCACTCGAACACAGCAGATTTTTAGAGCGCTGCCTATTAGTTACAACCCACAGCAAAATAAATTTCAAATAGCCCCGCGACCAAACCAGCAACCGCGTCCTATGAGTGGCGTTAGCCACTATGTTACGAAAGAGTTACCACCAACGCCTCAAGGCCTTACCGGGCATGACTGGCGTAGGTCAGGTAATCCACCCCCGAGTAACTATTTTAGAACGCGCGAAATGAACTTTAACGATTGTGTGAACGACCACGCATATAGCGGTGAATATTACACCGATATATGCTATGACCCATATTTTGACTATACAGAGTATCCAGAATATCCGTATGAGTACGACACATCCCTTCAGGATTGTGCTGAATACTCCGAAAATACTCAAAATGAAAACCAAATCGATGCCCCAAATTCTACTGAACAGGATTTTCAGAAAACATCGAAATCCGACACCTTAAAATAGAAATAAATTTGCACACCCAACGCCAACTTCCGTATATACAAATTTCATCTCCACCAATGAAATTACTTATAGACACGGGAGCGAACCAGTCATTTTTAAGTCCCGAGGTCGTAAAAACTTATTTTGGCAACTATCCACTTAATTATGATCCATTTGAAGTGTGCAATGTTCACGCTAAAACTAGAAGCGACTATTCCATCACGCTGCCTAGTTTCAACGAGTTTAACGACTCCACGGACTTGACTTTTTACGTGTATAAGTTCCATGACTTTTTCGATGGACTTATAGGTACTGACTTGTTAGACAAATGGGAAGCTGTCATAGATTATAAAAATAAAGTCTTTCAGACCAAAACAGCCTCCAGTCCCATAAGAGTATATGACTCACGTAATGCCAACTTATATGAAGAGATAATACCTGCCGGAACTTCAAAATTAATTAAAATACCGATAAATGTTCATGACGGAGATGTATATGTAAAAGAACAAACTATTTCAAACTGTGTCATAGGTGAATGCCTGACGTCAGTCTTTAAAAATAGAGGAATAATAGAAGTAACTAATCCAACTCGTAGTGACGTCATATTTTCAATGGATCGGGCTGTGTCCGCTGAGATACACAATATTGAATGTGAGCGTAATCCAAACCAGTCGCAACGCGTACAAGAAGTACTCTCGCGTCTTCGCACAGATCACTTAAACGCTGAAGAGCGCGCGAATTTAAAATCTCTTTGTGCAGAATATGCAGACGTCTTCTATTTAGAGGGCGAGCCTTTAACTTTTACAAATAAAATTAAGCACTCAATTAAAACCACAGACGAGATCCCAGTTTATACAAAAAGTTACAGATATCCATACATACATAGACAGGAAGTTCAAGAACAAATAGGCAAAATGTTAGACCAAGGTATAATTAGGCCGTCTAATTCCGCTTGGAGTTCGCCCATTTGGGTGGTTGCTAAAAAAGCTGATGCATCGGGTAAAACCAAATGGAGAATCGTTATAGACTTCCGTAAACTTAACGAAAAAACCGTCGGTGACAAATATCCGATTCCAAATATTACGGACGTCCTAGACAAATTGGGGAATTGCCAATATTTTACAACCCTAGACCTTGCTAGTGGTTTTTACCAAGTCGAGATGTCGCCAGAAGATATTCCGAAGACCGCGTTCAACGTAGAACATGGGCATTTTGAGTTTCTCAGAATGCCAATGGGTTTGAAAAATAGTCCATCTACTTTTCAAAGGGTAATGGACAACGTGCTACGCGAGCTACAGAATACTATTTGCCTTGTCTATTTAGATGACATAATAGTATTCAGTACATCCCTTCAGGAACACGTCAGCAATTTGTCCAAAGTCTTCGAAAAATTACGCGAGTCCAACTTCAAAATACAGATGGACAAGTCGGAATTTCTTAAACTTGAGACTGCGTACCTGGGACATGTCATTAGCACGGATGGCATTAAACCTAACCCAGATAAAATATCCCAGATAATTAAAAGATTTCTAGGATTACTTGGTTATTATAGGAAATTCATACCAGATTTTGCTAAAATAACCAAGCCAATGACCCAATGTTTAAAGAAAGGTTCTAAAATCACTCTTGACCGTAATTACATAGAATGTTTTGAAAAATGCAAAGTATTGCTCATTAATGACCCAATTCTCGTTTAACACGCTGGAGACTACGCCTTAGCGAATATGACTACACTGTCATGTACAAACCAGGCAAAATTAACACCAATGCTGACGCTCTTTCGCGTATTGAAATCCACAACGAAGAATCTAGTTCCATCGCAGTTAATACCTCAGAAAGAACCGACTCTGACTCTCGAACTGAAAGTGTAGGCTCTCGCACGGAAAGTGTAGACTCTAGAACTCTAGAACCGATAGCGTACATACCGATGCGGAGAGTCCTATTATAGATGTGCCCATAACAGATGATCCGCTTAATAAATTCCAGAAGCAAATAATATTTTCTGTAGTAGGAGATATAAAAAGTAGACCTAGCGTCTCCAAGCCTTTTGAAAATCACACAAGGACTTGCATCCAAGTTTCCAAATCTAATCTTGAACTGGATGTTGTAAACGCTATAAAGGAGTACGTGAATCCAAAAGTTAAAACTTGTATTCTAATCAATCCCCGGTCAGAAATGTATTCCATAGTACCAATTATTCAAAAAAATTTCAAAAGTTCAGCAATGAAGCTAGTTCTTACAAAAACAGAAATAGAAAACGTCAAAGACTATTTTAAACAACAAGACATTTTAAAAAAGTACCATGAGGGCAAAACAAATCATAGAGGAATTAATGAAAGCTACCTAGCTCTATCCCATAGGTACTTCTGGCCCCTTATGAAACAAGACGTTACAAAGTACATCAATGAATGTCACATCTGTGGCCAAGCCAAATACGACCGTAATCCCATAAGACCGCGATTCCAAATTGTACCACCACCTACAACACCTTTTGAAGTTGTGCATTTAGACCTACTTAGCGTAGACTCTAATAAATACCTTACGATAGTTGACGCGTTCTCTAAGTATGCCCAGGCTTACTTCTTGAGAGATGCCACTGCCGTAAGTGTCATTCAAGCCTTGTTAAAATTCTTCTCACATCACGGTGTAGCGCTAACCTTTGTCACTGACAACGGACCGGAATTCGCTAATCAACTTTTTATGGAATTCACTAGATTGCATAAAATTCACCATCATAAAACATGCCCGAATACACCAAATGAAAATGGAATGGTGGAACGCTTCCATTCCACACTGCTTGAACATCTACGTATTCTGAAATTAGAGCGCCGAGAAGAATCTGTAATAAATTTAATGACATACGCTATTCTTGCATACAACAGTTCTATTCACAGCTTCACAAAGTGTAGGCCAATCGATTTGATTACAGGTCACCTCGATCCTCGTGACCCTTTAGATATGAATATTACAGAACATTTATTACAGGAATATATTCAGGATCACCGTAAACGGATGTCTAAAGTATTTGAAATTATTAATGAAACTGCCCTTCATCAACGAACTGAAATTACTGAAAACGCTAATAAAGACCGCGAACCTGAAAGAAATTATACAACAAGTCTATATAAGAAACCCTTTAGCGAATAGGCAAAAGCTAGCAGCTCGCTATACTCACGATACTGTATTAGCAGACTTGCCTATACATATCTATACCAGAAAGAAAAAAGGACCCGTACCTAAGTCTCGTCTTAAACGAGTACCTCGTTTGCTACAGGATACCGAAAATCCTGCTCGTTCCGATGCTGGCCCAAGCTCTGCTCCTGGCCCAAGCGGACGAGGTGTTACTTGAAAGCCTAAAAGATGGACCAGGAATCTTGCCTTTCAACCTGGGACATACCAGAGTAATTTCCCATTATCATTCCTTTGTTCAAACTATTAATCTAGAATATGAACGTACCGAATTAGAATCTATCAAAAGCCAATTAAAAGATCTTATACCACTGTTAAATAATGTAACGTCGTCGTATTATGTACCACATGTAAAATACTTAGAAACGAAATTAGAGGAAATCTCAAACCAATTAGAAACATTTGAAGTTAGACGTGTTAAAAGAGGTCTGATAGACGGTCTCGGTTCAGTTATCAAAAGCATTTCCGGCAACTTGGATTATACTGATGCATTAAAGTATGACAATGCCATTACAGTTCTAAAACAAAACGAAAATAATTTGGCAGCAGAAATCAATCACCAAATCAGCTTAAGTAAACAATGGGTCTCCCGCAGTTCTAATGTTACTGATAGAATAGTCCAAAACCAAATTGAAATAGAAAAAAATATAAACTCTATCATAGAAAGTGATGAAAAAAATGAAAGAAAATTAATTAAATTCATGCATCTGTTTCAGTTACTTTTAATACTCGGAGACAACATAGATAGTCTGTCTATAGAATTTACGAAATTACAGAATATGTTGGCATTTATTAAAGCCAAAAGTGCTCATCATTCTGTACTTAATTATGAAATGTTTAAAGATATGTTTCGTAGGTTAAAGAATCTTTATAACGAAAATGAAATTTTAGATATTAGCTTCAGGGAATATTTTGATATAATTAGATTAGGATTTTACTATAAGGGTAATGATATAATCCTAGTTATCAAATTTCCAATTGTCTGTCCTACTAACTACATCCTTTACAGATTATCCTTAGCTCCAAATAGAGATAGTAAAGTCCTTTTACCTACCTATCCTTACTAAAATCTGCTGTACGTAGCGACAGAATGTCCTAAATACTCTCATGGTCATCTCTGCGAGGACAATTTGAGCCGCCACCACGGGGACCAGTCAGATTGCATCCAACATCTCATCTCGCAACAGCGCATACATAAATCCTGCGCATTTACATCTGTAATACTGTCTTCTGAAGCAATAGAACAACTCGACGATCAACACTACGTGCTAAGCTTTCCTAACTCAACGAAAGTTCGTGTAACCTGCTCTGAAGACCAATACAGGATGCTGCAAGGAAGCTACCTCGCCACAATACCCAAAGGATGTCTTCTTCAAACACCAGCATATACCGCCAGCAACTACCACGACCGAGTCAAAGGACAGATATTGAAAATATCAAACATAGCAGTTGGAAATCAGGATTCTTATAGAGCTCCTGTGAAGAGAATTATAACATTAAATACCATAGACCTCCAGCAGATACACTCCATAAACTCGAAAATTTCGTTACAAGAACCAGCAACTATCAACTCTTCATTGGAAACCGTATACCACACTACAATACCCGTATATGTGCTACTACTCGGTGCAACCGTACTCATTATTATCATCGCTGCACTTCGTCGCAACAGAAAACAACGAGAATGCTATTCTCCTAATGATGCCGAAAGAAATTCTTCAGACGCCACTTCTAACAAAGCCAACGACATCCGACCGGAACCCAAGTCTATATCTTCACTATTTTCAACTAAAGTCTTCTAATAGATGAAGATCTTGTGGAGGGAGATGTCACATATACAACCACCACGGATATCCATGACGCAGATCCACCACTGAACCAGAATATGCAGTTGCGCAATTTCATCGAGCGATACCCGGAACGGACCGCACGGCAGCAGTCCCGTGAGAACAGCAACATAAGCATTTCCGCGAATCTTCATTCAATATACCTTATTGTAATTACTCACTTTATGCTCTCGCATCGAGCAATCGTCACGTCCCTTTTATTGTAAAAGTTATATTTTATTTTTACTTGAAATAAATTAAGTTATTAAATTAATCGGTTTTTTTTGCATCCTCAACGGCGGGCGTACGTATTTAATGTAACCATATTGACATCGACCAATGTTTTATTGAATATTTCTATTTGTCTTTTTTCTAATTTTTAATTTAACTTAATATTTGAATTTTATTTTCTGGTGACTATCAAATTTTGCACATGGTAATACTCAAATTGACATAATATTTTCTATCTAGCATAATACTATAAGTATCTGTCTGTGGTATGTAATGAATGAAATAGTGGTTTTGACATTTTGTTTATTTGTATGGATTAATTTAATTGTTCTAAGGACTAACTCACAACTGTTATTAACTTTTAATCTATGAATTTATGGTAATGTATTTTAATTATTGTATTTATAATGTGTAATGAAAAAGACTGACGTTCATAAGTGTACAGTGTACCCACATAAGTAAATAAATGAATTATGAATTATGTGATTTGTATTGTAAATTCAGATATGTATTCTATATATAAATAAAAAACTGAATAAGTTAAATAAAGGATCAGAGTTTTGGCGAGAACGTGAAAAAGTGCTCACATTGTATTTTTCATTTCCCGATTATCTATCCGGCTGATACTGAAGTAAACTAACCATAATAAATTGATGAAAATGCAGTCTAAATACATTTATTAGCTTGCAATGGCGATATAACCTCAGAAAAACATAAAATGCTTTAGCTCGAAGGAAGCGAGATAGAGCCAAAATAACACGTAAAACGTGGTTTTTAGATTTTATTTTGTAGTCTACATTTATTTTTTGTTTATTTACATATATAAACCGGAACTTCTTTTACTACATTTGTGTTTTAATAAATCCCAAAATTACAACGTTACGGGCTTGATCATATTACTCCAAAACCTAATTCCACTACACGAAAGAACCCCTAGTTCGTATAAAGAGTTTAATTTCCGTACAGTCCGTGAACAACGTGTCTTCATTTAGCTTGGCTGCAGACAGATTGCCAGCCATTGTGGTCAGACAAGGTGACTACATGACAAGTTCGTTAGGTTGAATAGGAAATCTGTAGGTGAAATTCACTTTGTATTTTGCTGCGATATTCATAAGGTAAATGGTATATATACGGGTAGTAATTGTATTATAGTGTTTTGGGAGTAACGTATTAACTAATTTGCCATCTTATGTATTGACTCTTTTTGAAAACTCTTTTATTTATATTTCTAATGGAAACAGACAGCGGTAAAAATTACATACATCTAATACTGCTTAATATGTCTATAGCAGAGCATGTTTAATGTCAGAGATGAGCTTATTGAAAGTACTTAACTTAACTAACTTTCTTTACTTACTAACTTTTAAGCTGGGCGTAAGGAAACGTAACCCCACCTTGATTTTAAATGTTGCATGTCAATCCAAACCAAAAAATACACAACAAGTGTGTACTGTGTTGAATAACTGGCGTGTTGAGCTTACACCTAAACGTGGATGTTTGTCCTGCCTGATGTAGTAAATGCAAAGACGTATTTCGACCAAAAAAATAAAATCGAGTATTGCCGCCCAAACACACAAATTAACTATTCAATCAAAATCATAATTTATTGACCTCTTTAGCTTAAATGACATATTTTAAGGAGATTATAATAAAAGCTAAAGATACGATTACATTCAGACAAAACCAATTGGAAAATGTAGGTCGCCTTAATAAGATTCCCATTGAAAAGTTGCGGAAACCATCAGGATTCAGAGGTCAAAATCGACTCAAACTCTAAAGTTTTAATGAATTTCATTATCTGTGTGACTCTGAAATAACAAAAGCCTTAAAGGTCAATCAATGGTTTTTGGGATTATAACAGCGTTTTATAAAGTAAAGTAAACGTATAAAGAGAATGCGGATGGTTACAAATTCTAACGAGAATCTTATATCGTTATAAATCCAGAATAAGACTCTTTAGAACATTTTCCTGTAGCTACAACGTAAGAGGTAGTACTAGCCCTAACAGACAACGTACCAGCCCTTACGGTCTTATATCATCTTAAAAACACACCTGTATACGCTGAATGACTAATCATTTCATCCAAATCCATCAATACGTTTCAGCGTGAAAACGATGACTAACTAACAGAATAACTTTACTTCAATACCATAAATGTATGTAAAAACATTGATAATGTCGAGATCTCACAATATGCCGACGACTTTGTTGTATATGTTAGCGATAAAAACCTAGATGTTGCGGTCAGAAAGTTACGCTTAGCTACACATAACTTAAATTCAATGCTGAATAATTTAGGCCTTGTAATCTCACCTAGTAAAAGTAAACTATGCATATTCAAGAAAGGTACCTACATTTAGAAACTTAATTGATTTTCAAATAGACAATTTATCTATCCCTGTGGTAAATCACGTTAGATATTTAGGATTATGGTTAGATAGTGCATTACGATGGGGAAAACACATTAATGAAATGGCACAAAAAGTGTCTAAATTAATAAATATTTTAAAGGTATTGTCTGGCCGCAGCTGGGGTCTTCACCAAAAACATATGAGACGACTTTACATATCCCTTATACGAAACAGAATGGATTATGCTAGCTTTCTGTATGACAATAGTTGTCAAACTAACGTATTAAAGCTTGATAGAATCCAGAATCAGGCGTTGCGCGTTATAGGTGGTTTTATACGTAGCACCCCAATTCACGTAATGGAAAATGAATTATGCCTCCCCCCTCTCCAATATCGCAGAAGATTCCTTGGTTGTAAATTTTGGCTTAAAGCAAACTCATTTAGTAATAATAAAACTATCACACTCTTACAAAATTTGTCTAATCACACTCAGTCGCGCTATTGGTCCAACAAAAAGCTTCCCTTACTTGTCAACATAATGTCGTCATTAAATTCTGCAACTATTTATTCTAGTGACCGTCTAGAAATGTTTGCCTTGGATACATGGGTAAGCAACATTAATTTATCCGATGTTATTAGTTGTAATATTCCATCTGTTGATCGTGCTAAACGTACATTCTGCCAGAATAATTTGAGAACCATATGTGTCGAATTTATAGAAGATAGATACAGGAATTTTTACAAGATTTTTACGGACGGATCAAAAGATAGAACTGAAGGTGGTGCTGCATTTTTGGATCCATTTCAAAATTGCTGTGGGAAGTTTAAGATGTGCTGTGATATATCCATTATGCATATTGAATTAATAGCTTTAGCGGAAGCTTTATCATATTTACAGTCAATTAACTATGATAAATTTATTATCTTGACTGATTCAAAAAGTGCTCTGCAACACTTGGCTCGGTGTACCTCGCATGTGCGAGGTTACCCGATTGCCTACCGGATATTAGAGTTAATCTTAAGCTTCCAAAAAATAAATATCCAATTAATACTTCAGTGGATTCCGTCACACACTAATATACAAGAAAACGATGAAGTTGACCTTTTAGCAAAACAAGCTTGTACTGATGGTATCGGTTTAAATATAATACCTTTGTTCTCTGACCATTTAAAGCTTATAAAAGACCATTGTCATACTCACTGGCAAGAGTATTTTGATGTTAGATCGAGAGAGAAAGGCATTTGGTATAGGACCATACAACCACAGATTTATAAATGTTCCTGGATTGATAATGTCGAATTGAGCAGAAGGATGGTAGTGACGGCGCTTAGGTTGCGCTCTGGACACATCCCATCGAACAAGTTCTCATTCCTGATGAAAAAGATAGCTTCTCCTAACTGTGCTGATTGTGGGGTGATCGAAGATGTGCAACATGTGCTATGGGAGTGTGTCCGGAACGCAACTTTTAGGTTTACCCATTTTGGTGCTACAAGAGATATGGATATCGGCCTTAGTAATTCTATGTTAAGTGACCCTATGTCAGAACAATGTAAATTATTATATAAACTTGTAGATTTAGCACTAGATAAGGCCAATTAGTTATATTTAGAATTAAGTGAAATAATTTAATTGCAATTCGTTTCCTATAGGGCGATGTGGTCGCTCAGCGACAAAGCCCCAGATAAATAAAAAAAAAAAAAAAAAAAAACTTTACTTCAATGGAACAGTTCACTATTTGTTTACTTTACTTACGCTCGCCGCTAAGTAAGTTTTCCAACTACCCTCCAAATTGAAAATATTGTGTATCCCAATCTATGTAAACTACCTATTATATTTTTATAATTAAGTACTTAAGCTTGGTGTTTCATTATTTATGTATAAAGTAGTCACCAGTGAAACTAAAGGTAATACTAATAGGTATATTTGTATCTCGGTATGTAAGCACGTATGCCATAGTTATTTAGCTTGCACATCTTTTTAGTTTTGTTTCCTATTTAGATACGCACTCGGAAATCCAAGATACAGGTCTCGAGCCGCGCCTTTGGATTTCATAGAACTCTCTACTAAATGTTTGTCGGTACCACTATGTCATTTCAACGTGCATTATCGATTTTATAATTTGTTTTTGATAATAAAAATTTTTCATTTTCATTCCAGATGAAAATTATTATGAAAGACTTCAAGTATCTTATGTAAGTTTCATAAGAAAAATAGTTGATTAAATGAAAGTAATAAATTACTTTTTCTTTGTGGACTATCTCAACCTGGATTTCGAAAATGTCGACCCCTCTGGGATGAAACGTCGTAAAAGCCATTTTGACCAAAATCTGTTTTCAGCGGTTTCTTAGTCAGAATCACGCGCTCTATCGATCTGTATATTTAAAATGTTCAAATTCGCAAAAAAATGTCTTTTACAACACGCTACGAATCCCTCTCTAAATCCGGGTTTCTTGTTTTAAGATGTCGTAATGAGCAACTTTAAAAAAAAAAATTCAAATTTCTGAAGTAAGAGACATATTTTTTCGTGTCATGGTTAATACGACATAATATAATACAATGTTAGAAAATAATACTTTTTAACTTTTTGTAATAAAAGACACAAGATTATCAAATATGGCTTTTACGTCAATTTTTAAAGTAAAAAATTAGAAATAAACGATGTCAATTTACGTCGTAAAATCCACGACTTTTAAAAATATGGCTTGTACGACCATTTTATTACTAAGAGACTATTGAAAAGTAATCCTAACTTTGGTATTAAAGAGCATGACGCATTTTTATTGGACCTATTACGGCTTATACACAATTTTCTCAGGTCATCTATATAAATATTTAATCTGCATGAAAGTGTAAAAGACATTATATCGACCCCTTCAGGACTAAACGTAGAAACAAAAGGCCATTTTATTTCTTCAATATTTTTTTATTTACTTAATCTATAATGTTTATTATAGATTAACACTATATCTCATTAAGCTAAGGTTTTTGAGTTGTTTACTAAATAGAAACCCAAAATAACCTACATTAATTAGTTCCAGAGACTGCATGGCTTTTACTACAAAAAAAAAAGTCGTAAATGGCTTCTACATCTTTTTTCTTCAGCTTGTTAACTGTAACCTTTTTTTTATTAAGTTGCATAAGACTTAATCATTGGTTATATAACAAGGATTATCGAATTAAAAGACAATTGTAATAAGAGGCAAGTGAAATTTAGTGTTGTAAATGAGGAACACATTATTGACCAAAATCATATTATTTTAATATTTTTAATTATATAAATTGTACTTTTTCTGACAAACACTAATAAAATTATCAAAATAAAATCAACACAACCTCTAAACTATGCCAAATAGGCCAGTAAATTGAACCTAGTAATGAAAATCTTCTAATCTTCTGTTTTATTAAAGTACGAGATAAAACTGCGCATTGTGCACACACGAAAACAGTAATTATATAAACAACGTATAAATACGTTGTTTATATAATTACTGTTTAAACCATAAACTTGGCTTAAAACAAATCAATGTCTTAATACAATAATCAGCCTATCTCTGTCTGTTGCTGGACATAGGTCTCACCTATGGTACGCAACTGAGCTTGATCTTTAGTTCTTTGTTTCCAGCCGCTGCCAAGCCTTGCAAGCTGTGGATGAGTTTGTGTGCAGTGGCAGTGCTAAGGCAGATAGCGATGATGATGATAGTAATAGTGATACTGTTTATACTTATCGTTGTGGTTGCCGCGTCTGGTATTCTTCATCTGTATCTCGGTCGTATAACTTGGCTGTGGCTCTTATCTCATCCAAGACCGGGCACTGTGAGATCCCATGTGTCACGGTCTCTTTTTCAAGCATGCACCTTGATGCCTTGACACAGAGGACGACTATCTGTGGCGCCAATTATGTAGAGGTGATAATTTAGATTACAGTATTCCGTGATGAAGCCTACTATGTAGTATACGAATATCACGTCTTTGTAATATAAGCAGTCTGTTTGTAACTTTGCCGTCTAAATTCGGAAAAGCTGCTTTTGTATATTTACAGCTTGTCATGTCCACACTGTCCCAACTTTTGCTGCTCATTTTTGGTATGACAACGTAATAGGTCTCTGACTTCCATTGATATTTATATTGATTTTCGTCCATCTTACCTTAACGTTATACTCGGTTGCCAGTGTTTACAGAGTATCGTGGCATTTCGCCACTACTTTTGATCTTGTTGTAGGTCTCCTGAGTATGTATAAAGTGACTGCACTATCAGTGACGAATTCTATACTGACTTTATCTTGATCATTTTCGAATTAAAACTTATGGATGATTGTTTATGATGATGATTTATGGACACTGCTTGCGCAGACAGTAACAGTCCGTTTGTTTCGGCTTGTAAGACGGTTATAGTCTTGGTTAGCGCTATCGATGCCGAAAGTCTTATACTCAGTTATTAGTTCATACTTTTTACTATCTAGATGAGTACTGTCTATCCTGTCCATGCCTTAAATGGCTTCCGAAATGATCATTATCGCTATTTACAGTATTTTGCAGTGGTTTGTGGTCGGAGGATATGTTCAAGACGCTAAATTGGAAAGGATGGGGCATACATATAAACGGCAAGCACCTCTCACACTTGATGTTTGCGGACGATATGGTCATCATGGCTGGAACCGCGCAGGACTTGTAATACATGCTGATCACTCTAGCTGATTCTTCTCCACGCATCGGTCTCCGTATGAACTTGGATAAAACCAAGATCATGTTCAACAAACATGTTATTCCGGCCCCGACTGCTTTAAATGGAGTTCTTCTCAAAGTTGTTCACGGATACGTCTATCTACCTAAGCCAAATCTTGCAATTGGGTAGAAATAACTTCGAGAAGGAAGCTCGCAGAATGATACAACTGAGATGGGCAGCATTTGGACAACTTTGTCGAGTCTTTTCGTCGCCCATACCACAAACCCTAAAGACGAAAGTCTTTAACAAGTGCGTCCACCTGTTGTTACTTACGGGGCCGAGACGTGAACTCTGACAGTGCAACTGTTTCACCAATTTCAAGTCGCTCAGCGAGCTATGGAGGAGGCTATGCTCGGAGTCTTGTTGAAGGATCGAATTCAAAATGAAGTCATCCATTAGAGAACCCAAGTTATTGACATAGCTCAATGGATTAGCAAGCTAAAGTGGCAGTGGGCTGGTCACATCTGTCGTAGAACTAATAACCGTTGGGGTCTACCCCAACAGTTATTGGTTTTAGACTGGAGACTGCGTCTCGCCAAATGTAGTGTAGGGCGCCCTCCAGCTAGATGAAGCGATGATATACGCAAGCTGGCTGGCAGCGGCTGGAAACAATAAGCTGAAGATCGAGCTCAGAGGCGTTCCATAAGTGAGACCTATGTCCAGCAGTGGACAGGGATAGGCTGATAATGATGATTACTTTACGATGTCAATTTATTTTAAGCTATGTTTTTGTTGAATACTTACCTGTTTTCGGGTGTGCACAGTGCGCAGTTGTATCTCGTAGTTTAATAAAACAGAAAATTAGAATATTATTATTACTAGGTTCGATTTACTGCCTATTTTGCATAGTTTAGAGGTTATATTGATTTTAGTTTGATAATTGTATTAGTGTTTGTCAGAAAAAGTACAATATTACTTTTATATAATGAAAAACATTTAAATTATACGATTTTGATCATAAATGTGTTCTGCATTTACGACACTAAATTACACTTTCTCCTTGTTACAATTGTCTTTTAATTCGATAATCTCTTTGATAAAACATATTGTGACATCTTATACCACTTAATAAAAAAAAGGTTACAGTCGCCAATTAGAAGAAAAATGTCGTAGAAGCCATTTACAACTTTTATTTTTGTAGTAAAAGCCATACCATCTCTGGAACTAATGAATGTACGTTATTTTGAGTTTCTATTTAGCAAACAACTCGAAAACCTAAGCTTATTGAGCTATAGTGGTTTATTACAGATTAAATAAATCAAAAGATATACCAGAAATAAACTTTACCATTTTTGTTTTTCGGCCGTACTGAAAAATGGCCATTTGGCTTTTACTACGTTTCATCCCAGAGGGGTCGATGTCTGATAATCTAATTTGAAATGATTTGTTTGAGCTATAGGTATATTTTAGTATAAAGAGTAGGGGACCATTGATAATTTTCTTTTGTCCTGTTTTTATTTGGATAATAGGTGCAAGCTGGCTGGTTTAGGCGCAGAATGAGCACTTCTCAAAATGGCTTCAGTCTTAAAAAAGCTAATTCTCGAAATAGAGGAAACGTAGGTCGTAGGACAAAGAGGCGTGCTATTTTATTAGTGAGAATATATATACATATACATGCGCTTGAACTACGAATACATCTAATACCAACTAGTAACATATAGATCGAAGTAACATATAGACCTAGATTCCTTTCTCATAAAATAAAACTAAGGGGACTGACTACACCACTGTGAATCTACCTTCCTTAAGAATAAACTTATTTTGTTCTCTGGTTCTTAGAATATTTCATAAACCACTCTGCAGCACGACACATATAAAAGAATAAAGAGCTAGTAAAACTTCTGACGAGATGAATATTTCATTTGGAAGAAGTCCTAGGTTTATCTGACCCAATACACTCATACGTAATGACCTACATGTAGTTAGGTATATCATAAGTGCTATTTGATGATACTTAGATAAATATTATTGATCAGGTGACTCAATTTAAATTAGTGTTAACTTTGTAAAAGATAAGACGCACCACGCGCACAAAAAACCGGTTGATGCCAGTTACTAAAAATTATTACTGCATATTTAATGAATAATGGGTCTAAGTACTTTCTATGGTAGTTTTGATTCCGATGATTTTGTTTAAGTAAAAAAATACCAACTGTTATACTTTTTTGGATAGCCTTATAAAGAGGGAAATTTTATTAGTATTTTTGCACGCTTAACGTCATAGTAACTTTTCAAGAAAAACACATTACTCACATAACATTGTTTAGCACTAATCGTAAAAATTATCAATATATTAAAAAAAAAACGTTTTAAGTAATTGTTATTGCTGCCTAAGTATTTCTGGATATTTTATTACTTCTTAAGCTTTATCACTAAGTTCTCTATGAATGAAATTAAAACGTTATATTAACCATTTTTTTTTAAATTTTGTTCTAAACCTCCAAATTTGGGTATTTTTCCAAAAAATACTAATTTCCAAAAAATCTCGTAAACTATTATTATCGGCCATACATTATAGAATGGAGAGGGGGGGGGTGTCTAAATATGTTGCATTTTAGCCCCCTATCAGTTCATGCCGAGAATACTTCGAATTACCAATAACCATAATATATACAAACCTGTATACAAATGTACTTAATATAAGTACGCAGTGCCCATCATCCCTAAGGATCTCTCGGTTCGCTTCCTACACTTCTCGATTCAGCAAATTTCTTGCTTCGCTGCAGAAAATCCGATTTTCATTTTAATCCTCATACAAAAATGTTAAGAGGATTATCTTGCTGGGACGACAAGATGAAAGACCGTGATCATGTATTTTATGGGCCACTCCGCGGTATTGTTTCAGGGTCTTGGCTTCAAGGTTCAAGGCTCCCATTTAGTTATTCTGAATTTGTTATTTAAAGTTGAAATTTAAGAACAGTGTTTACTAAACTGGCATCTTCGGATTTTCATTTGTATTGTAGGTATACTACGGTATAAATACAATACAAGTAAAGAAGGAGTATTTTATATTGATGTACCGCCGCACTTGCTACCAAAAAGTTGCTAACCATGTTTTAGGGTTCCGTACCCAAAGGGTAAAACGGGACCCTATTACTACTCCACTGTCCGTCTGTATGTCTGTCTGTCTGTCTGTCTGTCTGTCTGTCTGTCTGTCCGTCCGTCTGTCACCAGGCTGTATCTCATGAACCGTGATAGTTAGACAGTTGAAATTTTCACAGATGATGTATTTCTGTTGCCGCTATAACAACACATACTAAAAACAGAATAAAGTTAAAAATAATAGAGGGTCCCCATACAAGAAACGTGTTTTTTTCGGCATTTCACGCCATCTATGAACGCTTACTTAGGTAAATCCCATAGATGGCGTTATATTGAAATGTCGATCCCTTACACCTTTGTTAGACGTTAGATGGCGTTATAAGAAAAAAATGTTTATTAGTTATTATTTTTTGCTGCCGAAAAATGATAGTGGTATTTTTGCTCGATCTTATAAAATACATGTAGTGTGGTACGGAACCCTACGAGTGCGAGTCCGACTTGCACTTGGCCAGTTTATTAAAATTATAGTTTTGACGGTTCAACTTTAGTATACCTATCATTGATTTAAGGGGGGAAGGGGTGGGGGAGGGGTTAGAAGAAAAACTCTCCCCTTGAAAAAATATTTGCGGAGCCCCCTCTTCAAAAGTTATGAAGTTATGAATATTTAAAATTTTGAGGTTACGTATGAAAAATTATCAATAATTGAAGGTTGGAGAGGATCAGTAGAGGGGAACCCTCCCCTCTACTGATCCTCTCCAACCTTGTTGAGGTTGGAGGAAGACCCCTCGCTTATGAGCGAAAAACAGCGGCAACATAGTTGTCAAAAATGTTGTATGGAAATAAATTAACTTTTACATGTAAATAAGATACATATTTTATAGATAAATTAAACGCCATAGCGTTGGCTCTAGTGACGCGCGGCCGCTGCCGCGGCTCCCCTCCTCGCTACGCTCGTCGGCGCACGTCACGCGGTGGTCACTGTTCTCTAGTGTTTTGCTTTAGTGTTCGACTTTGAAATTGTTAAGTACAAGTACATTTCTGAAACGACAAACACTAACTAGCAGTGCACTACGCAGACCTCTCCTATTTAAGTCGACTCAACCCAGGAAGGATTCCCGGGTTGTAAAAAAATAACTTCGAGGGGTAGGTATAATTTTTCATACTAAATCTCAAAATATTAATATATAATATATATTCATAACTTTTGAAGGGGGGAAGGCTCCGCAACTTTTCCTTCGAGGGGAGGGTTTTTCACCTTCCCCCCTACCACCCCCACCCCTTCTCCCCCCTTAAATCGATGGTAGGTATACTAAAGTTTAGCCCTTTTGACTATGATAGAATTGAAACTCTTCTAATAAGTTCATATTTTTAAATTTTATCTATTTAATAGGTAAGGTCTTCACAACACTACTCATATATACACATAACAACATGCACACACACACACACACACACACACATACACACACATACACACACACACACACACACACACACACACACACACACACACACCAACACAAACAAACACACACATACACAAATACACTCACACACACACACACACACACACACACAAACGCACCCACACATTTGACACGCACACATAATTAGTTCATATTCATTACCATTACAAGACTGATGATAAATCTGAACCAACTTCCAATTCTGCGCCAGTCATTTTTAGGGTTCCGTACCCAAAGGGTAAAACGGGACCCTATAACTAAGACTCCGCTGTCCGTCTGTCTGTCTGTCTATCTGTCTGTCTGTCTGTCTGTCCGTCTGTCACCAGGCTATAGCTCATTAACCGTAATAGTTAGACAGTTGAAATTTTCACAGATGGTGTATTACTGTTGCCGCTAGAACAACAAATACTAAAAACAAAATAAAGTTAAAAATTAAAGATACAAAAACATACAAAAAACGTGTTTTTAAACGCCATATATCTAATTAGTTTCGGCAAAATGACATAGATGGCGCTAGTAAACGAGCCCCGTCTTTCTAGATCGCGAACAAACCAAATATTCTTGGTAATATCAATTAATCAAATATATGAGGATGAAACTCTGTTATGTTTCGTATTGTACGGAACCCTCCCTAAGTGTGCGATAAGAGACGCGATGCTGACTCGCACTTGGCCAGTTTTATTATTAACAAGTCTGAGGTGCGTATCTTTATATTTCTGGAGTTACTCATTGGATATTTGAGATAATTTAAATTAGACTATTTTAGAATATACTTCCTTAGAACAAAACAATAGTTTTGCAATTCTGTCTCTAAATGACGGAGTTATGCCTAAACATACATCAAAATATAAATATATATTCGTCCAAATTAATAATCTCCTTCTGCAAGGTGGGAAAAAATGAACTGTTTGGAAATCTAAATAAAATATATAATTATTATCATAAAATACATATCTATCTCATAAATCTCATTACATGAACGTAATGGGTTTTTGAAGATATCTTTTATACGTTAACGATTTAATTAATTTAGACAATGATATACAAAATGATGAGGGTAGCACTGATAATGTAGATTAATTTTAATACAGAGGTCTTTTAAACGTTTACGTGGTTTATGAATAAATTAATTAAAATCTCGGGAAATGGTTTAACCATAATGTTTCGGCTTGGAATGTCAGCCAAAAGTAATAAAATATAATGTGAAAGAATTTAATAAATCTGCGATTTAATTGGATCAGTTTACTAAGTGAGTAGAACATATCCATAAATTATTTTAACAGTATGAATGAAGAGCCCCTTCATGAAAGTGGGAGAAGCGAAAGACGTGTGTCAGGGTCATAGCATGTGGAAAGAAGTAGTCTCTGCCTACCTTAACGGGAGAAACTAACCACTTTTGTTAGATTTGTAAAAGGATATCACTGATCCGTCTTCTTAAAAAAATAGTTCGAATACACTCGCTAGGTGGCTTTTTTCAGTTCTTAATTATTGAAAATAAGTTGATCATTACGTATGTAATTTTTCTGTGGTGTTTTTTTATAGAGCGAAGACATTCGCAAAGCGGTGGGTAGTGCACTAGTGACTGGAAACGAAGAGCCGAATATCGGGCTCAGTGGCGTGTCTCGGGAGAGGCTTAAGTCTAGCATTGGACTGAAACCGGCTGATAATGATAATGATGATTTTTAATATCAAGCAATATAGTATTCTCCTTTCCCTATCGTTTAAAGTAATTGGGAGTATACACAATTTTTTTTTACTGGAGCAAAACTAGCTCCACCATAAATCACGAAAACTTGAATTTCCAAAGTTTACCTTTAACTCAATTTGTATCGAAGGAAATATCAAAGCCTATTCAGTATTAACTGAAACTTTCAGCTTTCTAAGTTGATTAATAATTTTGTTATTCTAATTCAGTTAATATGGATTTAAGTTTCAAAGCTTTGATAACTTGCAAACTATCAAACACAATTGATGAGTTTGGGAAAGCTGTTTCTGATATTATTAAATTTTCGTTTGCACGAATTCATTATTATTGATCTACAGGTAATGTTAGAATTGCCTGTTATCATTGTTTTAATATACCTGTTACATATGTAGGTACATCCATACTTATAAAAATGCCTCAATGTTAAGGTACGGACACACCGCAGCGTACTGCCTGCGCGATCTAGGCGGCGATCAGATAGCGCAGTAGTATTTGTACCGACTGGTTCACACCAAACGCGATCAGAACACAATTGAAAAGAACTGAGATCGCGCCCGCCAAACGCAGGACGCCACGGGGTGGCCGTACCTTTATAGATTCGCTTTTTAAGATATTTTTTGTGCATTTGTGTATGTAAATATTGATGTGAATTCAGCTAAACAAAGAAACGCTATTTTATTATTCACTGTTTTCTTGACTTTGTGACTAAATTTTTCAACTAAATGTTACTTTCAGTAATGGATGCTCATGTTGGACTATTCCTTTGGGAACAAGTTCGAACCTAGAACATAAGTGTAGTACTAACATTATACATTCTGGATTTTTGTGGGTTGGGTCACATGTAGCTTCAGTAATTATTAAAAGGCTGTCCATTATTTTTGATAAATGTTTACCTGCATTTACACAATAAAATGATACAGTCGGCAAGAACATGTGCCATTAAAAAAATATGCCGATCGAACAATTTTAATCAAAAAATATGCTTACGGCAATAATCATTTTTCCATCTATATAAGCTACTATCTCGCCTAGTGGTGAGCGATGATGTGTTTGAAAATGGTGAACATGGTAGGCCTAGAATACTCTGACTCTCAAGGGATGTGTGCTGCCAGACCACCGTTAGACTACGGCAGCAAATTTTCTCCTTGATGGTGGTAAGCTACTTTTTGGTAGCATGTCAGACGGAACATCGATATAAAATGCTCCTACCACCTGTGGAAAAAGTAACTTCTCCAGCGTCTTATCTCCAAAAACCCAACTCTGCTATTCCAAGACTTATGCATAAACTAACTAAGCTAGCAGCCTAAACAGAGTCAGTTCATATAGGTACCTAATTATCTAACAGGGAAGAACACAAAAAAACTTTGCTCGGAAGTGAGAAACAATAACAATCGGAAAACTCCGTCGAGTCTTCTCGTCGCCTATACCGCAGTGTCTAAAGACAAAAGTCTTTAACCAGTGCGGCCTACCGGTGAAGACATACGGAGCCGAGACGTGGACACTCACAGTACGACTGGTCTACCAATTTAAAGTCGTTCAGCGAGCTATGGACACATGAGTAAAGAAAAGCTTTACTCATGTGCTATGGAGAGAGCTATGCTCAGTATTTCTCTGAGTGATCGAATCCGGAACGAAGTATTTCGCCAGAGAACTAAAGTTATCAACATATCTCAACGGATTAGTAAACTGAAGTGGCAGTGGGCTGGTCATATCTGCCGCAGAACTGATAACCGTTGGGGAAGACTTGTCTTAGAGTGGAGACCGCGAATCGGCAAACGTAGCGTGGGACGTCCTATGACCAGGTGGAGCGACGACCTACGCAAAGCGGTGGGCAGTGACTGGAAAAGAAGAGCCGAAGGTCGGGCTCAGTGGTGCATCTTGGGAGAGGCCCACGTCCAGCAGTGGACTGACACCGGCTGATGATTATGAGAAACAATAATTTAAAAAACAAAAAGGAAAACCTAATTAGGTTCTTTATAACCTCTTATTTTAGTAAACTGTACCGTGTATGTATATGACAGAGTGGCCGCTTTGTGCACTCCATTAGCGACTAGTTGCCAGTATTGCTACAAATTGCTGGCCTAATTAACTCTACGACTAGTTCAGAATGACCACAACGCAGACTGGTTACGCAAAAGAGGGTAGGGCTAAAGTTCAAGAAAAGTTAATTAATTAATTCATTACAGATTCATTTTTTAACCGACTTAACAAAAAAGGAGGAGATTCTCAATTTTTTTTATGTATGTTCACCGATTACTCGAAGATGCCTGAACCGATTTGGAAAATTATTTTTTGTTTCAAAGGGTACCCCACCCTTCCAGGTGGTGGTCGCATTTAAATTTTAACGAAATCGGCCGTTTCTAATATATCAACATTTGTATTACGATACATTTACTTATCTCGACGACATACTACTAACTACTGGCACAGATTATATAATAGTTACTACTGGCCACTTTGACTAGCGCGACGTTTGAAGTCGGTTCTTTTAGTTTTTTAAACGATCTTAAATTATGAGATACATACATACCGGTCAAACTCATAACCCTCCTGTAGTCGAGTAAAAAAGGATTAAAACTTTTGAGTATAATTATCAGTTGTAGTGAGTAGTGAACACTGACTAAAAAAAACTCAAGAAAACAGTGTCTTCGCTGTAATAGAATCAATTAAAAAGTGTCATTGAATACATTCTTAGTTACTTTAGTATTAACAATTAAGGTAAAATTTAAATTACTTATTAGTCTGAAGACATGATTGTATTTCTGATGATACGCCCTTATATCTAATACTATAAGAATCTTTGTCCTGACATACTGACTGACTGACTGACTCACTGACAGACAACGCACAGCCTAAACCGCTGGTCGTAGAGACTTGAAATTTGGAGGCTATATTTGTCTTAGTACGTAGGGGTGTACTAAGAAAGGATTTTTCAAAATTCACCCCTTAATAGGATGAAATGGGGGTTCAATGTTTGTATGGAGAAACAAGATTAAATAGTCTTTTCTATCCGAAACTTCACACAAGTGCTTCAGTACAAAAATAAGTAAATACGTGTTTCAGGTTTTTTTGAAATTCCATCCCTAAGAGGGTGAAATGGGGTAACAAAGTGTGAAAATCAATATTTTTTTCGGAATGCGCTAAAACTTAGCATGGAGATAATTATTACAACGTTAGTTACCTTTGAAAATGGATTTTTCAGATTTCACCCCTAAAGGGGATGAAACGGGGGTTCAAAGTTTGTATGGAAAAACAAGATTAGACAGTATTTTCTGTTCAAAACTTCATACAAGTGCTTCAGTAAATAAATAAGTACATAAGTGTTTCATGTTTTTTTTTAAATTCCACCTCTAAGAGGGTAAAATGGGGTAACAAAGTGAGAAAATCAATATTGTTACGGATTCCGCTGAAATTTGGCATCCAGATAGTTATTACGACGTTAGTTCCCTCTGAGAAAGGATTTTCCAAAATTCACTCCTGAAGAGGATGAAACGGGGGTTCAAAGTTTGTATGGAAAAACAATATTAGATAGTCTTTTATATTCGAAATTTAACATAATTACTTAAGTAAGTAAATACGTGTTTCAGGCTTTTTCGAAATTCCACCCCTAAAAGGGTGAAGTGGGGTAACAAAGTCTAAAATCAATATTTTTCGGATTGCGCTGAAATTTGGCATGCAGATAGTTATTTTGACTTAGGTATCCGCTAAGAAAGAATTTTTCATATTACACTCTTTAAGGGGATGAAACGGGGGTTCAAAGTTTGGATAGTCATTTTATTCGACATTTCACTCAAGTACTTCTGTAAATAAATAAGTAAATACGAGTTTCAGACTTTTTCAAAATGCCACCCTAAGAGGATAAACTGGGGTAACAAAGTCTATAAATCAATATTGTTTCTGATTGCGCTAAAATTCAGAATGAAGATAGTTATTATGACGGAGGTATCCGCTCAGAAATGATTTTCTGAAAATTCCTCCCGGATACGGAACGAGGATTCAAAGTTTGTATGGCGGAACAAGATGGGATAAAGTACGTGTTGTAGGATTTTTCGAAATGGGGTAGGTAACACAGTCTGTAAATTTAGGTTTTTAGGGTTTTATAAATGTGAATCCTGAATTGCCTTAGTGACGCGATAACATGAAAACGGGTGAACCGATTTGGCTTATTCTTATTTGTTGTGTTTAATGATAGAATCGTTTTTACAAAAGAAAAGTTTTAAGTACATAAAATAAGTTTTTAACGCGGGCGAAGCCGCGGGACACTTCTAGTTATAATATAATTATAGAAATAAACAAATTATTTCAATAGAATCATCATCATCATCATCAATCAATAAAAAAATAAATAATTTGGTAGAATTCATAAATAATAATTAAGATAGTAAAAAAACTAAAACAACCGACTTCAATCGCGAGTCAATTTCAGTAGCAAATTTGAGACGTTAATCGTCATATCTCTGGAAATACTTATCAGATCTCGATAAAATTAAAATAGACCACCTCGGAAACGTACCCTACCGATTAAAAAAATAATCATTTGAATCGGTTCACAATTGACGGAGAAATCGCGTAACATATACACAAAAAAAAACATACAGACAAATTGAGAACCTCCTTCTTTTTGAAAGTCGGTTGAAAGAAAAAAGAAGTAAATTTATTATATAACTATCCATATCCTACACTCCAGATTTCTTACAACCCAATTTTATGAAATTTAAGGTCAAATTCAATCTCTTGTCGAGTTCAATTTAAATCAATCGTTTGGGAAATGTAGCTGAAAACGAAAAAGGATAGTCAGTAATATCTAAGTATATAGCGCAAGTCTAGACACAATAAAAGGAAACAATAAAGTTACCAGTACTAAAGATAAGATGAGTTCTAATGAAAATGCATAAAATCAGTACTTTACCATTGAATCTTATGAACGGTCTTTAAAGTGCCAGACCAGCTTTCTGACATCCCAACTTTCTATTAAATGAGAAAGTGGTTAAGATCTAATCTGTCTACAAAACAAATTAAACTGCGTAGCGTTTAGGTCAATCTATAATTATTTAGCTCTCACATTCACTCACTTCAGTAAACATATTGAATACCTAATTATAAAATACTTAAAATTTATATTTAAAACTACCCCGACCGATATTTGTGTAATTTGATCATTACGAGTATTCTAGTGCGACTTATTTCCGGTTTGTTGGTTGGTGAGGAGTTGAGTATTTTGCCGGTTCCAGGAGATGCTCCAGCATCAGCTCAAGGTATCATTGCAGTTACAGGAAACCGAACTTCGATTTATTCAGTTATCTATGAAAGTTGCTTTCGTAGACTCACTAAGTAGGAAAACAGCCCACAATTTCAAAACGGCTAAACCGATTTTTTTAAATCAAAGATAAGAACACTTTCTATTATGTCCATTTGAGAGCTACTATGCCACAGACAGACACATTTATACACAGATTCAACTTATAACACCCCTGTTTTTGTGTCGGGGGTGTAAAAACTGTAATAAAAAAATCTGCTGTGATTGAAACAAGTGTTTTGAAATCCATGACAATGGATCTCTAAGAAAAACATATGTTTAATCCATCTCGGAGTGCTTTACACAACAGTAGAAAAAAGAGAAACATAAAATAAAAGCCAAAGACAATTTTTTTACATCTTATAGGCTAGCGATTGACTACTAGCGGGTTGCATAACAAACACTTGCATAATGCACAATTTGCACGACAACCTATGTTCAAACTCGTACACCAATACCATTGGTGCACGAGTTTGAACTCGGTACCTCTGGCATCAAAGCCGACCGTTCTCCCGATTACGCCACCGGGCCCTCTCTCTCTCTCTCTCTCTCTCGAAAAATCTCAAATTCGTAAACATTATTATATAGTCGTCCAGTATTATTAAAATCATCACCGTCACGGGTATTAGGTACCTACAACCTACGTGACATAATAATTAGAATGCTTTATACTTATACATATAAGTTATCGGCTACTAATAAATCTTTTTAATAATTTAAGGGTTTAAACATAACATTTAACAATATCTATCTAAAAAACCTTTACCAACAGCCTGCTACATTTTCTTGTGCAGTCATACGGCCTTATCTAAAGGATATCCGGACACTATAAATTAACAAACACTTGGGTATGTGGGCCCGTAGAGTTACGAATTTATGTTTGCTCCAGTTGCAAATACTGCAGTGTGCTTAATTATTGATACTAGTGTGCATTTTGTAGACTTTTCAGTTCAGACGGATTTCATAGAAACTGGAATATTGCTTGTTATTCAGTGGCAAAAGCGCCATCTATCTTAAACATCAACAAACCAATAGTTTCTATAAGATTCGGGGAACGCAGACAAGCGGCAAGATCGATAAACACTATAAGAAAGGAAACAGTCATTGAAGCTTAGGTATAAGTTTGTTAAAAAAAGTCATGTCCCCAAGAAACTGGCAACCTGTATAAACAACTCAAATGAGATAAGCAAATAACTAGAAAGGCAAGATCGATTTCTTAATCGAAAGAAGTTAATAAATGACGACTAAACTTTTCAAAGGTTAAACAAAACAAAGTATACTTTACGGAGCCACTGTAATGTCTTCTAACCTATCTTCAATATTCATTTTCTATTTATCTCCATACCAGTTGGATAAGATCTTCTTTAGCGATAAGAGCGCCATGCGTACTATGTAGTTCTTAAAATATGTTTCTGTCTCTGTTTGTTATTTCTTGATTTCTTGGTGTGCTAGTAAAAGTATAAGTTATTGTAATGTAATTAATTGTAGTTAAATTAAATTTTTATGTTAGGTCATTGAACTTGACTAAATTTAAGAAATCATGTTTGTGTACATCGCTTAGGTAATGAAAGTAATCCTCATCAAATTTTATTTAAATTCTTGGATCAACATCAAGCCTCGTTGAATCTCAAACAGACTAAGTCTAGCCCCTTCAGTCGTATTTTCAGCATGTTCTTCATACATCGGTGGCGCTGCAGTCTAGCGTATACAGGCTGATCACGCGAGAGTTCATTCACCCCTGACCCGAGCAAACAAAACCAATCTAAGTCATTATACAGCGTGCTCCATTTAGGGGCGTTTCGATGCCTCCAGTTGAATGCACTAAGCTATTTTAGGCTTGCATGTCTAGCTTTGCGGTACCTTGTTTTTGTTATTTGCGTTTTGCAGTATTTTTGTGAGTAGTTTACTAGGATTGGAAGGCAAGTTTTGCTTTGTGGTGATTTATTATGGAAGATTTTTTACTTTGGTATGTTAACTGTTAGAACACGAAATGTTTTGTGATGTTATTGTTTTATTTCGTATTTTAATTCGTTGCCTTACATGTTGTCGGATTTTATGTAAGCATATGTATAACATTTTTTAAGTTTTTTTTCTTTACACCTCTGAAGATCATCATCATCATCATAATCAGCCGGTATCAGTCCACTGCTGGACATAGGCCTCTCCCAAGTCATGCCACTGAGCCCGATCTTCGGCTCTTTGTTTCCAGTCACTGCCCACTGAAGATACTCATCAGATATTAATAATATTTATTAACAAATACGACCGTTATGTGAAGTTGAAAAGTAAAATGAATTAAAACAAAATCTGACATATAAACTAAACAAAAAATAGAATAATAATTAAAATCCGTTAATTTTAGGCCGAAACGTTGATGTGTTTATCTCCATATCGCTAGAGATACTCGTTAGATCTCGATATATTGCATAAAAGGGCCACTCCAGAGAGGTAATACTCCTACTTAAATAAAATAATAATTCAATCGTGAAGTCGGTTCTTTCAATCTTTAAACGATATCAATTATTATGTCCAATCCACGTGTACACATTTTTCAGCAGTCATTTAATGAAAATACATTACATTTCTTCTACATGTTAAAGTAAGACTCTTAATGGGGCAGTATCACCGGTTCCTGATAGCGCTAATATAAAGAAATCTGACAGATTTTTGACAGCTTTTATATGGAATCATGTGTTAGATAACTATCTAACGCAATATCAGGAGCTGGTGAAACTGGCCCTTAATAAACTTACCTAAAGGAATGATACCCCAAAACGTCTAGATAGACGTCTCGAGGTCGAGTCGTGCACACTCTGTGATGTGATTGAATTTCACTGCTCACTTTGCCCTTCGAACCGAAAAACGTTCCCATTTCAGAGTTGAATTACTAACAAGGCAGAGGAGTGGTAATGGCTCAAGTTCTTTCCAAAGATGGTTTTTCGTTTTTCTACTGACTTCCAACAACAAAGGAGGTTCTCAATTCGTCTGTATGTATTTTTTTTTTGTGTGTATGTTACCTAATTACTTCGTCAATTCTGAACCGATTCGACTTCCAAAAACAAAGGAGGTTCTCAATTCGTCTGTATGTATTTTTTTTAATGTGTATGTTACCTAATTACTCCGTCAATCCTGAACCGATTCGAATGATTCTTTTTGTTATCGGTAGGGTACGTTTCCGAGGTGGTCCCATTGTAATTTCATCGAGATCATCAGATCTTCAGAGATATGACGATAAACGTAAACCTTGCTACTGAAATTGACTCGCGGGGCATTGAAGTCGATTGGTTTAGTTTTTAAACTATCTTAATTATTTTATACTAGCTGTACTCGCGACATCGTCCGCGTGAAAAAGTGTCTTAGGGTAGCATTTATAATTATTTAGGCTAATTAGTTTACAAATATGACACATGCGTATCCCACCTACACCGCACTGGACCACTCCGCGAAAAACCCCCCTCCCCCCTCCCTGTCTCTTCCACCACCCCTTTCCCCTCACTTCCCTCTCCCCTCCCCTTTCCCCCACTTCCCCCTCCCTCCCGTCCCCTCCCCTCTCTCTTCCCCACTCCCCGCCCCTCACCTTTCTCTAACTTTTCTCTCGCCTCCCCTTTCCCCCCACTTCCCTCTCCCCTCCCCTTTACTTTCCTTTCATCTCCCCTCCCCCTCCCCCTTTCCCCTTCCCCTCACTTCCACCTCCCCTCCCCTCCCTCCCCCTTCCCCTTCCCCCCAACAAACTTGAATGTCATATTTAATTATATCGAATCAACAGCCTAAACAATTAGTTTCAAGCTTCTAGCTTTAAAAATGACGATACATCCATACAACTTTTCATCCCCCTTTTCAACCACTTACAACCCGCTTTTCGCATTAAAAAGTTGCCTATGTCCTTTCTCAGGCTCTAGACTATCGGTGTACCTAATTTCATTTAAATCGGTTCAGTGGTTTTGGCGTGAAAGTGAGACAGACAGACAGAGTTACTTTCGCATTTATAATGTTAGTTAGGACTCTTGTTAATCCCTCCAACTAAACTATAATATGCTAGTGTCTGGAGTGGGTTCACGTCAATAGTGCAATGGGTGGGGATCGAACTCACGACCTCTCGATCGCCAGTCTGACACCTTATCCATTGGGCTATCGCCGCTATGGGTAGACGTCTCACTACCGTTTTTAATCCGACTTCAATAAAGGAGAACGTTCTTAATTTTATTCATCGGATTTTTTTTTATGCATGTTCACCAATTACTCGAAGACGCCTTAACCAAATTTGGATAATATTTTTTTTGTTTTAAATGGCATAGCTTCCTTGGTGGTCCCATTTAAATTTTATCGAAAACGTTTGAGCGGTTTTGTAAAAATCAACATAAACAAAAATATGTGTTAACATACATATAATATCGTACACAAGACATGAAAAATCGTCTTCAAAGTTTAAATTATTTTTTTCGTTTTGTTAACGATCATAAGTTATCACAGCAAGCAAAGTACCAGATGAGTAAAGATAATTATGATAGTTTAAAAATTAAAACAACCGACTTTCATGCCTCGCAATTTCAGTAGCAAGTTTGAGACGTTTAACGTCATATCTCTGGAGGAACTTATCAGATCTCGATGAAATTACAATGGGACCACTTCGGAAGCGTACCCTACCGATTACAAAAATAATCATTTGAATCGGTTCACAATTGACGGAGTAATCGCGTAACATACACACAAAAAAAATAATTAAAAAAACAGGCAGACGAATTGAGAACCTTCTTCTTTTTGGAAGTCGGTTGAATAGAAAGTACTAATGGGCGAAATTATGAAAATTGACGAACGTATAGCGGGGGTTTTGACACAAGTAATGTCAATAATGTTTTGGGTTGAATGACACTATGCGATCGTGATAGCTAGTCTATCCCCCGTGGTGAGTACTGTGATACCTCATAGTGTTGTTTTTGAATACGGGGGTCAGCCGTCTAGGGATTAGATTGCATTTAACAACAGACGGGATATTGAGTGCTTGTCTGTTTGCACTAGAAAAGCGAACTAGCAGACATTTTATCGTAAAACATCTTCACAACAGACTCAAAGATTTTAACGTAACTCATCTTAAATATTGCAAAAAAAGCAAAAGATAGATTTTCTAGAATACAAAGGCAACATCGAAAACTGCTCTCTAGGGCCCAACGTGACCCCACAATTATTGAAGAACTTTTTATTGTCCCCACACGTCTGCGCTATGTATTGCTTATGTTTTCACGGAACATTTTCTTTGACTTGTATGAGTTTTTCCTAACCTGCTTCCTAGTGCTTTATTTTGTCAACGTACGTTCGTTTTTCGTAAACCTGTTTTTGTTTCAATAAAGGTAGGGTTTTTGCCACGATCTCAACTATGTCAATCAAGCCAAATTTCATCAGACTTTCCACCTAAAGTCTGGATTTTTTTTTGCATGGTTATTTTCCGACTATGCCAGCAGTTGTTCAGTAAGGGAGTTAATGTTTTTCTAGTGTGTGTTTTCTTTGGCACGCTCTGTAGCCTATACGGATTGATGGATATTATCTTGTGACACTAAGGCCGTAAGCACACGGCGTATTTTAAGCGCGCAGACGACGCGCGTTTCAGGAACGCGCGTCTTCGGCGCCGTAGACGCTGATTGTTGCGTTTGCATTGATGATACAAGCGCGCGCATGAAGCGCGTATACGCGCGTTTGAAGCGATACAAACGCGCGTACAAAGGAGAGGAGTAGGGGCAGGGGGGGAACTACAGGCAGGGGGGGGAGACTACAGCGCGTCTGTATCGCTGTATCTGCACGTATACGCGCAGTAGAGGCGCGTTTCACGATCGCCCCGTGTGCTTAAGTTACAAGGTTGCGATCGAATCCCGTTTGAATCGCGTATACGCGCGTAATCTGCGCGTCGTCTGCGCGTTTAAAATACGCCGTGTGCTATGGGCCTAAAGATTAATAAATCTTTATATATATAATTCTACTGTACGTGTGTATGTCACCGAACTCCTCCTAAACTGGACTGGACTAGGCTGGACCGATTTATATGAATTTTGGCGTGTATGTTTGAATTAGTTCATAGATGGTTTAGATTCACAATTGGGCCTGATAGGTGGCGCTGCAATTGGGCAGGACGACGTCTGCCGGATCCGCTAATATTAAGTACCTATATAAAATATAAAAAAATTAAGTAGGTCGACTTTTGGCGCCATAATGTTTTAATTTTTTCCCTTAAAAACCTATCGAGTGCAGTACTTAATAATATAAAGACTTTTATATCCAAACTATTTACAACTCATAAGTTTACATTTATTTATGAATGAGAAATGCTAAATAAGTACAAAATATATTTTTTTTATGCAGTCGCGTGTTATGTTGCTCAATAATTCACTTGTGTAACTGAAGATGTTGTTTACATATAATTTTAACAAAAACAGCAGTAGCCCATACTAAAAATAAAATTGTACATCATACAGGGCTTGGATAAATGAAGCGGAGGTTGCAAGTAAGCCATAGAAGATTCTACTAAGTCCAATGGTACACATTTCTACCAAATAAATTGCCACATTTTACCGGCGCTTAGATATATCGTCCACTTTCGCAAAGTGTCTCGGCTGTTATTGGGTTTCGCATTGAGCTATTTGCAATTATTGGGCTTTGGAAATCGACGTACAAAGCACGTCTTATATCTTGTTACACACAAATTCAAATAGTTCAGATTGTTCGTATGTATCTAAGTAACTTAAATACGTATAATAATAATGATTTGCTGATCTATTTATATCCCCAATTTAGGCCAAGCCTGTGTGTATCTTGGGTCTCTTAACACTTAACTGTTAAAATAACCACGCAACAAGCAAATTGACGCATATATTTTAATTTCAAAATGACTTATTGGTCTAACCTATATAATAATACATTTTAATGTTAGTTACAAAAATCTTAATAATAGTTATGTCATCTTAATACGAGACTAACAACTTTACAAAATGTTAAAACCATCACGCGAGGTTTCCTAATCTACAAGTATAGTTACGGACATATAGGAAAGTTAATCCTCTCAAACGCCGCCTTACCAAACTACGGACCTTCCTCGGCTTTGCTAAACGGATTGTGGTAGAATATTGAACCACTAACGATGTAAATAGGTTGCTTAATATGCAGTTAACGTAACCACAAGACGTTATAGGCAATATAAGCTTGGGTTCCCAGATTTTGATTAAGTTTGTTTCAACCGACCTGTTATTGGGCTCCTTACCACAGAAAGTTTAGTAGGCACTTATTATTTACTATACTACAAAGAAGCTTTATTTAATGAACTGCTCAAATATCACTATCCCACAAATATCTAAAATGTCACCGTCCAGCGCACAGACTAGGATTCGTAATGTCAACTTCTTTGCTTACTTATCCATTTTGCAAGGTGGCAAGTTAGAAGTTCAAGTTAGAAAATCTGTCGCCAAACATCTAATGTGTTCCGGCAGCTATCCTTCAGAGGCAGTTCCCATTCTAGCTCTAGCGTGCTTATCATCTTCGACCGCATCATCACTTACCAGCAGGTGAGATAGTGGTCAAACGCTAGGCTATATAATATTTAAAAAATATACTTTTCCTATACTCATACAAATCAAGTTGCCTTTGAATGTTTTTATTGTTTTCTTTACATAATAAAATTGCGAAGCTTTAGTATCGCAATCTGTTTAAAATGTTTTTGATATTGCTATGTTAATTAAATTCCAAAAGAAACTAGCCTAAAAAGTTTTGTATTCACTATTTAATTCCATTGCAACTTGGCCAACAAAGGTTAGTACAAGAGCTGGCAACATTATTGTAATAGGTATATTATAGATGCCTAGCTGTGCCCCGTGGATTCGACCGCGTTAATAAGTATCCTATAGCCTAATCCATAATACTGGCTATCCCTGTGTAAAATTTCAGTTAAATCGGTCCAGCCATTTGATCGTGAAGAAATCCCAAACAAACAAACAAATAAAAAAACTGACTTTCGTCTTATAATATTAGTGTTGATACATAATTACCTAAATTACATTTTTACAAAAAATCAAGAATTGACGTCATCTGCCAAGCAAGCTTTTTTATATAAAAAAGGCAAACATTTGACCGATATATATATTTCGGTGATAGATAGTAGATACATATATATAGTATATATATATATAGATAGTATATATATATATATATACCAACCGATACATATATCTATATCAAGCGATGATGTGGTCGTAGAGGCCGTAAAGCTTAGATAATATAGTCACAATTAAACAACAATTAGAAATCTTATTTTATTACTATCATGCATCACTATGTCATAAGCTGCACCAGTGGTTTAAGGTAGTTCAGTTACTGACCCTCAATGCATCACTCCAGATCCGTATCAGCATTGTTCAATAATTAAAATTATTTAAAAATTAAAATAATTTAAGATTGTTTACAAAACGAAAAACCCAACTTCAATACCGCACTCGTCATTTTCAGTACAATATTTAAGGTTGTTTGTTTATGTTTATTTCCATATCTCTAGAGATACTTATTGGATCTCGATAAAATTATAATGAGACCAAATAGAAAGCATATTTTCTTAAACAAACAAATATTCTGAGTTCTGAGATAACAAACAAAATAAAACTGGCCAAGTGCGAGTCAGCATCGCGTCTCTTATCGCACACTTAGGGAGGGTTCCGTACAATACGAAACATAACAGAGTTTCAAGCTCATATATTTGATTAATTGATATTACCAAGAATATTTGGTTTGGTCGCGATCTAGAATGACGGGGCTCGTTTACTACCGCCATCTATGTCATTTTGCCGAAACTAATTAGATAGATGGCGTTTAAAAACACGTTTTTTGTATGGGGACCCCTTTATTTTGTTTTTAGTATTTGTTGTTTTAGCGGCAACAGAAATACACCATCTATGAAAATTTCAACTGTCTAACTATCACGGTTAATGAGCTATAGCCTGGTATAGGTATACTAAATTTTATTTAATCGTTGGAGCCGCTTCCGAGATTCAGATTAAGGTAAAGACGATAGCACCATCTTAGCAACTAGATAGGTGGCGCTGTGCTATCGTAAAAAACTTGTTTTAAACTTTTCATTAACTTTTAACTTTGTTCTGTTCTTAGTATTTGTTGTTATAGCGGCAACAGAAATACATCATCTGTGAAAATTTCAACCGTCTAACTATCACGGTTCATGAGATACCTGCCTGGTGACAGACGGAAAGACAGACAGACAGACAAACAGACAGACAGACAGGAACCCTAAAAAACAATTATTCAAATCGGTTTACAATTGGTGGAGTAATCACGTAACAAATTTAGAAAAAAAAAACATACAGACTAATTGTGAATCTTCGCCTTTATATTAGTCGGTTGAAAAAGCATCGAAACAGCCACCAACTTAATGGGACACTGTACTCAACTCACTGTTCACAATATCTGAGTACCTACCTATGTGAAAAAAACTATTTTCATACAAATCTTAATCATTAGATTCCATAAGTCTCTTACTCCTAGTCCAAGCGAAGTCGACTAAAAGATTTAATCAAACTAGATGAAAGTTCGTAATGAAAGAGTTTTTGGGACTTCAAGCTTTCCAATGACAAAAGTATTGTGCTTTGTACTTTCAGCATCGCTGGAACGTGTTTTATTTTCTTTTATGTACTCGTATTATCGTATTAAGTTGTGCGGCTCGCATAGCCTGATGAATTTGTTATTTTATATTCACATAACATTGTAATTCAGTTTCTCACAAAAAGGGTTTTAATTGCCTTGCATGCCAGTTAAAATAATTCAACTAAACTTTATTTTACAGCATTATTTTAGCATAGCAATACTGCAATGCTACGCCGTAGTAGCCATACCTACTACGGCCTACGAGCCACCTACGTTAATCAAACAATTAAAATATTAAACTACGCCCACGGGCTTAGTCTATGACCTGATTATTTTTTATGTGTCCATTACCATGCTACGAGATGACCATATGTTTATGAGGCACGTACAATTTTACGATAAGTGTCATTTTATGAAGTAGTATCATATAATTTTCTTTATTATACACAAAGTTATCTAAGTAGCGATCTGTAGCGTGACGCGCTTTATTCTGTCACTTTAAATTAGGTGAACGCTGACCGTAAAGTTACTCATAAATATCACTTAGTGCGACGTGAAAACGTTTTGGCGAAGAGCGTTTTACAAAAACCACGTTTTTGTTGTATAATGTTCTGAGCGGTTACATTTTAAGGTTTAGAGGGAGTTTGACATTAATTGAATACACATAGATAGTTTACTTTTCAAAGATAGTGTTATAGATTGAAGTACCTACAGATGATTTAAACACGTTATTCAGGTGAAACATTTTACATGGCCTAAAATTCTCGTCCATCTATCGCATGTTGCGACATTCATGTTGCCGGTGCTTATTGGTGGATATGATAACAACCGGTGCTGTTAGTGGATATGATGCATGTCATTTAGGTCTAGCTTTGATTGGCGAACGCTTCCGCAGCCATATTTGTATGTGTACATGCTATATGTGCTATATATGTTATAGTAGCTAGCTACCATAGCTACACATAAACAAAAGTTTCACTTGCATCCTGGTTTCATAAAAAAACCACACTATTTCTAATACTACTCGTATTTAGCAATTTTACTTGTTATATCAGTGAATATATCATATGAAACCTTCTACCTCTCTCTCAAGGCATCACATATTGTATCGTTTTCCATTAATTTATGTCCCAACTTTATCGCTAGTAAGGTTCGTATTCTAATAATTTATTATCCCAGGTGGTCAGACATATTTATTTTAACTGTAAGAAATATGAGTGTTTTCTCAGATAACGCCAACTACCACGTTTCAGTTTACTCTCACAAACAGAACTAAGCAGTTTCTAGTCGTAAACTAAAACGTGCTGAATTTCGCTGACTCCTATGTCTGAGTTTAGGCAAACGTTTGATAAGTTAATATTGAAATGAGATGGTATTAAATCTACATAATTATATTAAAATATAAGACCAAATGCACATGCCACGTAAACAATTTAGGGGAAGTTTCACCAGTTTCTGACAAAGTTTCATAAAGTTATCTGACGATATTGTAATGCCATTTAAAAATTGTAGTTTATTTGGCAGATAAGTTCCTCATAGACTATTACGGACTCTATCAGAAACCAGTGAGAATCGACCTTGGAATTGCAAGTTTAAGGTGTTGCAATGATACCTTCGTAAATTTTAAGATCTACGGGTCTTGCTTAAAAGTTTATAGAATCAATTTGCAGCTATTATTACATCCATACTAGGTGAATACTCAAAGATCCATACTAATTAACCGACTTCACAAAAAGGAGGAGGTACTCAATAGTTCGGAATCTTTTTATTTTAATGTATGTTCAACGATTACTCGAAGATGTCTGAACCGATTTGGAAAATTCTTTTTTGTTTCAAAGGGTTCCCAGGTGGTCCCATTTAAATTTTAACGAAATCGGCTGAGCCGTTTTTAATATATTAACCATAGAAATATGAATAAATACCTTATTATTCATATTTCTATGATATCAACATTTGTATTACGATACATTTACATACCTGGACGACATACTAACTACTAGCACAGATTATATAATAGTTACTACGTCTACTGGCTACTTTGACTAGCGCGACGTTTCAAGTCGGTTCTTTTAGTTTATTAAACGATCAATAAATTATTCAGATTAAATCTTTACAGATTTCAAATACGATGATACATATTGCAATGCTTAAATTTATTATTGTGTTCCATTAGGTGTTGTTAAGTGTTATGCTATTATTTTTACGGTTCCATAGTCAAATAGCAAAAAACGGAACCCTTATAGATTCGTCATGTCTGTTTGTATGTCTGTCCGTCCATATTGACATATAGATGGACAGACAGACAAACAGAGCAGCCACTTTATTCCGTAACTATTTATTTTGAAACTTGGTAGGTAGATGTATTCTGTGAAACTTATACGTGCTGGTTCTCTAAAGATAGGTCTTTAAAAATTACATTGTTCCCAGATTTTTTTTCTATAAGTCAATTGTTTGAGAGATAGACACATCTAAAGTGGTAAAAATGTGTGTCCCCCCCTCCTCCTCTAACTTTTAAAATAACGTAGTGAAAATCTAAAAATATATTACTACTACTACTGTTGTTCTCAATACAGACTTTCAACGAAAATTGGTTTGAACGAGATACAGTCAGCAGTTTTTGAGATAGAGCACATTTTCAAAACCGCAAATATAACTTTGTTTTTCATACAAACACTATGAAAAACAGTATTTTTTAAAATGTTTGGTAGCGAAAACTTAAGGTACGGACACCGCGGCGTCCTGCGATCTGCGGGCACGATTTCAGAACATTTCAATTGTTTTCTGATCTCGTTTGGTGTGAACCAGTCAATACAAATACTACTGCGCTATCTGATTGCCGCCTAGATCGCGCACGCAGGACGCCGCGGTGTGTCCGTACCTTTATAGTATTAGTTAGTATAACTTATATTATACTGTGTTACGGAACCTTCTTAGCGAGTCCGATTGGCACTTGGCCAGTTTATTGTACATTGTTATATACAATCCAATATATCGCAAATGATTTCGTAACCAAATAGTTATTTTTAACAATCAATCAATCAATCAAATTAGTTTTTTTGCATAAAAGAAGGTAACAAAAGTTGTACTTATCATAATATAATGGTTTCACTTCTTCTGCCCCTTCGAGCGTGCAAAAACTTTCTCATAGGTTATACAAAACATTTGAATATTGCAGTCTATTATTAATAATAAAAATTATAACTATAAAAATCAATCATTCACATTCCATACAAAACAATTACTAAAAATCAAAACATTAAACACCTGGAGATGCCATTATTGCCAATTTCAAAAAGAAAGAACTAAACTGTCAATGTCAATATTTAAATGTCAGAGTTAAAATGTTCTATACGTCATAAACTCATCTACACTATAAAAGTTGCGTTCAAGGAGCCATTCAATTAATTTTATTTTAAATTGTCTAAATTGTAATTTTTTTTTAGTCAAAATTTATTATAAATTTTAATAGCCATGCAATAAACATTATTTGAATATATATTTAGTCTATATTTTGGTAGATGGAGTCTTTTCTTATGACGCGTATGTTTTTCAAAAACTTCTTCATGAGTGGCGAAATACATTTCATGTTCTCTGACAAATAAGCACATCTGTTTAATATACATACATGGTAGTGTCAATATATTTAACTGTCTAAATAATGGTTTACAACTATCGGTTTGCCAGGCGTTGCAGATCGCGCGTACACATTTTTTTTGTGCTACAAAAGCCTTTAATATGTCCACTGAATTACCCCACAATATTAATCCATAGCTTAGAACCGAAGCAACATATCCATGGTAAGCGGTTAGCGCTGCCTCCCGGGATACTGTTTGCCTAACTCTTCTTATTGCATAAACAAATCTGTCTACTTTGTAACATACGCTTTCTATTTGATTTTTCCAATTTAAATGCTGATCCACAGTCAAACCCAAAAACACTGTATTATCGACTTGCATTACTCTTTCTTTGTTATATCGGATATCTAATTTTATCGGTTTTGCTTGGTAGGTCCTATATTGAAATATTTTAGTTTTGGTCATGTTAACTGTCAAGTTGTTATTATCTAGCCATTTTATTATTTCCCGCAATGCTATATTTATTTGATTTTCGAAATTAAATTCGTTTTTTGCTTTAACGATCAATGTATCATCTGCAAATAAAATACATTTTTCATTGGTGATTTTAATAATGTCGTTAATGTAAATTAGGAAAAGCAGCGGTCCTAAAATGCTTCCCTGTGGTACACCGCATGTGTTTGTCCTAAATGGCGATTTGAAGAACCACTTAGTTGCAAAGGTTTTTATGCATCTTAATTTTTCTATTTCTGTACATTGTGTTCTACCCTCTAAGTAACATAAACCTTTAATTACCTACGATTTCTACTTAGATACTCTTAAAATGTCTATATATATAAAAGAAAGTCGTGTTATTTACTACACTTATAACTCAAGAACGGTTTAACCAATTTTTATTATTTTTATAATTTTTGAATTGTCTTTGTCAGGAATAGGATAATTAGTATTAAAAACAACGAATAATTGATCTAAAAAAATTATATAAGAAAAAATATTTACAGTCTTATCCATAAGGCAAAAAAATATTAGACAATTATTCATGAAGTAAGTATACTTATCCAGAATTAAAATTAAATACTGGTGATTATATTTTTACAATTTAAATTAAACTCAATCGAACTAATGTCAAGTTTATAACTAAAATTTTATACTTAAAAAAAAAAAAAAAAAAAAAAAAAAAAAAAAATTGGATTGTGTTTAACAAGTTTATAACTTATCTATAACAATAATAAAATTGTTAAATTCAATCATGTCTTGCTGACACGCAGTTAAGGTATTTGACTATTGTATTTTTATTATATTTCTGTATTGCCATAATACATTACTAAACTTATATCTTTTGTATTCATTATATTACGTTCATAAAAGCCTAAATTAAGTTCATCTAAAAGGTAACACGCCATTCATAGTCTGTTAGGTGGTACGAAGTTCGCCGGGCCAGCTAGTATGTAATAAAACCGTGTTAAGATTACATATCCCACAACTCGGTTATAACTCTCTCCCATTGTTATAACTATCAATAAACCAGTAACACCTTCCTTTGTGTTATCGCTACCAATTTTTCGGTTTTTCGATGCTTAGGTGGGTTTTATGTCATAAATAATTCATAGGAGTGCCGGAGTACAGTATAGCTTTTAGAGAGTACTTAAGTCTGCCAGTTGCTTGTATCTTCGCTTGTTTTATGTTTTTATTACCCACGATGAATTGGAGACTGTATATGCGTTTGGGGTGAGAGGATGTTTGTTTGTTTGTTTGTATGTTTGTGTGTGCGATTTTGATGCAGTTTTCAGTTATAGATTCGTGTTTGATTGGTGCATGTTCTTAAATAGGTGTTACGGTGTCAAATCACCAGGGGGCGCTGCAGTAAACATTAGTTTGTGCAAATCAATGCTGCCATTTTACCACTATGCGTTTAGGCGTTTTACTACTATGCCGCCTGGTGGTAAGAATGGTTATCACATTAGATCTAGAATCTAGTTCACCGTTCACGTTCGAGTCCACCCGTTTCCGATTGATAGTGTGTCATATGTATGCAGTTTCAAAATCCTATTAAAATACATGTTTACAAAATATAAATAATACTGAGAAAGGAATAGCACATATTCCTAAATCAAAAAATAGATAACACTTCGAGCATTTACCAAAGGAGATGTTAACGCAAGGCGTACCCCTCTGCTGGCCATATAACCATTTTTGGCCATATGAACGTGCGTAACTACGCTGTATTTTTAATACTGTGTGCGTGTTTCAAGCTTGTGTGTGGGATCGTTAAAGTGAGTGATTTGTGTGTGTGCAATGCGTGTTTACCTCGTCCCCCGTAAGTATCGGCAGAAAAAAATGTTTGCGGATTACAACGTTAACATCTCCATTGGTAAATGCTCGAAGAGATAACAGGCCCTTTAACAAAATGCCACAGCAAAAGTGGGGTAGATAGCTTAAACTCGTTTTTCTTGACAACTGCCATTTACAATAATCACCCACTTTTTGGACGATACCACACAAAGCAAACAAAAAACAAAATTATTTTTTTTAATAAACACCCACGACAATGTCCTTTAGTAAATTAACGTCATAACATATATCTAAGAACCACCACTGATTAATTACGAACCGTTTTAAGACAAAATCGAACTAGTTTTGGAGAAAAACGGCAGCATGGATTTGCACAAACAAATGTTTACTGCAGCGCCCCCTGATGAGTTGACACCATAACACCTATTTAAGAACATGCATCAATCAAACACGAACCCATAACTGATAACTGCATCAAAGCGGACTAGTTGTTTTGAAGAAAAATGGCAACATCGATTTGCACTAATAAATGATTACTGCAGCGCCCCCTGGTGAGTTGTTACCGTAACACCTAAAACCACCATACCATCTAATTAAACTTCGGTGTAACATTTAAATTAACCATGTAGTCCGTCTTTCGTTGTATCGCATCGTCACACTGTTTAAAGCATAAAAAATTAAAATAAAAACATTGTTCATTCGTTCAATACTCATTCACCAGCCAATATTTCGACTGTGTTCCTTCATTCGTATTTTGTGTGTAGCATCGTCCAGATGTCACAATTTTAATGTTTTAAAAGTATTTGCTATAAGTTTTGTGAATTAGTGTTTGTTTCTCATACTTAACTATGGGTAAACGATTGGAAAGTTCTGATTGCGACGTTATCAGATGAAAATTTCGCCGGATTTTTAGGTTGCGGAGAAAAATATACCGCTCCGAGCAAAATCTACCTACACCCACATTTTTAAAAAGAAAAAATGTGTTGAAGTAAATTACTTACTGTCTTAACGTGGTAATACGTGATATTATCCCGACAATGAACAAAAATAATTCCTTAAAGTGTTGCTACGAGATATCATCCCGGAATTTATTTAATACTTTCTTAATGTAGTAGTACGAGATGCTACTCAGAAAGTAACTACCTCCTATGTCGCATATATCTACATGGGACTTATTGGATTCTACAGATCTTAACCAGAGATCAGAAACTTGCTCCACTACGGTATCCGAGCATTAAGATAGGCAATAATAATTGCCGATAATGTTGCTACCATTATGTCATAGCAGAATTACAGGTAAGTAATTAATTTAATCTACTTTTAACACTGGCAGAAAGACGTCAAGCGTTTAAAAGCCATAAGAAGAAAAAGAAGAAGAACAAGAACAAGAACCCGTATATGTCATTAAACGGATTATATAGAATGCAACCGACCACATTGTAGAATCAATCAAGAAGAATCAAAGCATTTATTCAGTATGTAGGCAGTATAAATATACGCACATATACACGTCAAAATCATAAATCTTAAAATAAATCATAACCAATTATCAAGTAAACATAGCAAAAGCAGAATTTAACGCTTTGAATTAGAAAAAAAAAGTAACGAACCATTCAGCTGTCATCCAATCGTTTACGTCAGAATACTTAAAAAAAATTAAAGTAGGTTAAAACCAACCATACATGTAACTGTGTGTTTTAGTACTTCAGACAATTTTTATATAAAAAAAATAAAAAAGTGAAATAGTGAAACACAACATAGATAAACGCATACCGATCACAGTACATATCATGATCCAAATGGAACTGATAGTCCGTCTGTCAGCTGCATAATAGATAGATAGATAGATGAACTCTTTATTGCGACACCAAAGATACAGACACATATAACTTTTACAGCTTAAATTTAACGTGTAACAATGGGCGGTCTTATCGCTAACAGCGATCTCTTCCAGACAAACCTTTGTATGGATAGGATCGAAATAGTAGCCTAATGCAGGGTGCGCCTAATTTAAATTAAAATGAAAAGAATAACAATAATATATTATACCTAAACTAACATAACCATACCTACTTACCTACAACAATAAACACAGATTACTTACATAAATTCCTAAACACGCATTCTGTAAATTTTAAACAGATTGACAGAACAGACAGAAGCAGCTTAACACTATTTATAATGAAAGATAAGCTTTTAAACGGCTCTTGAAAATATGAAGGGATTGTGAAGATTTCACAGGTTCGGGAAGAGAGTTCCAGAGCCTAACAGCCTGGACAGTAAATGCCTTATCATAAAAACTGGAACCATGTGCGGGAAAGTTCAGGGTTAAGTTTTCTGATGACCTTAGAGAAAGAGAGTTAGAATTGTGGAGGAAGTTAAAGCGTCCTTTAAGATATCGTGGAGTAGAAGGATTGAATAGAATGTTATAGAGAAGAGAAAGAATATGAGTATTCCGGCGAAGGCGAATAGGGAGCCACTTGAGCTTTGTGCGAAACTGAGATACGTGAATACATAAATTTTGTAGCCGCTCAAGTTTATCTAGCTGATCTTCCCTAAGATCTAGATAGCAGACATCAGAATAGTCAAGAATAGGAAGTAGGAGAGATTGAGCGAGTGCAATTTTAGTGGTTGTAGGAAGAAAGTTGCGTAGCCTTTTTAGTGACGCCACAGCTGCATAGAGCTTGCGACTGGTGTTTTGTATTTGTAAATCCCATGTCAAGCATTGATCTATTATGAGACCAAGATTTTTCACAGACCTGCTAAAAGGAATATCTATTCCACCGAAACTAACTTTTGGAAGCATTTGCCAATCAACTTTGACAATAAGTCTAGAACTTCCGGTAACCATGACCTGCGTTTTTGTTGGATTGACTTTGAGTCCAAAAGCTTTCGTCCAGTCTAATATGCGCTGTAGGTCTGTGTTAATGGAGGCAATAGCATTGGGTAGATTATCAAGAGGGGCTTGACAATATATCTGAAGGTCGTCTGCATACAGGTGGTAGGAAGAAGAAAGATTTTGAGTGATAGAATTTATAAAAACAGCAAAGAGAAGAGGAGAAAGCACGCCGCCTTGAGGAACGCCAGCTGATGTGTCACACCACAATGAACATGTTTCATCAAGGCGAACACGCTGCCGGCGCCCGAACAGATAACTGTGAAACCAGTCGACCGCCATTGGAGATATGTTAATAGAACGTAGTATTGCTAGTAGGATATCAAAGTCGATAGTGTTGAAAGCATTGCTAAAGTCCAACAGTGCTAGTACCGTAAGGTGCCGGTTTTCCATACCCAGGCGGATATCATCTGTAATTTTAACTAACGTGCTAACTGTGCTATGGCCTGGGCAGAAACCGGATTGAAAAGGATTAAGGAGATTGTTAAAGGAAAGGAATTTACTAATTTGATTATGGACAAGACGCTCAAGGACCTTGGATAAGAAAGGAAGAATGGATATAGGACGGTATTCGGAGAGTAATTTAGGGTTCGCTTTTTTGGGTAAAGGAATGATCTGGGCATCTTTCCAGATAGAGGGAAACACACCATTGTTAAAGGAGTTATTGAAAATAAAACATAGTACAGGAAGAATGGTATCAAGGATTGGTACTAGCATGTTGCGACTTAAGCAATCACCACCTACAGCATTAGAAGTAATGGACAGTACGCTCTTCTTAACATCACAAGTGGATAATCGATCAAAAACAAAAGAAGGATAGTCGGGAATTGGTAAATTTGATAAATGATCTAAAGTTTTGATTTTATCCGAGTCAGAAATATCAGATGAACAAGAAAAATGAAGATTAAGTGAATCTATGTCTAAACTAAGAGGGACAGAATTTTGACGAGGCTTACCAATTCCAAGGGATCTGAGGAACTTCCAAACTTTAGAAGGATCCTCATTATTTACTGATTCGTGAACATGACGGCGAAAAGCATCCCTACACACTGTATTGCAGCGATTACGTGATTTCAGATATTTTGACTTATTTAATTCGGTTGGACGGCATTTATATTTATGTTTAGCGGTTACTTTTTTATGCATTAACTGTCGTATTTCATCAGTTATCCAGGGTGCAGGCAAGTGCTTTAATTTAATGGTACGTAATGGAGCATGTTTATCATAAAGCTGCAAAATAATTGAGTTGAACAAAGACATTTGATCATCTACAGTTTCAGCTTCTCGTACAGGAGACCAGTCAATTGCTAAAGCATCAGCATGAAAAGCATCCTTATCCATTCCACTAAAATTGCGCTGAAGGATTGTCTTTGGCTTGTTTTTGGGAGGACGGATTTTATAAGAGAGGAAGATCAGATCATGATAAGAGAAAGCGTCAGCTGGGCACTGACCGTGCTTAGCAACGTGAGAAGGAGAAGAAACAATTAATATGTCAAGAAGAGATGGAGTACAGTTAGGTAGGTGATGAGTGGCGTTTAAGGGAAGCATATGCATATTACAAGATTTAACGACAGACTGCAAAGAGAAGGAACGTTGATCATTTTTGAGAAGACAAGTGTTAAAATCACCCATAATAATGGAGTGATTATACAGAGGAAGAATATTTTCTAAAAGAATTTCGAGAGAATTAAAGTAATTTATGTGTAAAGAAGGGCTATAATAGACTCCGAGCAGGATCTTTGTATGCGATAGCTGCACTTCAATTAGGAGATGTTCGCCAGCGTTGGAGGCGGGCGGTTGAGGTGAGGTACTAATTACAGAGTAAGGAATGTGAGCACGGAGGTAAATAGCGACCCCACCACCGCCGCGTCCGATACGATCGTTACGGATGAGATTAAATCCAGGAAGGGAGTAGGAAACGGTAGACATACAAGGTTTTAGCCATGACTCGGAGACTAATATAGCATGAAGATTTGTATTGGAAAAGGACGCCTGCATATCAGAGTAATGGGCCGGAATACTTTGAGAATTTATATGAATCGCATTGAAGTTTTTAGGTACATCAGAGAACTGGGAATAAAGATGGTCATCAAGGGTAGGAATACTTTGAAAGCTTAAGTTACTATCACTGCTAGAAGAAGAAGAAGAGCAAGATAATAATGAATCAGTATCACTGTTTTCGGAATTAGGCATATTATTGATTAAAAACATATTAGTATACAAGTATAGGCTTATGTAAGTTTCAGTTGTAAGTACCTATTAATAATGTACTATGAGTACCTATCTTAATATAACCAATGCCAACAAAATAATTATTTATTTACTTACGGCAGAAGTTATACATACATAAGTTCACCTGCCACTTAAGTGCATACAATAAATCATAAATTGTCTACTATTACAACACATCGTAACAAAAAAATAAAAACGAAGACAACAAAAACGAATAACAATCACATTCTAAGAAAAAATAAAAATTAAAACGAGACAACTTTCAATCTCGTATAGCCTTGGCTAAATACACTAAGCGTGTGGAGCCAAAGTTAAACTAAGAAAAATAGCGAAGTTAACTGACAAGTGTCAAATGTCAGTCAAATGTCAATGACAATATTATTTTTATTTAGCCCTACAAGCAATTCGTATTTTAAAGTTTAATTAAAGAAAGAAAGAGGGGAGTAATAAATAAGTTGAATTACGGTGTAGATAAAATGATATAAGTTGCGGAAATGTGGGTATTGAATTGCGAAAGACGCAACACAATCATACACGAGAGAAATATGGATAAGGCACGAATGATTGAACGAATTATCCTATTCACAATTATTTCTTGCCCCCGGCCCCGCGCCGGCTCCTGGATACTGCCGGGGCCACCTTGGCTGCTGATGCAGCTTTTGGCTGCGCAGACACCAGCTCTGGCCCGTCAATCTTGTCAACTTCGACAACAGAGCTGATACGATGACGCTCACCGTCAGTGCCCAACACAAAGACAAAGCCGTCTCGAGTCCAGCATTTGGTGACTCCAAACCTTTGGCGAGCCGCCATGAATGCATCATGTCGAGATTTCGTCAGAAACTCTGACACAGCGACACCGGAGCCTTTCAGATTAGACTTGGCGTGCCATACTTTGTTCTTTAACTCTGATTCCCGTATCTTTAACAAGATCGGCCGTGGCTTATCAGGAACAGAAATGCGGCCCATACGATGACAGCGAGACACATCCTTAGCAGTGAACTCAGACAGATTTAAATTATTAGTGACTACTTTTACCACTACGGCTGTAATATCTTCATTCTTCGACTCAGGAATGCCATGAAGTAGTAGTATTTTTCGCCGGCTGCGCATCTCCATGTTGTCCATTTGCTGTGCCAGCAGGGCCACCTGGTCTTGCAAATTCTGTAGTGCTGTCATCATAAGGTTCCTAAATGCAGCGAAGTCAGAACTTATGTTTCCAATACTTGCTGATGGGGCTGCTGCCTGAAGTTCACTTTGATACACATCCATGCGCTGGGTGAACATTTTCTGGAGCTGAGTTATAGATTCCTGAATGGCATCCATTTTGAGTAACTTGTGGTGAGAGTGTTTAGAAATAAAGTGAATGTGATTCTAGATTGTTACACTTGTTCAATAGAGAGGAAAACACTTGATGGCAGGTATTGTATTCAGTACTCTAATTTATCATAATAATTAGGCACTTTTATGTTAATTTGATATTTTTAAAATATAATTTAAATTAGAGACTAAAAACGTGATGTTTTTAATGCACTACCCGCGAAGAAAAAAAAGCTAATATTGTTAATATTGTTTAAATATGCAATATGATATATAATATATATATATATAATATAAAACGCAACAATATGCATAATATTGTTTAAATAAAAATAAAAATGGCAAGCCTAGAATGTGAACCCTGTAATGAATCTAGTTACTGTCTGCCCAAAGATTGACTGCCAGATATTGCTCTAAGCGATAAGACATGCCCATTGTTAAATAAATCTTATTATATTTTTTTCCAAAATATAGGTTTTGTCTGTTATGCAATAAAGTGCTCATGTGTTTTTATACTTTCTTAGTGTGGTATTACGCGATGCTACCCTAGAAAGTACTTCGTACTGTGTCGTATAGTACATGGGAAAGCCATTATGCAAAAGAAAGGCTACAACATAAGGTACAAAATAATTCAACCAGATATGTCTAGATACTGTTATAGTACCTATATCGCCTGTGTATGCGATACGATTTCGGTAAAGACCTTGACCATAGCTCCAACCCTGCTAAACTCTTGGTCGAAGATTCAACACTTGAGTCAACTAACCAACTTCTTCACCCGTGCCAAATGAGATCTTGCAATGATTTAAAGCGGTCAAGATATTCTCTCATTGATGACGTTGACAACACGTACAGTGATCTCTGAACGTTGGGGTAAGACTGTACTACATTGTATAACTACTAAATACACATAAACCGGTCAGAAACATAATCCTCCCTTTTGCTTCACCTTAGTCAGGTTAAAAAAATCTTAGTGATTATTTTTCTTTTGCTATTGGCACAAAGGGATAGAAAAACCACAAACTAAGGTATATGCTGGCTTCACTGACCTAGTTGACTTATGTCTTATGACTAAGTCTTGATACAGCCTACTGTTATCAAACATAACATCTTCAAGAGGTTGAGGTGCGTTTATATAATAATAAACCTACGACTGCGCGACCAACCTTTCATTTTTCGACCCCGATGTCAAACAACATTAATCTGCAAATGCCTAATCGTCTAAAGTACAATCTAATGCAGCTGTCGACAACGTCTTCACGGAAAAACTAAGAGCCACCTGCGAATAAGCAGAGCGAGCGTTAACGACAATAATAAGATTGGAGGTACCCACGCGTGAGTAGAACACGCCGGTATTTAATATCAATAACTTTTGACCCAGTAATTTGTTTGTAAATGATTATAGTATATTTTGTACCACGGAATATTGTTCCATTTAATCCACCTGTTTCTGAATGACCGTGGCTGAATGGCAGTGCGTAACCAAGCTGAGAAGGCCTAAAATGCCAAAAAGGTCCTGGCATACAACGTCTTGTCCATACAAACGTGATACAAAAATCGTATAACATTGTAGCATATTTATGGAATTAGATAATATTCATCCTCATATTCAAATTGACAGAAATCGTTATAGTTTTCGCCCAAGGACACAGATTTAAGTGAGCAATAATAGACTAATAATCTTTGACTATGCATTATAATGCCTACCCTCATCAACAATACATTGCAAAATAATAATACATTTTGGTTGCAAATGTAGGCGAACGTGAATGATTAAACGTTAACCTAAAAAGTCACCTTGTTCTGCGCAACATGTTAGTTTGTGTTAAACGTTATAAATTATTTATCACACAAAGGCAATGGAGCGTATACAAGCTTACAGTATAGTGTCGCTTCCTATTGTTAACATAATTTGTAAGATATACTTACCGTTAATGTTGCAGTAATTTTACGTAGATCGGCTTCTAGGCCTATTTATGTTGCCTGATTTAATCAGACAACACACACTCATACATGAACATTGTAAAATAATGTGTTCTAACTAATACGTCAGATATGGTTCCAAAAAGGTTTTTGTTACAATGATAATATCATAGTACAATATGAAACAATACATAATATTATGGTATGGTTAAATAGCAAGCAATTTTAGTAAGCGAGATCTACTACTTGTGAGTTTACAAGATCTTTCCAAAAATTTAGAAAGTAGCATAGACATAGTTTGTCTGACCGAGACATTCATGAAACGTGGCTCTGAATCAAATTTTATATTAAATAACTATCGACTTATTTCAAATTTCTCCCGACACGACCAACGCAGAGGAGGATCATGTATTCTGGTTAAAAGCGATCTTGATTCTCAACCTATAAATAATCTTATTGATCCTATACCCAGACATTTTGAATTCTGCGCGGTAAAAGTACTGCCACTTCATCTAATTGTCATCTGCATCTATAGAACTCCAGACTCAGATGTCCAGATATTCTTCGATTGTCTTCACAAATTGCTACGTAAAATCAATGCTAAAAATAATAAAACTGTTATCATATGCGGTGATTGGAATATTGATGTACTAAAGAATAACAAAAACTCACAAAGTCTTAACTCCATACTTTCAAATCACAATTTTAGAAATCATATTTTAAAACCTACCAGGAAGGCATCGTGCATCGACCTGATTGCCAGTAATTTATCTAGTACACTAGCTCAAGGCAATACTCATTATTTGGCTTTATCTGACCACGAGACCGCCCAAACTATATCATTTAAAGTAAAAACAAAACGTAACTTGACTAAACCGAAAACGTGGACCGAAGAAAGACGCGACTTCAATGAAGAAAACGTTAAAAAGTTTCAAGACTGCATGTCCAAATTATCATTTAATAATGTTCTTACGCAAACTGACCTAAATAGCGCATTCAATGAATTTCATGACACAATCATGTTATTCTATAATCTCTGCTTCCCAATATTAAAGGTTAAAATAAATAAAAAACCTATTAAAACAAAATGGTTATCAAAAGGTCTTAAAAAGTCATGCATTCGTAAACGACAATTACACCTTAAATACCACTTGTCACCTGCGAACAAAAAATGCAATAAAAAAAGGTATCAAACCTATTCACAGATATTAAAAAAATGCATTTATATAGCCCAAAAAATTAACAACACAAAATTTATTAAACAATCAACAAATCGCTGTAAAGACGGATGGCAACTAATAAATGAAAATTTCAGTAACAATTCTAATAATAAATCAAGTGACATTGAAGAAATAATAATTAATAATATCAAAGATACTGACCCTCAAATAATAGCAAATTTATTTAATGATTATTATATTAACCTGACTAATAAAATATTATGTAATAATAAATGTCCATCGATAGCAAACACCCTAAATAATACAATGTACATAACTCCAACTGACCCAGTTGCTATCCTAAAAACAATAAAAACTCTAAAGCAATCGAATTCGACAGGTTACGATGACATAAGTACCAAGATACTTAAAATATGTGCAATCCAACTGTCTATTCCGTTGAGCTATTTAATTAACCTTTCATTTACTGAAGGTACGTTTCCTCAGCGCTTAAAATATTCCATAGTAAAACCAATATTTAAAAAAGGTAAAACATATGATTTGAGTAATTATAGACCGATCACTTTAATACCCATTATTTCAAAAATTTTTGAAAAAATTATGTACACCAAACTAATAGGTTTTATCAACTCTAATAAAATATTAAAAGATGATCAATTTGGTTTTAGAAAACAATGTTCCACAGTAGATGCCTGCTTTCATCTTATAAAATTAATAATGGATAGCTTAGACAAGAAAAAACCGATCGTCTCTATATTCCTAGATATGAGCAAGGCCTTCGATTTCGTAAATCACAAAACTTTGCTCGAAAAACTGGAAATCTATGGCATTCGAAAAAAGGTTTATGAATGGATCGAAAGTTACCTTAGCCTTAGATATCAAAGTGTAGAGATAAGAAAAATTGTAGGGTCTACAAAACTATCATTTCGATCGGAATTTAAAATAAATAATTTTGGTGTACCTCAAGGAAGCGTCTTGGGCCCATTATTGTTTTTACTCTACATCAACGACTTACCTGATACCACAAAACACAAATGCCTCCTATTTGCTGACGATACAACAATTCTAGTAAAATGTGAAGATAAGTTGACATTCGAGAAAGACGCAAATGAGGCGTTACATAACGTCCTACACTGGCTAAGTAACAATAACCTAGCAATTAACATCAACAAAACAAAATTTATTGAATTTCAAACATATAATGGTAATTCTATAAAAATTGATATTTCCGATGAAGATAAATTTATAGAAAAAGTTGATGAAACTGTATTTCTAACAATTGATAAATATTGTAACTGGAAATCTCACATATATAAATTATGTTTAACACTAGATAGATTTGTATATGTTTTGTACAGATTAAGACAAATTGCAACAAGAGAAGCAGCACTGTCAGCATACCACGGATACGTATCATCTAACCTGAGATATGGCATTATACTGTGGGGGTTTTCTGTGGATACAGAGAGAGCATTTCTTGTCCAAAAGAGATGTATAAGATCAATTTGTGGAGCAGAATTTTTAGACAGCTGTAAACCGCTTTTCAAAAAATTAAAGATATTGCCGCTTCCCAGTCTTTATATCTACGAAATTAGCTTATTCGTTTGGAAGCATTCTAGTTTATTCCGAAAACACAGCGAAGTAATAAAAAGAAGCTGCAGATACCCTCACAAATTATATATTCCTCCACAAAGACTTCAATTGAATAGTAATAATGTAAACTGTATGGCTATAAGAATTTTTAATAAATTACCTGACTTGTTAAAAGAATGTAATATCAATGAATTTAAATCAAAACTCTTTGATTTTCTACTTGACAAATGCTATTATACAGTAAAAGAATTTCTTAATGACGTTACAATTTAATTATTAATTTCTCGACATTCTAATATTGACATTATTTCTTTTGACATTATCTTTTTTTAAAGATATTTGTATTTTGAAACTGAAATTTAATATTGGACAATAATATACAAGATCACAGTAAACAATTATTAAAAACTAGTAAATAATTATAAAATGTATGTACTACCTAATAATAGTTTCGAATCGCAACAAAGAATTTGTACGCCTGACGAGGCAGAATTTTGATGGAATTGATAATTTAATAACACCTTTTTATGTACCAAAATTCTAGCAAATAAATATTTTCATTTCATTTCGTTTCGTTTCGTTTCGTTTCGTTTCGTTTCGTTTCGTTTCGTTTCGTTTCGTTTCGTTTCGTTTCGTTTCGTTTCGTTTCGTTTCGTTTCGTTTCGTTTCGTTTCGTTTCGTTTCGTTTCGTTTCGTTTCGTTTCGTTTCGTTTCGTTTCGTTTCGTTTCGTTTCGTTTCGTTTCATTTCATTTCATTTCATTTTATAGCTTAATGTACGGCCTCAAGCGCTCCAGTACAACCTTGATTTTGCTACGTTTATGAAGTCAGTAGTTATTCTGATTATGAAAAAAAAAAGGGGCACACTATTGTCACCCCTTTTAATATTTTGTGCGTAGACTCAGAGTGCAAAACTTGCAAAAAGCAGCAAGTAAGTAGTAAACACGTCTGTGTGATCAATAATTTGATATGATAAGGAATAATTTGGAATGGAAAATGTAATATACATTGCCTCCACAAATGTTTAGGTCTTGAGATGATTACACTCAATGTGTCATAATTAAATTAACACAAGCTCAACATTAGTAACTGAGAATAAATTCATATACTTACGAGTTACTAAGTTACCAAATTAACTACTTCTTGCCTTGCCGCAGCAATATCAAAATATAGCCAACTCATCGTTAATTATGACGTGTGAATGGAGATAAATAATCATAATAATAACAACAACAACGTTTAAGTGTCTCCACAAATGTTATTTTATGCTGTAACCAATACATATGACGTTTAAAGTTAATTGAAGTAACTAACTACGCGATAGTTGTAGAATTTTGATGCAATCAATTTTATGGAGAAGTATTGACTGTATCACAGCCTGTGATTCACAGATCACCAAAGGTCATCAAAGGTCTAATTGGAATTCTCATGCATGTCGATTGATGATCGTGCTTCTTAATTTAGAAATATCGATTATCGAGCTCTGTAAAGTTTTTAAAATAATAATATGGCAAATTCTATATTCCATATTGTATCACAGGATAAGCCTGTGCCAAATACGTATTCACAACTATGTTTTTTTTTTAATAATTTATAAAACCTCTTATATTATTTCACAAATCCACTGAGGCACAACATTATCCTTACTTGCATTTATAACCCGGTAGCTACACATCGTTATAAACGTAGATATGTACGGTATTTACCAAGACATTAATGATGATATAATTAGTCTACTAGTAATAACCATCGATAGTTTTTTTTGTCAGCTATATTAGATTATTCAAATGCAGTACTAACATTTTTAAAACTATGAGATGAATCAGCGTCGAATAAAATTCGTAAAAATTGAATTTTTAAACGGAGTCTGTTATTAGTAAAAAGAAATCATAAATTTATGATTTTATACTAATTATTAAACTGGCTGTGATAATCGATTGTAAGGGTGTATTTAAGTTTCTAAACATCAATCAGTTGCGAATTAAATGATTATTCTTAGATCATTATATTATACTCTATGATAATGTTTTGGTTGATTTTTTAAAACTATTTACCTTGACAAAATAAATTGGATAATATGCTTGCCATGTCAATATATCAAGTCAAACATTTAATCAGTTAATTTTCCAGAATACAATTTCACACTAAAAGATCTTATGATAGATTGTAAGTTGAAGTACTCAGCCTGCGTGCAAGTGTGACAATATTGAATAATATTACATTTTATTTATTAATGCATTTCATATTTATTGATGCTATAGAAAGTTTGAGTATGCAGACGTTGTCTGCGATATCCCTTATTTTGACTTAAATATCTTTAAATGTGTATGTAAACTTACTCTATGTTACAGTTTTGCAGCAGTATATGAACGTTTTTATCTACACCGTATATAGTACTATTATATATCCTGTGATAGTACGCCTCGTGGTTCTACTTTGCTGCCAATTGATTGTCTCTATTAACGTCATCAAAAGAACAACTGTCATTGTACTGTTCTATTCAAATTTTATGGGTAACGTATAACGACCAATTTTACATTCCGGAGGTCAGCCATTGTGCAATATTTTTTATTTTCTTGTGTCTAATCCTAATGATTAATTTAATTCCTTACTAATAAAGGAAAATCTAACTATTCATGCATGCACACATGCATTCGGTAATCATCAAAATTTAATTTTGATCAATTACTGAGTAAATAAATAATATGAGGAGTGCTTTTATTCTGCAACAGGCGCTAAACATCTAAATGGTTAATTTAAATCTTGAGGATGTTACACCGAAGTATAATATATGGTTGAAAGAACTTACCTAAGTGAATTTCAACCGGGATTATACGAGGTGTAACATCCGAAGAGATTTAAACTCCCACCCACCCGTTGGATATCCTGTTGTCAATAAATACAACTTTAAACCCAAGTGTTGCAGAATGCAGACTGATATACTACTCTAAAACAAATGAAGGAACACAGTCGAAATATTGGCTGGTGAATGAGTATTGAACGAATAAACAATGTTTTAATTTTAATTTTATATGCTTTAAACAGTGTGACGATGCGATACAACGAAAGACGGACTACATGGTTAATTTAAATCTCTTCGGATGTTACACCTCGTATAATCCCGGTTGAAATTCACTTAGGTAAGTTCTTTCAACCATATAAAATATGCACCAATTACACCCCAAACCTTAACTAAAAACTGCATCAAAATCGGACTAGTAGTTTTGGAGAAAAATGGCAACATGGATTTGCCACACAAACAAACGAACATCCTCTCACCCCAAACGCATATACAGTCTCCGTTCGACGGAACGGAGGTACGACGGTAGGTAAAAAAAATATGAACAAAAATAAAACGTATGCTATGTGTAGCAAAGGGTAGTCTTATCACTTAAAGGGATTTCTTCCAGACAATCAAACTGATAAAGATATTGCGAGTATGTAACAAACGGCGGTGCATCGATTTTACTTTATAAATATCATAAGGCATAACAATGTACCTAATCTTCCACACATAAAATTGCCACGTTAGCCCGTAAACATCTCGTTTTATTATATTCTACTACATTATGAGTGTTCAGATAACAAATTATGGAAAAGACAATCTCGACGGGAATGAAAATAAAACAATGCGACGGAAAACGAGATGAAAATAACAGGGAGTACTTAAGCTAACAATCGTTACAAATTGTGTGCTGATGTTGGTACAATGAAATAAAAATTTAACGACACGAATAAGTCCAAAGAAAGGTTGTTCAAAATTGTTAGTTTTCTACAAACTTATGAGAATATATGTGTAATATTATTAGTATAATGCTGATGGTACATTTTGCTGCGCGCTGCGGTGTGGCCGTACCTTAAAGGTATATCTTTATTTATATTCTATTGTCTTCTAACCGAGAGGTCACCGGTTCAAATCCTAGTACGGGTGTTCGTCCACAGGAGTTAGAAGAATATTATATCGATGTAAGGCCTGACTTGCTACCAAAAAGTAGCTTACCACCATCATGGAGAAAATAAGTTAAGTTTATGTAGGCAAGTTTTTTCATATTTGTTTTATTTACTTATTGCTTGATACCTAAATTATCTATACATAGTATAAAATAAACTGGCCAAGTGCATGTCGGGACTCGCACTCGTAGGGTTCCGTACCACACTACAGTATTTTATAAGATCGAGCAAAAAATACCACTATCATTTTTCGCCAGCAAAAAATTATAATTAATAAACATTTTATTTCTTATAACGCCATCTAACATTTAACAAAGGTATTAGGGATCGACATTTCAATATAACGCTATCTATGGGACGTTAACCTAACTAAACGTTCAAAGATGGCGTGAAATTCCGAAAAAAAACACGTTTCTTGTATGGCGACCCTCTATTATTATATATTTGTTGTTATAGCGGCAACAGAAATACATCATCTGTGAAAATTTCAACCGTCTAACTATCACAGTTCATGAGATACAGCCTGGTGACAGACGGACAGACAGACAGACAGACAGACAGACAGACAGACAGACAGCTGGACAGACAGATGGACAGCGGAGTCTTAGTAATAGGGTCCCGTTTTACTCTTTGGGTACCCTAACAAAGTCGATCTCGCTGTCTGTACGCTTAGATCTTTGAAATTACGCAACTGGTTTTCAATGCAGTTTTCAGCAATAGATAGATTCAACAAGAAAGTTTATAACCAGTGCTGGCAAAGCCATGCGGCGCAGCTAGTATCTTGAATTTAATATATTTAATATGAGTAAATTTGTTTTAGATGTAACTCCTTCTGAAGCATTTGTAAAGATAGGCATTTCGTGTAAAAACTCTTTTATGGACAACAAGAATAGATGTATATAATGTAGAAAAAAGTAAGTTGATAAAATGCTAATAACATTTTATGTATTTAATCATTATTATGTAAGTATTATTTTCCAATAACCACATTTTTATCATAAAACTATTCGGCATTTCATTAAAATAGATAGGACCTGACGAAAAGTATTTCCTTCATAAAAGGTAACGGTCATATTAAATGATCCCAAGAAGGGAGAACACTATTAACATAAATACAAAACTAAGCAATTCTGGGTTTACGGAATAAAACAAGATATTACATTTTTGTAGGCTCACATACCAGTACAATATTAGATAAATATTTATTTTTAACCAACCTCAAAAAGGAGAAGTTCTCAATTCATCTGTATTTATTTTAATGTGTGTTACCTCAAAATTTCCGTCATTTAACTGAGAACATGCATTTCTTTTAATTACAGAAATATTAATAATACCTTATTATTCATATTTCTGTGTTTTTTTTTCATCAAAAATTTATAATTATTGAATAAGATCTACTATCATAGACCTTATAATTAGTTTTGGTCTGTTTTGTAAGTACTATACTTAAGCTAACCCTGCAGGTAGGCCATACAATGCATGTTGATTTATTATTTATACTTTGTTTGGCATAACCAGCATCTAGCCTAGCTTTTCCTATAATCTTTAATGCAGCCATGCCTCCCAAGCCAACTTTAGGCTTAACTCAGCTCAGGTCATTCGCCGTCTGGCTATAATTAACAAAATCGATGATACCTCGCAGCTGCGGTGGCGGAAATACGAGCTTCTACGATTTATAACTGCGATTAGTGTGTACTTCAGATCTATTTATTTATTTATTTTGTTTTATTTATTTATTGCGATAAGAACGGTCATAACCACTTCTACTTATTGCTAACGTACAAAACTATAAAACATTTAATTACATGATATACACAAAGAATATTGTATTACAATTATAAAATTAATGTATCATATTACTTAGTCATTAAAATAATTATATTATCAAAACATAATTTTAAATAAAAAATAAAAAAATAAAGTCTCACAAATTATTATACTTATATATGTTAGTCTAATTATTCGCTATAGTATGTCATTAAGAATTTTAAAATTTCATGCCATTTATCATAAAAAATATCACATTCAGCGTAAGCAGCCAGGAATGCATTCAGGGAGTTCATAGCGCGACACAACGGCAAGTTAGCGCCGGCCACGGTCCGGGAGCTGCGGACAGCGAACAGTCTATGTCGTCAGTATCTAGTTCTTGTATCCTATTATTTACAAATTTGTATTCCTAACCTCCTCCATACAGGAAGTGTAGCAGCGAAGATATCTGAACGCGATAGCTAAATATTGCATTTCATATGATGTCAATTACTTATCGGATATCTTTGAAATGCAAATATTGTTATTTTTTATATATTATAGGCCAGCGTTTCGTTCGTTGTAATTCTAGAAAAATGAAAAACTTTTAAATTGAGGTATTACTTCTAGACGTAATTTTTATGATACTAATAAAACTCGTGATTCTAAGTAAAAATTTAACTTTAAAATGCTCTCATGTAAAGTATGTGAATTTTATTAGAACTACTCACGGGATATTTACCATGTTTTTTATTAATTATGAGTTTGAACGAGAACGAAAGAAGGTAGTCCGTTTCGTTTGCTCGTAAACATTACTTCGACTCGCAATCTACAGTTCATCCGTGATCATGGCGCTTGCAACAGAGCCGAAATATCGGAAACTCATAATTAATAAAAAACATGGTAAATATCCCGTGAGTAGTTCTAATAATATTGTCAGTGACCATGAAAACCTTAAAACTTATATATGTGAATTTTAGTTACGATACTGTACGTCGCGGCAGTCAAAATGCATGATTTATTGCGTTTAAGGTTTCTGTTTCAGCTTGTTTATTTTATTTTTTTGTCTTACAGTTTCCTAATTCGTACTTCCTTGGTGGTGTAGGTGAGGAGTTCAGTATTTTGTGGATTTCAGATGTCCTAGCAACAGGTTATGTTATCTACTATGTTTTTACAGTAGCATTGAAGTAACAGGATACTGAATATTGAATTGATCAGACCTACAAAAGTTGATCTAATAGCGTCATCATCTAGAAAAATGCTCATAGTCTTAAAACGACTATACGGATTTTCATTGATTAAAGTTAAGAACATTTTCGATAAAAACACTTATCAAATAACACTGGCCAAGTGCGAGTTGGACTCGCCCACTGAGGCTTCCGTACCAACTTCTCAAACTAGGTTAACGGACAAACTTAACTTTACATTTCGATCCATAGAAAATGTATTGCACCAACCACAAATAATAAGTTTATAAAATTACTTAGGTAAGTAAATTCACTTTTTTTTGTTATGTAACTACATATTTAAGGTTTTCAGATTTATTCCTATATAAGTAGTTCAAGACCTCGCTTCTTGCCAAATTTTAAGATTTTAGGTCAACGGGAAGTATATATTAAAAAAAACTTTATTTCAGGTTGTACAATTCTGAACGGAGTAATAAAATTCAAAGTATAAAGACTGAGATGCATAAAATTAATGTCACTAAATAAATGAAATAGCAAACAATCAAATATAGTCAAAAATAAAATTTTGTCACGTGTCAACATTTTTTAAATTATATACTAAAATCAAATTATGTTTTGCAAAAAATAAATTAAATTATACAGCATAGACTACACACAACCGACACTACTGGGAATATATCTGTTGCAGCAGTATCGGAAATATGCGCAGTCCAGCCTTTCTGCTATCATCCTCAGGACGATGTTGGAGCTGGCCTAAACCCTACGCACCAGGGACGCACTGCGCCTGCGCATGCTTGCGTAAAAGCAGCTTGTATACGTATCTGCAAACATAACCGAGGCACTGCAGAAGCGGGGCCCCACCACCGCCCTGAAGGCGTTATTGTATTGCACTCAAAGGTCTCCGTAGGCTCGCTGAGTATAGTTGGCCCCAAGGCTGCAGGTGTAGAGGAAAGTGCAGTACGCTCTGAATAGCGTCAATTTCACCTCCCCCGAACATCATGCAAACCATATAGGTTTCTTAATCATATAGGTTTGATTACCTTGTGAAATCGCAAAATATGCAAAAATACGCGACTTAGGGCCGATTTCAACAGTAAATATAAACGCGATCAGGTCGATTTGAACTTGGTTTACGTGTTCAACTGAGGTTAAACCAGCATATTGCATTTCACAACCACAAACTGAACGTGGTTATAGTAAAACGAGTTCTAATTCTGAACTACCGATTTTGGGCGTTTAGCGCTCTTGATCCCGTTTACACTGTTTACAGCCACTGTCACTCGTATTTTGCGTTCGTTTCCGTGTCCGTGCATAGCATAACAAGACGAGATGTCTTGTTATTACGTTATTAAAATTATAAATATTTTAATTCCTTGGGCTACATTTTAAAATACGAAATTCACGATTCTGGACACAAAAATATATACCATGCACGGACACGGAAACGAATTTGTTAATATGAATTTGTCTGAATTGTGATGATGAATTTGATGAATATGTTATAGTTTGACAATGCCAAAACAATCTAATACGACAGCTCTATGACGACATTTACGTTCCATTGTGCGTAATAGCATAAAATCTTGGTTTTGGTAAACGCATTCAAATGGAGCCTGATGGGAGGTGGTGAAATCAAGTACGCGTAAACCAAGATCAACATCGTTTGAACACGTTTTAGTAGAACTTCGTTCAATAAATCTCGATTAGTAGCATAAATGGTGAAATCAACCCTTAAGCGGTCGTATCTTTTGATCGCGTTAACTTACAAGTTAGATTTTTTCACAGCACCTTTTTTCCTTTTGAGGTACGGAACTCTAAAAAACTAAATCAAACCGGTTCATCCGTTTAGGCACTACGATGACACAGACAGACACACACATAGGTACACAGATACACACGTCAAACTTATTATAACACCCCTTCTTTTTGCGTCAGGGTTTACAACATGTACATTTATTCATAAATATATGTTTTGTTTTCTGATGTGTGTCTTCAGATGTTAGTATGAATATAAATATAACAATAATTACACTAATAATAACGAAATAACTAACTAAATAATAAAAATCTATAAACGTATTTTCATACGATATTATTCAAGTTCGTTTTTTTTCCGAGTATTCTAAAACGTTAAATATAGTTTAGTGTAAGATAATATAAAAACATGTGTGCTATTACATATTTTTTTTTACTATATGTCACATTTGGTATTTTTTTTAAAATATCTCTTGGTGACTTTATGTGTATTATAAAGAAACACTATAAATACCTACACAATGAACGCTATGCAAATAGATATCTTTCTTCATGTCTGAACAAAAAGAACTCAACAACGGATGGTCAACAACACTTGTCCCCATTGCTTGGACGCCCCACTTCAACTCGGGTGGGCTGAGCTCAATGTTAAAAATAACTACACGGATTTGGATATATATTTTTTCACATCTTATAGGCTAGCGTTTGACCACTTTCTAACCTGATGTTAAGCGATGATAGTCCAGTGGTTCCCAATTAATTTTGCTTGCACCCCTTGAAAAAACGACTTAATCTCGCGTACCCCTTAAGCCACAAAATATAGGCCAGCGATCTGCAGGCCAGCACACAACAGCCCCCTACGCCTGCCCCACCGTACCCTTTCATGTTACTTTACGTACCCCCAGGGGTTCGCTCACCACTAATTGGGAAAGACTGATTTAGTCGAAGATGGTGAACTAGGACTAGACTTAGAATACTCTCAAGGGGTGTGTGCTGCCAGATCACCGTAAGGTTATGGCGGCAGATTTACTCCTTGATGGTGATAATCTACTTTTTGGTAGCAGTTCAGGCGGAACATCGATATAATAATCATGCTCTGAGCACCTATGGATGATATTCAATTCATTTTTTAACCGACTTCACAAAAAAGGAGGAGGTTCTCAATTCGTCTGTATGATTTTTTTTTTCTTTTTTTTTGTGTGTTTGTTACGCGATTACTCCGTCAATTGTGAACGGATTCAAATGATTATATTTTAATAGGTAGGGTACGTTTCCGAGGTGGTCCCATTTTAATTTTATCGAGATCTGATTAGTATCTCCAGAGATATGGAGATACATACCTCAAACATAGGAGAATGTACTGGTTTTAGAAGAAGAGTCCAAAGAAGATAATACACAATAGGGGTTGCTATTGCATATAGTTTTGAAGACTAAATAAAGACCGGCAAAGTCGAGTTGGACTCGCCCACCGAGGCTTCCGTACCAACGTTGGTTGGTACCAATTAGGCAAGACCTCTAAACTATATGAGCGCTCATATAACTCAGAGGCCTACCTTGATTGGCGTTAACTATGTATGTATGGGATACCTTTTAATTGTAAACTTATTTTTTTGTGGGAATTTTTCCTTTTTTTGTGCTATAAGACCTTGCTTCTTGCCAAATTTCATGATTCTAGGTCAACGGGAAGTACCTTATAGGTTTTTGACCCAAAATCTATAGGGTACTTCCGGTTGACCTAGAATTGCCAAAAGCAAGGTCTTACAGCACAAGTAAAGGAAAAATTTTGAAAAATAAAAAAATTTGAAAATTAAGTTAAATTTTGGTACTTACAAGTTTCGCGAAAATGTAAATTTGCAGATATCTTTTTATCGTGTTGACTCAGGACCTTGATTTTTATACAACTAATAGGGACTATATACTTCTGTATCTGGTATAAATTTCAACTTGCTAAGTCTACCCATATCTGAGAAAATCGGTGGTGACACACGGACAGACGGACAGACAGACAGATGGACAAGAAAGTGATCTTATAAGGGTTTTTTTTTTTACCTTTTGAGGTACGGAACCCTAAAAATATGATCTTGAATAATGTTTTTACATCTTTCTTCACGTTGATTTTGGTTTTTGACAGATATTCTTACGGTAACTGTGAGCGAGATAGAAACACAAAGGGGGGGAGAATTAATTTGTCTTCACAGGAATGTTCTACCGGGCAAAGTCTTGTTAGGGTGCAAAGTAAGTTAATATTTTTTGACATGACATGACGTTTGGCGAAGATGGCAGCCATATCAGTCCCGCCTGCGACACTGCATACATAATTAAATAACTCAGAATGATGAACGTACTTTGTTCCAACCACCAACACTGTAAAAAAAAAATATAAGCATAATACCACAGATTATATCATAGTTACTAAGTAAATAACACTTTCCGTTGTTAGGTTGGCTACACAGTGCTTTCATAATTCAGGTAGGTATCAACAATGTAGGGAAATGCCAACTCTTATAACGTAGTAGTAATTCAGCCATATGGCGGCAATCAACACCAATATTATAAATGGGAAAGTCAGTTTGTTTATTTGTTTGGGACTTCTTCACGGTCGAACGGCTTGACGGATTTGGCTGAAATTTTGTGCAAAGATAGTACATAGGGCAGAATAGGATATAGGATACTTTTTTTTTGGCTATCGAGTCAGGGGGTCCAGATATTTTTAATTGAATTTTGTAAATATGAGACTTCTTAATACTTTTAGACTTATAAATGGCTTGACCGATTTGCCTGAAATTTTGTATGAATACAAGTCATAGGGCAGAATAGGATATAGGATACTTTTTTTAGCTGTCGAGTAAGGGGGCCCAGATATTTTAAATTGAATTTTGTAAATATAAGACCTCTTATCCAATAAACGGCTTGACCGATTTGCCTGAAATGTTGTATAAAAACAGTTCATAGGATAGAATAGGATATCGGATACTTTTTTTCCGGCTGTCGAGTCCAGGTGTCCAGTATTGCAAATGTGTTTTAGCTGAAATTTTGTACACAGACAGTCAATAAGACATAGAAGGACAACGAATACTTTTTTTTGGCTGGCAATTTCGGGTGTCTAGATTTTTATTATGGAATTTTGTTAATGTATTGCCTCTTTTCGGCCAGACGAAATCAGCCAGCCGAACGATTCAGATGAAATTTTGTACAAAGAAATTAAATAGGGCATAAAAGGGCAAGAAATACTTTTTTTTCGGCAGTTAAGTGTCAGGTAAGGGTGCCTTTATTTTTTGTTAACTTTACATAGAGAAAAACTGTCAGGGTCATAAAAAGCCGTAAGTATTTTTCGCGCTCGCTTCGCTCGCATTAATAGCGCTCGCTACGCTCGCGCAAACATTTGTTTTATACTTTGTAGGTAATATTTCAGAATTTTTTGTATTTTAATAGCCAGCCACATGCATCAAAACGCGTTTACAAATTGAAACATTACAACCTTCAATAATCATATTCATGATTATTAACCTTAAATAAGTGGATATGAAGTTTAACCTTTGTGTCATCAGTGTTGACTTATTAGGTCATAAAACTGTCAGGGTTATAAAAGTCGTAAAAATTTTTCGCGCTCGCTTTGCTCGCGCAGTGATAGCGTTTGCTATGCTCGCGCAAGCATTTGTTATATCTACTTTGTAGAAAACATTTCAGCAACTTTTGTATTTTAATAGCCACATGCATCAAAACGAGTCATAGATTGAAACAGTACAACCTTCAATAATGATAAAGATTCATCATAATCAGCCAGTATCAGTCCACTGCTGGACATAGGCTTCTCCCAAGTTTTTGTATTTAAATAGCCACATGCATCAAAACGAGTTTATAAATTGAAACAATCCAACCTTCAATAATCATAATGATTATTAACCTTAAAATAAGTGGATATCAAGTTAAACCCTAGGGTTATCGGTGTTGACTTAGTAGGTCATAAAAACTATAAGGGTCATAAAAGGTGCTAAAAAAATTTGCGCTCGCTTTGCTTGCGCAGTAATAACGCTATATAGCATATAATAGCGTATTTTAACAGCCTTATACACTAGACTGACTCAAATACTTAAACAGCAAAACTTGGTAAATCTTGGTTATGTTTACCAAGTAATGATTAATGACTTTAACAATAGACGATATCGAGTTTGACCTAAGAGTCATCTACAGTGACATGATTGTTAGGTTATAAAACTGTCAGGGTCATAAAAAGTCATAAAAAATGTTCGCTCGCGCAATGATAGCACTCGCGACGCTCGCGCATCTATTTTCCCTATTTTCTTTGTAAGAAATGTTTCAGGAACTTTTGTGATGAGTCAAACAATTGAACAGCACAACTTCGTATACCTAACCAAAATGATTAATGACTTTAACAATAGAGGGTATTGAGTTCGACTTTGGGGTCATCTATGGTGACTTGGGCTAAGAGATCACCGATCTAGACCTCAAAGGTCATATAACGCGGGCAAAGCCGCGGGTAACAGCTAGTAATTATTATAAGCGCTACCCACTTATCTATTTGAAATCGGTGCCAGCCAAGTCTAATAGGTAGTAGATAGATGCAACCTACATGTATCTACCTACTTACTACTGCTACTACTACATACATAGTATCTATCTACTATCCAATAGACTCAATGGCGCATCTTGGGAGAGGCCTACGTTTAGCATCGGACTGATACAGCCTGATGATGATGATGATGATAGACTTGGGTGGCACCGACTTCAAATAGGTAAGGGATATCGCTTATAATAATTATATTAAGTAATTTATTTTTCGCTTTTGAGTGCCTGTTTGTGTTTATGAAGTCGGTTTTTTTTTTTTTAAATAATTTATTTTATTAATTGTTCAGACACATAGATCTATTTGATTAGTAGGTACTCATCATAAGTCATATCATATCATATCAGATATGATAATATGGATTTTATATAACACACAGAAAGGTCGAAAGGAAACGTTGATATAGATATAGATTTTAAGCTGAGTCGGTAGGTCATGTTTCAAATCTTAACGAGGTCAAAATCACCAACGACCGTACCGTCACTTTAAGTCTCCAGAGACTGGCAGAGACAGCTGCTCGTTACATTAATTTGAGGCAAATGTATGTTTTCGTTATATTACTAAAATGTATAAATTAAGACTGTACATACTTATCTGTATATTTTGTTTCTTCATTTATATCCTTTAATATGGAATATAAATAGAATCAATCCTAGATTTAAGCACGTGAGAATTATAACGGCTAACGACTGAGCAAAGGTTTGAGTGGTTAATCACACTAGCCGCGAAACCGAAGAACGTAGATTTGATTCCCACATGGGACAATTCTTTGTGTGATTTACAGTATTTTGAGGGCCCGGTGGCGTAATCGGGAGAACGGTCGGCTTTGATGCCGTGGTACCGAGTTCAAGCCGCCGTGCACCAATGGATTTTTCTATCGAAAAAATTATGTGCGCTTCTTACAGTGGCCCTCCGGTGAAGGAAAACATCGTTAAGAAACCAACAACCCCCGCATGGTGGTAGGACACTATCTAGTGTCCGCCTGGCCAGCTACCACCCTCAAGTTAGAAAATTTGTCACCGAACATCTAATGGGTTCCGGCAGCTATCCTTGAGAGCCAGTTCCCATTCTAGGCCTAGCGGGCTTACCATCTTCGACCGCATGATCACTTACCAACAGGTGAGATAGTGGTCAAAACGCTAGCCTATAAGATAAAAAAGGGGGACTTTGTGGGACTTTGTGTAGAGGTGTGCTTGTGTTTGCAAAGTACCCTGTGACAGGGCCCTCCCTAATGCAGATCCTCAGGAATCCCTTTATTAATTAGTTGTCTTTAAGATAAGATAGTTTAAATAACTTAAACAACCTACACCCATGCCGCGCGAGTCAGTTTCAGTTGCAAGTTTGAGACGTTAACCGACATATCTCTGAAGATACTTGTCACACCTCGATAAAATTACCACGGTACCCCATGGGATATCTCCTTTCTAACAAAAAAAGAATAATCAAAATCTATTCATAAACAACGAAGTTATCCGCGAACACAATAAATCGTTGATGTGTCTCATTTGCTTTTGTGAGAATTTTAGAGATAAATTTGTGTAGGAGCACAAGATAAATAAATACTGTCTCAGTCCGAATAATAGCTTATAGTGGAAATAAATCGCAATCAGAAATTACGTGGGTAAATTTGGTGCGGACAAGTCTATAGTCGCAGAGCGCTCACCAAAATAAAACAACTAGGTGCAAATTCATGGCCTGGATTCTAGGGCGATGTGTTATAATCGTCCTTGCCTCAAACTAAAATAAGTACAAATACCTATCTTAACCATCCCATTTAATTTACCTTAAGTTCTTTAGAATCATTGAAAAGCATAAAGTATTTAAAGTACTTAGCAAGGTGATTCCGAACTTTCTCTATCGTACTCGAAAGTTCGTAAGTCTACGAGTTTGCCAATTTGATTCTTCTAATCGCTTGAGAAATTAACAGAGCTATTTTAACCACCTATAACTTCTATTTATCAAGTGATATTAACTTAGAAAGTTGAGTATTTTAAGGAATAAGTACCTAAGTATTTGATATATTAAATACTGTTAGTACGGGTCCTTAACTTGAAATACGGTCCCATACGGAAGAAAGCATGAAACTTTGCATGGATGTAGCTTTCATAGGTATATGTGATTCAATGACGATATGGAAACAAGTCGAGAAATGACTGCTTCCTTGGGGAAAAGTGGGGACTTTTCCCCCTTTTATCTCCCTCATTCTGGTTTTCTTAATTTTGTGTTCAGTTTGTAAAAATTTTGTACAAAAACGGTAGGACTGAGGAGTTTACATGTTAGTACCAAATCATGGTCAATAAATAACCTACAAAACGATACTAAATTTATAGTGGTAGGATTTACATATTTTTAAATACAGTCATCAACATGTATTGTTTTTTATGTTTACTCTTCATTGCAATATTTGTTATTATACTCTTAAATCTATATATTATACTTAAGTCATGTCAAGTCATATCATATGTTCGTCATGTTTATAACTAATTTGCCTCCGGTTCTATTGCTATGTTTATGTTTGTCATTTTCAGTATTTAATATAATTAATTAGCATGGTGTTAGCCGTAAGGTGACGTCACCGACCGGCCCCACCGGAAGACCAGCGTTAGTTCTGATACTAACATATGCTGAGTTGGGGCCGATTGGTGACGTAGGTTACCAATAAACATTTTTCATTTCATTTCATTTTCATTTCAACATATTATGAAATTATGAAAACAGGTACCGTTTTTTCTTTCTTGCTCAATTTAAAGGAAAATGACAAGAGTTGTGATAAAATGTCCTAAAGAAGTCCTTATTTATTTAGCTGCAATATGACACTAAATTCATTATGGTAGATGGATTGGATCCCGAGATACAGCTCACCGCGCTTGACTCCATGAAACAATATAACTCTTTTTTTTCGTTCCCTGACTTTCTACATAGGCATTGACCTTAAAATAAACTATATACTATATTTAGTATCGTTTTGTAGGTAATTTATCTATTAGGATTTGGTACTATGAAAGTAAACTCCTCAGTCCTACCGTTCTTACACAAAATTAAGAAAACCAGAATGAGGGAGATAAAAGGGGGGAAAGTGGGGGGGATGTTTCCATATCGTCATTAAATCACATATATGAAAGCTACATACATTGCAAAGTTTCATGCTTTCTTCCGGATGGGACCGTAAAAAAGATTTTTGTTAGGACAAGGAGCCGTAATATGTTTATAAACCACCTATAGGAGGATTTGATTTCCAATATGTTTTTCAAGTGTGATAGTGCTAGTGTTTATTTGTCTGATGTCATCAGTAGATAAGAAATAACAGGATTGTTTCCACTCACTGCTTGGTAAAGCCTTATATCTTTTTAGGGTTCCGTACCTCAAAAGGTAAAAAAAGGAACCCTTATAAGATCACTTTCATGTCCGTCTGTCCGTCTGTCTGTCTGTCTGTCTGTCCGTGTGTCGCCACCGATTTTTTCAGGAACGGGTGGACCTAGCAAGTTAAAATTTATACCAGATACTGAGGTCTATAGTCCCTATTAGGTGTATTAAAATCAAGGTCCTGAGTCAACACGATAAAAAGATATCAGCAAATTTCGATTTTCGCGAAAACTTGTACGTACCAAATTTTAACTTAATTTTCAACTTTTTTTATTTTTCGAAATTTTTCCTTTATTTGTGCTGTAAGACCTTGCTTTTGGCCAAAATTGACAATTCTAGTTCAACCGGAAGTACCCTATAGGTTTTGGGTCGAAAACCTATAAGGTACTTCCCGTTGACCTAGAATCATGAAATTTGGCAAGAAGCAAGGTCTTATAGCACAAAAACAGGAAAAATTCCAAAAAATAAAAAGAGTTGACATTTAAAGGGTATCCCCATACATAGTTTCGCCAATTAATATAGGCCTCTGAGTTATACGAGCATTCATACAATTTAGAGGTCTAGCTTAATTGGTTGTTAACCTACCAACGTTGGTACGGAAGCCTCGGTGGGCGAGCCCAACTCGACTTGGCCGGTTTTTTTAAATTATATTCCTAGGTAGCAAACAAGCAGACCCACCTGATAAGCTGTGAATGCCGTCATCTATAAAAATTTGCAATGATTATTTTATATTAAGAATCTTATAACATCCCATTTGACGAACTCCAAGATAATATTCGATATGTTTATGCGTCGTATGCTACTTCACAGGTGAAGCACTACAATTATATGAGACTAGCAGCCCGCCCCGGCTTCGCACGGGTAGAACAATTATATGCCTACAAAATTTGCATCAGTTTGTTGCATCAAATATAAAATTTTAACATATTTAACAATTATCGTCATATTTCAACCAATTTACACAAAACCTTAACGAATTATGCACTTAAACCTTCCTCATAAATACTCTGGCTATTGGTAAAAACCGCATAATAATCCGTTCAGTAGCTATTGAGATTATTGCAAACAGACAGACAGACGCAGTGATGGACTTTTTTTTATAATACTTACGTAGTGATATTGGACGGCCCTTTGGCGTAAAGGATAGTTACCCTGATTCTGACCCGACGGTCGTTGGTTCTAATCCAAGCTATATACCTACCAATGAAAGTTTATGTGCATTCATGAATCATGGGTTTTCGTACAGAGGTAGTGGGATCATTAAATCTACCGATAATTGAGGTAGTTCTAAAACAACCGACTTCAATGCCCCGCGAGTCAACTTCAGTAGCAAGTTTGAGACGTTTATCGTCATATCTCCGGAGATACTGATTACATCTCGATGAAATTACAATGGGACCACCTCGAAAACGTACCCTACCGATTACAAAAATAATCATTCGAATCGGTACACAATTGACGGAGTAATCACGTAACATACACACACACATAAAAAATATATACAGACGAATTGAGAACCTCCTTATTTTTGGAAGTCGGTTAAAAATAGCTTACCACCAAGGAAAACATCTGCCGCCGTAACCTTAACGTAACGAAAAAAGTAGGGGTTTATACGTTTAACATGTGTATCTGTGTGTCTGTCTGTAGCATCTTAGCACCCAACCGGATGAACCGATTTTGATTTTATTATTGATAGTTTTTTTTTTTTGATAGATATCTTCATCGAGAGTGTCCTTAGCTTTGATTTATGAAAATTCCTTCAATCGTTATGAGATATGAGATGAGATGTATAACACTATGAGCTTTTTTCTAGTTAATTGCGCTATAAAATCAACTTTCATAGGTCTGATCAATTCGAAAATCTTCTTCTTCAACGATATTGTAAGAACATAGAAGCATTGACCTGATGCTGGGACATCTCCTGGACTTTACAGAATACTCAAATCCTCACCAACTTACAGCTCAGATTCTAAATGACGTGTTTAGAGTCATTGGAACGCTTTTAATGAAAAGATTATTTATAGATCAGTCAGGTTTAAAATATTATATTATTATATAGGTATATAGATCATTATTATTTTATACAATAGATCATATTATTATACTATATTGACTTCAAATTGATTGTGATCGGTGGGGATCTACAGGATAGCTAAGCTTTTATTAATATTTTCGTAGTAACTATGAACTAATCTGTGGTTACAATGCAAATATTTTATTAATTTTGCGACGCGTGTATGTGAAATTCGTGATATCTTCTAGAGTTTTCATTTGAAATATATACTGTACAGGACAATTTTAATCTATAATATGTGGCCAAGCTAATTAACGTAATTATTTGGATAAGGATTAATACTATATACTTAAAAATAGCCTTGGAAGTTATGTAACATTTTTAACAAAAAATTAAAGATTAAAATGGTTACTGTGAGTCAACCTTAAGAGATAGACATATGCTGTCGCGGACTTTTTTGTAGGTCTTATTATGTTGTACAACTCCTCTGTACAAAATGTTCTTCCATCTATTTTCAATTGAGCAGCGTTCGTAAGAAACGTGTTTTTTCGACCGTTTTTTTGCCGACTTAGGTTGCAAATTAGGTCTCCACGGATGTACCTTTGATTTAAACAGGATAATATATAGCCTATTTTCATTTCGAAAGTCTATATTATATATAAGTGAAAGAATTTTTTAAATCGGTCCAGTAGTTTTTGTGCCAAATCATTACAAACATACAAAAATACAAATGTTCTGTCTTTATAATATTAGTATAGATAAAACTAATAATATTTAAAATAAAAATTTAAAACCACCCCCGACTGACTATAATCTGTTTATTGATTTGTTGATGAATCTGTTTAAGCGGCAATAGCCCAATGGATAAGGTGTCGGACTAGCGATCGAGAGGTCGTGAGTTCGATCCCCACCCATTGCACTATTGACGTGAACTCACTCCAGACACAAGCATATTTAGCTTAGTTGGGTTAACAAGAATACTAGTAATGTGCAAACCACATTGCGAGTAATCTTTAGAAAAAAAAAATTACAATTTTTAAAAATTACAATTTATTTTATTGAGTCCATTTCAATGAGCCAAAGAGCTCTGCTCTAAGTTGGTGAGGAGTTGAGTACATGTTCTGCAGATTCCAGGAGATGCTCCACTCAGGTCTATTCCACCATGTTCTTACAATATCATTGAAGTAAGAGGATACCAAATTTCGAATTGATCAGACTTATAAAAGTTGATCTCATAACGCCATCAACTAGAAAAAAATATTGTATCAAAGCTAAGAACACTCTCTATTATGTCACCTATCAATCCTTTATCTCTTGGGCGCTGCGATGCCACAGATAGACACAGATACACGTCTCGTCAAACTTTTAAAGCCCCTTTTTGCGTCTGGGGTAAACATTAACTTTATCATTACAAAGCACTTTCTGTCGCTGCCAAGCTGGAGTGCTAAACAAATGAAAATCAATTTTATTAATTTGATCATTAGACCGCAGTGCCTCAATGAGTACGTACACAGCAAACATTTGATCTCCCTTTCCATTGTACCGCAATATACGATGAATGGTGATATTTCCGGACCTGTTTGCTTACGAGGGTCGAGTATACACGGATGATTCATTATGTATACACGCTCATTAGTGTTGACGGGGAAAACATCGATTTTACAGTCACGAGTACTCGACGACTGCATTATGGGAGTAGCCAAGGTTGAGCTGAGGGCCTGAGTTAAAGAGAGGTGATTAATGTTTTTAACCGACTTCCAAAAAAGGAGGTTACTCAATTCGACCGTACATAATATATATATATATATATATATATATATATATATATATTTTTAATGTTTGTTCGCAGATAACTTCGTCTTTTATGAACCGATTTTAATGATTATTTTTTTGTTGGAAAGGAGATATCCCAAGGGTTGTACTATAGTAATTTCATCGAGATCTAATAAGTATCTCCAGAGATATGGAGATAAACTCCTCAAACTTGATACTGAAAGTTAATAGCGCGGCATTTGAAGTCGGTTATTTTAGTTAAACGACCTTATTTTAAATCTGCAGCTTGAATGTGATGTATAACCAGATCTATGTGTTAAGCATGAATTCATAATTGTTTAATGTATATTTACCGATTTCTCTGGCAATTATTGTAGACCGATTTTCAAAATCCTTTTTTTATCCTAAATACTTCTGAGGTGGTACTTTAAGTTACTTAAGATCGGGTGTGGTAGTATGCAAGAGATGTGTTGTCTGCCAGAAATTAAAAAAAATACAATAAGGAGAACACAAAATCGTAAGCTTCATTACGATATGAAAGAGATCCTATTTCATCCCTCCCTCAAAGCTCTCTACAATAATGGATCATTAGATTTCTTAGCGATATATTCTTGTCGTAAACTTCATTTTTTATGGGTTTTTTGCTCTTCGTAATAAGGAGTGGCCAATAAACCGGATTGAATATGAACAGTTTTAATAGGTTATTATAAGCAGGGTGCGTTTGGGGTGTGATCAGGCGTATAGGCATAATTATTACATACGCTCTTCAAAAAACAAAAGGTACAAAGTATAAGACATCATCCTATCTCATCATATCAGGATGTGATTCTCAACTTTCTGCCTCCGTTGGCTTAGACCTTAATCCTACACGTCATCTTATCCCTGGGTGGAGTTAAGTGGGTGATCACTAATAAGCCTCAGCCATGGCTCACAACATCGACAAAGGTGGTGCCAATCGATTTGCCAAGTTCCGGCATGATGTTCGATGCTAGACAGCTTGCGAGAAGAGTTGGGTTTATTTCGCTATGAGGATTCTTACCATTTTTATATATGTCTTTCACATTTAAACTATTACACATACATTGTCTTTAAGTTTACATGACATATTATTTCCTATTTTCAATGATACTCGTATAATACAATTATTTATTGCAATGATATGGATACAAAATATGATTGGTTTTAAAAATTATAAAAACACATATAAACCATTTCTGGCATGCAATATAATAAAAATAATTTTAAATAAGTCGATGAAATTAAAATATAATCATGTGAAAAAAATAATTCGTAAATACATATAACAGTAGCAAATAACTAGCAATCCAGCAATTGGTGCATTTAAAAAAAAAACATTAAATTAACATAATAATATTAAATAATCATTTACTTTGAATTCCATTACAGTCATTACACTGTATAATTTTTATATTAATTAAACTCCCTCCTTTAACTACACTTTATTATTAAACAATTGTTGAATCGCAAAGCGTTCAACAATATCTAAAAACAATTTAATTGTCTCTGAGACAATATAGTCCGCCTAGGACAGTACCACGAATTATACGCTCGCAAACACTTTATGACTCAAGAATCTGTGATAAAACCATATGCGTGTTTTAAGGGTATACAACGCCATCTAGTGACAAAGTGTGGAACTAGTTGACAATGACGTCATTCAACGAACAGTACTATATTATAATATTAAATGGAAATAATACAAAATAAGCTCCCCGACTCATATACTACACTAAGCATAATCTGTTAATTGAGACGATTCGAATGAGCCCAAACACGGCATATCTGCTGTAAGTGGGAAGTAGGGTATCATCTGCAGATTCTACAAGATGCCTCAGTTACGTAGTAACTATTGTGTAATCTGTGCCTCAGCATCCGATCGATATTCTTACAACATCATTGATGTAAGAGGATACCGAATTTCGAATTGATCAGACTAAAGAAACCCTTCTTTAGTTTGCAATTTTAATTTTGTTATAATTTATTGTGTCTTTCGTGCTTATGTAATAATTCATTAATTATAATATAACTATGACATATTTATGGATGTAAAAATCTGAAATAATTGAATGAATTGAATTGAAATTTTGAATTGAAAGGTTCTCAATTCGTCTGTATGTTTTTTTTTGTATGTATGTTACCCGATTAATGCGCCAATTGTGAACCGATGTAAGTAGATTATTTTTTCAGGTAGAGTTAACCTCCATATGGTCTCATTTGCACTTTATCATTAGTGCAATGAAATGTCTCAAACTTGGTACTGAAACAGACTCGCGCGGTGTGGAAGTCGGTTGTTTTAGTTTTTAAACCATCTTAATTATACACTATCAACATTCCAAGCACTGCCACGACCATACAGTCGACCATCAATTTTTAATTGGAGACATTTCCTTTCACAGAGTTTTTAGGTCATGTGTAGGTGGTCCGTAAAATATGAACGGATGAACTTTACATGGCTTTTGTATACGATAATGGTGTTAGAGAAATGGGTCAAATTTTTAATTTATAAAAACTAATGTATAAGCACAATTATGTAATTTAAATAGTTAATCATTATAAGGCGGGTGTTTCAATCACGGTCATAAAATATACATTAGGTACATTACAGTTCTGATTAAGACAATTTAATTTTTAAGCTCTTCTATTTCGTAAAAGAATTTACTTGACTTCTAAGCGAGAGGTCGATGGTTCAAGTCCTGGCACGAGTGTTCGTCCACAGGTGGTAGCACATTATATCGATGTTCCGCCTGAACCAAAAAGTACCTTATCACAATACAATACAATAACTCTTTATTTGCTCACCATGAAATAACAAATAGAGACAAAAACATATTATAAAAATGAGTGCAAATGGCTGTCTTATCGCTAAAAGCGATCTCTTCCAGAAAACCAAGTATGGAGAGTAATAGAAAAGGTGGTGTTGCGACAATTGTAAAATGAACAACATAAAAAAAAATATTATGAAACTAATACAAAATATTATGCTTTTTATATATTTTTATGTTATGCTTTTCACATCATCACCATCAAGGAGAAAATCTGCCGCCATAACCTTACGAAATGAGGTATCAATATATGTTTATGAAAATTATCGTGAGAATAACACATATAATTATTTAAAACGGCTTTTCACCCACGGGTTAAGATCGAAAATGTCGAAATTACTCCGACACGTTTCGGACATTTTTGATGCCTCGGTTCCGTGCCGAATCTCGTCGCGCGAGGGACGCGCGGTAGGCCTGACTCCTGTGAAAAAGACATCAAAAATGATGATGAACCCATCATCATTATCATCATTATCAGCCAATTTCCCCATAAGTGTAAAGCCGTTTTAAATAATTATATGTCTTAATATATGATTCAAATGTTTGGAAAATGCAAATATATTTATTGCATATCGGGCACGCCTAGCTCTGCAATGTAGATAAAGAAACTGTTAAAAGGTGAAACAAAAAAATCTACTTTTACAACATGAATATTTCTTGAAAGATATACGAGATAGATTTACAGAGATATAGAGATATAATTAAGATAGTTTAGAAAACTAAAACAACCGACTTCAATGCCACGCGAGTCAATTTCAGTAGCAAGTTTGAGACGTTTATCGTCATATCTCTGGAGATACTTATCAGATCTCAATGAAATTATAATGGAACCGCCCCAGAAACGTATCCTACCGATTACAAAAAGAATCCTTCGAATCGGTTCAGAATTGACGGATTAATCGCGTTACATACACACAAAAAAAAGAAAAAATAACATACAGACTAATTGAGAACCTCCTTCTTTTTGGAAGTTGGTTGAAAAGTTTGTAAATAGCATTGAGATGTTTAACTTTGTACTTACCTAGTACATAAGATGTAAATTAAATAAGCGAGAGTAATTAAAGCTTGTACAAACACTTATGGCGAAAACAAATAAAAACCATTTTATTATGTGGTCGGTTGTATTCATAGACAAATGTTAGGTATATATACATTTTTGTTTAATTTTGCTTCATTTAGCATAATATAAAGGGTGTGTCAGTAAGATTGCACTTTATCATTTTAAAATAAAAACAAGTATTTTATGACAGAGTTGTGACATTTTTATTGTATTGTAAAGAAGACATGTACTGATTAAGTTTGGAATAAAATATCCGGCAAATGACCCCCACGGCTCCGATGACAGGCCATTACTCTTTTCATGAAATTTTCCATGACTTTTGCACAGAGATGTGGCTGTATCTCACCGAGAACGTGTTGGATTTCCGATTTGAGCTCAGGAATTGTTTCGGGTTTATTTGCATAAACCCGAGATTTCACAAAACCCTAAAGAAACAATTCGCACGGCGTTAAATCGCACGATCTTGGTGACCAGTTGACATCAGAATATTAGTTGAGATAATGTGTTCTGGAAATCGTTGCTGCAATAAGTCGATTGTTTCATGCGCGGTTTGACAGGTTGCGCCGTCCTGCTGAAACCACAGGTTGTCCAGATTCATGCCGTCCAGTTGAGGCCACAAGAAGTCCGTTATCATATTCCTGTAACGAATGCCGTTCACAGTCACTGCAATTTTGGCCTTTTTTTCACAATTATAACGCGTTCTTTTTTCGAAAAGCGCTCCATTTTTAATAATCGGAATAAACAGAGGTGACAGCTGTCCAATTTCAGAGTTGCCACTTGCATGAAAAAAAAAACGATTTAAAAAAGTGCACTCTTTCTGAGTTATGATGTTTTTTCTACCGATTAATTTTGATCTATGCGCTGCAATAACTTGATTTCAAGGAATCCCGGGTAATGGGCAAAATTTTATGTAGTACAAAATGTTTGTTATGAATTTCTGAAAATCCATCCACAATGGACAGATAAATCGGTGAACATACAAAAAATTTACCAAGTGCGAGTCAGACTCGCACGCGTAGGGTTCCGTTCTACAGTACAATAATATTAAACCTTGTGAAAGTTTCAAGTATCTATCTATAAGGTTAAGGAAATACAGCCCTGTGAAAGGCGGACGGACTGACGGACGGACGGACGGACGGTTGGTACGTCGTAAATATAAACACTGTAGACGAGTTGAGAGATTCTTCCTTTTTAAAGTCGATAAAAAGGTCTTTGAGAAAAAGCGAGTTTTCAACAGACTGCCACATACTTTTCCACAGACGCTGTAAGCAAAACAAGACTGATGCGAAAAAGTGAGTACCTACGGAGAGTTGAAAAGCAAACAGTAACATAATATTTTACTGTAGTGGTGTTAAGAGGGTGTGATGAACTTTCTAAATGTCAAACACGTATTTTTCGCTATTCTGTAAACAAAACAATATACAATCGTTTATAAAACGAAAAGAACCGACTTCAAATGCTGCGTAATTGTTAGTACCAAGCTTGAGGTGTTTATCTTTATATCTCTAGAGATACCAATCAGATCTCGATGAAATTACAATGGAGATGTACCCTACCTATTAAAAAAACTCATTCGGGACATTCGCGTAACAAACATACAAAACGAAATAAAACATACAGACGAATTTTATTAAGAACCTCCTTCTTTTTTGAAGTCGGTTGAAAATACAATACAGCTGTAACAAGTTGATAGTGTAGGTCGACGACCTTGACAAGCTGATTGATCTTTATTAAGCATATTTTGCGTTGAAAACGTCTCCAGTATTTTAGGTTCAATCAACGATTGTCTTGGGTCTTGTATTAGAGAACGTCACCTAAGCACAAAACTACTCTAAGCATAATATAATGAAACCATTTGATTGGCTTCATTATATGCCTGGGAGTAAATCTTTGCTTGGGTATTGTACTTTGTACTAATAAAAATCTGTATTACAATTTATAAACAAGCATTTATTTTCGCTCATAATACAATACTGATCTCCCCCTCTTTTACTCTGTAACCACAGAGTTCGTAGTCGATCTTCTATTTTTCACCGCTAAAGGCGCCACCTACTCGGTTAGACGCACCATGCAGGTTTTATTACAGCAAAACGCTAACAGTACTAATATTATAAAGGCAACAGTTAGTGATTGTGTGAGCATGTTTGTTACTTCTTCACGCTTAAACTTATCAACCGATTGAGCTGAAACTTGCGATGATGTGGTAGAAGATGGTGTACACGTTAGGCCTAGAATTATCTGACTCTTAACTTAACTTTATACAATGAAAAACCAAGTGACTATTTTAGTTATATTTCCGGTTGCTATATCTCAAAACTGCTGCTCGTTCAAACCAATTTTCTTTGAAAGTTTTTAGTGGGATCTACTGCATATATTTTTTTTAGATTTTTACTCCCTTACTTTAAAAGTGAGAGGAGGAAGGGGGGAGGGGGGACACATATTTTACCATTTCTGAATTGTCTATCTTTCAAATGATTGACTTTGGGAAAAATCGTTTTAGGAACCTCAATGTCATTTTTAAAGACCTATGTTAACTACGTCGCGTTTAATGATATATGAATAGCTAAATTTCAGTAAAAATGATAGAATTTAGTAGATAGATAGATAGATAAGTCGCGTTTAATAACTTATAAATTAGTTGTAACTTCATGAAAAATAAGTTAGAATAACGTTAGACAAAGGTAAATTATATACAATAAATCATCCAAAAAAGTAGTAGGATACGAGAAAAAATTGTAATTAATAGGTAGGAAAACTCTTATTTATCACCCTCACCTATTAGCATTAAAATCAGATAGGAAAATGTATAGCAAGAATGTATGACCAGCCAGGTCTGAACATGTCCAGACTTGTTCACGACTTGACCTTGAAATGTAACTCAGATTTTAGTACAAAGTACTGTGAACTCTATCGGAATATGCAATAGTTGGACAAGTTACTTTTAAATATAGGTAGGAACATTTGCTAGTAAAGTTCGTTCAGTACAGTTCAGTTCACATTAAGAAGCCTAAGGAAAAGGAAATAAAGAAGCCTTCAAGAAAAAGTGTTTTAGTGAATCCCTGCCAGGGCATACTTCAGGCAGAGCCAGCCATAAGAATAGGCCCCCCTTTTAAACCTATCTATAGACAACCCGCACGTATAAGTTAGGAAAAAAAAGTTTAGTTTCAGTTCTGTGTATGGGGAGCCCCCCTTAATCTTTTATTTTTTTATTTTATTTTTATATTTTATTTATATTTTATTTTTGTATAAAAATCGTAAAGTGGTTCACAAAATACACCTCCAAGTTTCACCTGTGTAGTCTTAATAGTTTCGAAATAAAATGGCTGTGACATACTGACGGACAGGCAGACAGACAGACAGACCATTTGTTGCCATTCGGCTACGGAACCCTAAAAAGGAGGAGATTCTCAGCTCGCCTGTATGTATGTATCTTCACCGATTTCTATGTAAGGGGGAATTCGGTTTTTAAACAATCTTGCAAACTTGCACCTAACATCATGCTGGAACACAGAAAACCAATTGACGATACGTCTTTGTGCGGTAAGTAGTTCGTCCATACCCTAATCCTATCACCAGTGGTGACCTTTTTAAAACTACCCGAGAGACACACACGTATAGAGTAAAGGGCAAAATTAAGAGACGCAGTTAGATTATTGTTAATATTAGAATAAAATGCGAGATTTTGTTTTTTTTTTATTATATCGCGCAGTGACTTTGAGTAAAATAAACGATGAAATTAAATAAATACACGATGAAATTAATTAGCATATATCTTTCACGGTAAATAACAATCAAAAGATATACAACTGGATTGTATTGTACTAATTAATTATCTTTGATAAAGCGAGCAATTTAGCTGCCACAGATTAAATATCATTCAATTACGCTTAATTAACGTCAATTTAGCCGCGCGGCTAATTGAGTTTTTTATATCTAGTGGACGACAGTGTCAACAGGTCAGATGACCAATTTTACCTTTTAAACCGCATAAAACGAACTATAACTGGCCGAGTGCGAGTCAGAGTCGCGTCTCGCATCGCACACTTAGGGAGGGTTCCGTACTACAGTTCTATATACTCAGGTAAAGCTAAATAAGTCTTTCTAATTAAACTGGTTTGGGCACATGAATTGTGCCCAAACCGGTGTTATTGACCAAATGTTTTCAAAGTCTATAGGCAAAATATTTTTTTTCTACATAGATAATTTATGGATTATAACAATTACTAATAATTTAAGTATATTCTAATATAAATATTTTAATTGTATTTACAGGTCTCCCTTGGAAATTACATACGTAAAGAGATTAATATTGTCATTAAGCCTTATTGGAGGCTGGCCTCATGAACTGTTTGGAGCAAAAAAGAGGCTTTCGGATTACAATTCTATAATATTTATAATAATCTCATTTGGTGCCATTTACCTTTGTGCAAAATATACAGTAAAAAATTACTATCAATTAGATTTTTTGATCCTAGGGCGCCTTATTTTAGATATGCTTATAGCTTCAATCGGTTTAGTGAGTATTTTTTGGGGATTTGATTAAGTAAGTTTTGTATGTGACAGAACGCTCTTAAATCTTAACACCCAGTACACCCTACAGAGGCGGGAGCCGCGGGAAAGCGGTCGCTCTGGGACGGGAGTTTTATTGTTATATTCGAATTTGTATGCAACCTGACACACTGATGAGATTGCATCGCGCCGGATTGCGCCCGCTTTTGAAGCGGCCATAGCCCAATGGCTTAGGCGTTAGCCTGGCGAACGAGAGGTCGTAAGTTCGGTCCCCACCCATTGCACTATTTAAGTGAACCCACTCCAGACACAAGCATAAATAGCTTAGTTGGAGGGGTTAGCAAGACTACTAGTATTGTGCAACTCACATTACTAGTACGTTTTTTTGTATTTAAAAAAGCGTACGTCTGACAATTGGTTAGCCTACGCAGCGTCTTTAGTCAGCATAGCGCAATTCCATCTCATCTTCCAAACTGGTTTGCACACAATTACACGTAAATGCATTAAATCGTCTTTTACATAAAAAAATATACATTTCAAATTTTAAAATATTTATCTTACTCCGTTGTTAATATTTACTTTATTTTCAGCAAAGATCGACAACGTTTTTGACGGAATTGTACAAAAATGTGACAAAAAAATTTATAACCGAAATACACTTATTTCACCATAAAGAGGGCAATCGTTATGCTATGGAAGTAAGCAGAATAATTTTATGTATCTGGATCTTGCTATATTTTGGCCTAAATTAATTTATCTTATGACATTATCTTATGACGTTCAGCATGCGCCAATTTCAGCAGAAAACTTACGAGGACAATGACGGCCTCTGCTCCTTATCTCCAATTTAGCTCACTTTGTGCTGATGAATTATAATTAGAAAAATGGTTTGCAAGATTTGAAAATATTTCTTTTCAGATATACAAAACTGTGGAAAAAATGTCATCATTATTAAGTCTCTTAATCCAAATTGAGTTTATTGGAGGGGTAATATTTTTTAACTACGCTCCGATATATAACAGCTACAGTAGAGGCATGTTTAGAACAGTCAAGCCTGAAAACGCTACGTATGACTTTTCTGTCTACTACGACTTACCGTTTGACTACACGACCGAACTTAAAGGATTCATTGTCATTTATATTTACAATACTTCTATCTGTTTACACAATGTGTGTGATGTAAACCTAACAACTTTGCTCAAAATAGCTATGTTTAAGCATGTCACATGTCTTAAATCTTGATGTAACTCTGCATAATGTGTAAAACACCTTAGAAATGTACATAAGCTTAATTTGTAAAGGCTCACTTAGATTAAGTTAAATAAGATAAGTATAATACTTAACATAATATCAATATTATGCTGTAAAATGTGGACTTAACTGTAAACATCTTTTATGTATTTACCAAAAAAAATGGTATCTCCATGTATGTAACTATCTTTAATTATAAGATAGATTAAAATAGCTAGATAGATAATAATATAACCTTATATGTTTAAATAGTCCATTAATAGCTTAAGCACTCGCATGTTATTCATAAAGAAATTATAACTTACTAATATACCTATCTGTTGTATGAGCAAGTTATGTTACTTGACCCTAAAATGTATGATAGTTTTAGTGGGCTTAACCCTCCACTGGATATAAAGTGTTAATTTTGATAAAAGTTAAATAATAATATTGTATAAAAAGTACAACCTTTGATAAATTTAACTTATAAATTCACCTTATAAAGCACCTGAACCACCTGTTATATATAGTTCTATTTTTTTATGATACAACATACAAAAATACATACAATCCTCAATTTTCACCCTTCTACAATCAACCCTTATTTTTTAATAGCCATTTTAGTAATTTAATCATTTTTCCTCTCCGGTCGAAAACTGATCAATCGTCATTTATTTATATGGCGAAACAACGTTTGCCGGGTCAGCTAGTTATATGTATAGATGAATATTATTTTATACAATAAATCATATTATTATACTATACTAGCTGACCCGGCAAACGTTGTTTTGCCATATAAATAAATGGCTATTAAAAAATAAGGGTTAATCGTAGAAGGGTGAAAATTGAGGATTGTATGTATTTTTGTATGTTGTATCATAAAAAAATATAAATTAAAAATTTTGTCTAAAAAATAAAAATAAAAATTTAGGGGTGGACTACCCCTAACATTTAGGGGGATGAAAAATAGATGTTGGCCGATTCTCATAGATACCGGATAAGCACAAAAAATTTCATCAAAATCGGTCAAGCCGTTTCGGAGGAGTATGGCAACGAAAACTGTGACACGAGAATTTTATATATTAGATTGACTTCAAATTGATTGTGATCGGTGGGGATCTACAGCATAGCTAAGCTTATAATAATATTTTCGTAGTAACTATGACCTAATCTGGGTTTCACTGCAAATATTTTATTAATTTTGCGATGCGTGTATGTGAAATTCGTGATATCTTCTAAAGTTTTCATTTGAATTATGTACTATAAGGGACAATTTTAATTTATAATATGTGGCCAAGCTAATTAACGTAATTATTTAGATAAGGATTAATACTATATACTTGAAAATAGCCTTGGAAGTTATGTAATATTTTTTAACAAAAATAAGATTAAAATGGTTACTGTGAGTCAACCTTAAGAGAAAGACATATGCTGTCGCGAACTTTTTTGTAGGTTTTAGTAAGTTGTACAACTCTTGCATAGAAAATATTCTTCTATCTATTTTCAATTAAGCAGCGTTCGTAAGAAACGTGTTTTTTCGACCGTTTATTTGCCGACTTAGGTTGCAAATTAGGTCTCCACGAATGTACCTTTGATTTAAACGGGATAATATATAGCCTATTTTCATTTCGAAAGTCCATTCTATGTATTAGTGAAAGAATTTTTTAAATCGGTTCAGTAATTTTTGAGCCAAATCATTACAAACATACAAAAATACAAAAATACAAATGTTCTCTCTTTATAATATTAGTATAGATTTAGTCTTAGTATTTAAAGCATAGTATAGGTTAGGTACGTTTGACTACTCAGTATCTCACCAGTTGGTAAGTGATGACTGACGAGGATGGTAGACCGCTCGGCCTAAAATGGGAACTGGGTCCCAAGGGTAGCTGTAAGAACAATACCTTTAGATGTTTGGCAATAGATTTCCTATTTAGTAGCTTGTTATTTTTTTATAAACTTATGGTATCACCACACCGTTGCGTTCTGCGTCCGCGTGCGCGTTCGCGATCTGATTTTTAATCGTTTTCTGATCGCCGTAGTTCGCGTTTGGTGTGAACCAGTCAGCACAAATACTACTGCGCTATCTGAACGCCGCCGAGATCGCGCACGCAGGACGCTGCGGTGTGACCGTACATTTAGGGCCATTTTCACCGGTTCGTTGAGAAATTTCTTTTAAAGAATTATTTTACGAGAATAAATTATGTTGTTGAAATAAAGAGTTTTTGTATTAATTAAATGAAGAACAGAGATATACTTAACTAGATTTAGAATAGCAAAGCACTGAAGCTTTTTTAACCGATTTTACAAAAAAGGAGGAGGTTCTCCATTCGTCGGAAACTTTTTTAAATTTTTTTTTTAATGTATGTTCATCGATTACTCAAAGATGCCTGAACCGATTTGGAAAATTCTTTTTTTGTTTCAAAGGGTACTCTTTGAAGGTGGTCCCATTTAAATTTTAACGAAATCGGCCGAGCCGTATTACGACGCATTTACTTATCTCGATGACTTACTACTTGGCTGGCACTTTACTTACTCGCACAGATTATGTAAAAGTTACTGCGTTTACTGGCTGCTTTGACTAGCGCGATGTTTGAAGTCGGTTCATTTAGTTTTTTAAACGATCTTAAATTATAACATTTAGGTATTAGCAACCAACAGATGTAAAGGTATTAAAAAGTTCCTTACTAAAAGTTAATTATATTTTAATGATTAACTCCGGTTCTTACTATTAAATTATTTCTAAACAAATTTTCTTATTAATTTAATTGACGTAATTTAACTGATTATAATCGATGATACTGCCAGATGTAACTATTCACACAAAATGTTGTGTTTCACCTAGAAATCATTAATAGCCAGTTTCTAAGGTACATTTATTGAGAGTTTCTATTCAATTATAAAATACTAGCAGCCCGCCCCGGCTTCACACGGGTAGCACATATATGCCTACAAAATTTGCATCAGTTTGTTGCATCGAATATAAAATATGAACATTTAACAACCATCGTCAAATTTCATCCAATTTACACAAAACCTTAACGAATTATGCACCGAAACCTTCCTCATAAACACTATATACTTGAAAATAGCCTTGGAAGTTATGTAATACATTTAACAAAATTTTTAAGATTAAAATGGTAACTGTGAGTCAACCTTAAGAGAGACATATGCTGTCGCGGACTTTTTTGTAGGTCTTATTAAGTTGTACAACTCTTGCATAGAAAATATTCTTCTATCTATTTTCAATTAAGCAGCGTTCGTAAGAAACGTGTTTTTTCGACCGTTTATTTGCCGACTTAGGTTGCAAATTAGGTCTCCACGAATGTACCTTTGATTTAAACGGGATAATATATAGCATATTTTCATTCCGAAAGTCCATTCTATGTATTAGTGAAAGAATTTTTTAAATCGGTTCAGTAGTTTTTGAGCTTACTCATTACAAACATACAAAAATACAAAAATACAAAAATACAAAAATACAAAAATACAAAAATACAAAAATACAAAAATACAAAAATACAAAAATACAAAAATACAAAAATACAAAAATACAAAAATACAAAAATACAAAAATACAAAAATACAAAAATACAAAAATACAAAAATACAAAAATACAAAAATACAAAAATACAAAAATACAAAAATACAAAAATACAAAAATACAAAAATACAAAAATACAAAAATACAAAAATACAAAAATACAAAAATACAAAAATACAAAAATACAAAAATACAAAAATACAAAAATACAAAAATACAAAAATACAAAAATACAAAAATACAAAAATACAAAAATACAAAAATACAAAAATACAAAAATACAAAAATACAAAAATACAAAAATACAAAAATACAAAAATACAAAAATACAAAAATACAAAAATACAAAAATACAAAAATACAAAAATACAAAAATACAAAAATACAAAAATACAAAAATACAAAAATACAAAAATACAAAAATACAAAAATACAAAAATACAAAAATACAAAAATACAAAAATACAAAAATACAAAAATACAAACATACAAAAATACAAAAATACAAAAATACAAAAATACAAAAATACAAAAATACAAAAATACAAAAATACAAAAATACAAAAATACAAAAATACAAAAATAAAAATTACAAAAATACAAAAATACAAAAATACAAAAATACAAAAATACAAAAATACAAAAATATAAAAATACAAAAATACAAAAATATAAAAATACAAATGTTCTCTCTTTATAATATTAGTATAGATTGTGAAACATGCATTTTGGGTGTATGTAATAGTGTATGTAACAGTTGGCAACTTTACATTATTCAGGGGAATTAATGTTTGTAGTACGACGCGACTTTGAACGATTGTATGAGAGCTGAATGTCTTTTATATTTATCTTTTTGACATTTTTTTTTATAAACGCGTCCATGATTATGGACGCGTTTATGACAGCACATAATTATGTGCTTTTACTTTTTAAACACAAACAAGCACAGACTGCATCTCTTCTTGTTAAGGTACTATATAAGGAACCCTTATGGGATCACTTTGTTGTCCGTCCGTCCGTCTATGTGTCTGTCTGTCCGTATGTAGCCCCCTTTTCTCAGGAACGTATAGAGATATTATGAAGTTGAAACTTATATCAAATACTTGGTTTTACGATATCTTTTGGGTGTGAAAAAGTAAAACTTGTAAGTCAACGCAATCAAAAGATATGACCGTTTTTAACGCATATTTTTACATATGCGATTGCAAAATTTCATGATTCTAGGTCAACGGGAAGTACCTTATAGGTTTTCGACCCAAAACCTATAGGGTACTTCCGGTTGACCTAGAATTGTCAATTTTGGTCAAAAGCAAGGTCTTACGGAACAAGTAAAGGAAACTTTCCGAAAAATAAAAAAAATAAAAATTAAGGTAAATTTTGGTACTTACAAGTTACGTATTGTGTTGATTCAGGACCTTGATTTTTATACACCTAATAGGGACTATAGACTTCTGTATTTGTAGGGCTATTCTGTAAGCTATCTCGGAAGCGGAATCCGCGGTGAGATTTGAATTTATCGTATCACGTTCGTAATACGGTTGAATTTTAAATCTCACCGTGGATTCCGCTGTCGAGATAGCTTACAGAATAGCCTAGCTGGTATAAATTTCAACTTTCGAGGTCCACCTGTTCCGTGACAGACAGACAGACAGACAGACAGACAGACAGACAGACGGACAGACGGACAAGAAAGTGATCTCATAAGGGTTCCTTTTTTTACCTTTTGAGGTACGGAACCCTAAAAAAAGGTAAATTTACTATAACAATCTTATGTTATCTTAATAATATATGTTGGTTATACTACAAAGTTTGTCCTTTAACCTAGTTTGACAAATTTGTACGCAAGCCTCGGTGCAACTCGCACTTTTCTCGCACTAAGCTTTAATGTTAAAACTAAAGTGATTATTCATGTATTCGTATGACTGTTTGCAGAATTTTCACTGTCATCCTACTAATCTTTTTAATTCTACTAATTTTACTAATATTATAAAGGCGAAAGTGTGTGTGTATGTTTGTTACTTCGACACGCTAAAACTACTCAACCGATTGAGCTAAAATTTGTTAAGTGGCTAGCCTAGAATGGATTAACACATCAAATTTAATCCCGATATTCCCACGGAAACGATGTCTACGCGGGTAAAACCACGGGGCACAGCTGGTACATATTAATATTATTTATTGTGATATGCAAACTGTGAATAATAGAGTATGCAATAGAAAACTAATCACTCTGTTAACGACTTTTATAGTCGCTAATTTGAATTATTATAAAAGAAAATAGGTAATAAAAACTAGTTAGCGTTTAGCAAGCAAAAAGCATGGACTTAAAATGTATTAAATTGGGCACAAAGTTAGAAATATATACGGTCGAATTGAGAAACCTCCTCCTTTTTTTGAAATCGGTTAAAAATAGACAGAGTGGTTTCTTTTATATACAATGCCTGCAGAATCAATGATAAGGTTTGTATTGTAAATTTAGGAATCTTACTGTCAGATTTATATTTTTGTATGTTCGAAATGTATATCCACCTTACCCTCTACTATTTTTATGAATGTATTATAACATTTTACGGTAACACAGTATATCTTTTATTTAATTTTTTTTTAAATTCACCGTCCAATTTCGAGCGCTTTTATTGGAAAACTTATTATTACCTATTGTAATAACGATTATTTAAGTATTTTAAACACACAGGTAAAGAAAGAGAAGCTTACAACAGATCATATCTTAGTTCAATAATAAAATGTTAAACAATAATTAAGATAGTTTAAACACTAAAACAACCGATATCCACGCCCCGCGAGTCAATTTCAGTAGCAAGTTTGAGACTTTATCATCATATCTCTGGAGATACTTATCAGATCTCGATTAAATTACAATGAGACCACCTAGAAAACATACCCTACCGATTAAAAAAGAATAATTCGAATCGGTTCAGTAATCGTGTAACATACATACATAACATACATACACGTAATCGCGTAACATACAACAAAAATAACAATAAAAAAAACATACATACGAATTGAGACCTTCTTCTTTTTGGAAATCGGTTGAAAACTACGTCTAATATTAAATGAGCACTAATTATGATAAATCTTACGTATATTCATTAAATTTTATATGTACTTATTATAAATATTTGGAGCGTAACCGCTGCAAAGATTTATAATAACAAGATTTATAATATTTATAATATTATAATTAACTTATTATGATTTATTATAAACAAATAAACAAGAATACTAGAAATGTGCTTCGACATTGCTAGTAAACTTTAATAATATATATATGACTAGCGGATCCGGCAGACGTTGTCCTGCTCGATTGCAGCGCCACCTATCCGGTCCAATTGTAAATTTAAACCATCTATGGAGTAATTCAAACACACACACACCAAAATTCATCCAAATCGGTCCAGCCGTTTAGGAGGAGTTCAGTGATATACACACGTACAGTAGAATTATATATATAAAGATATACTTATATTATATATTTATTTGTATTTACAGGTCTCCCTTGGAAATTACATACATAAAGAGATTAATGTTTTCATTAAGCCTTATTGGAGGCTGGCCTCATGAACTTTTTGGAGCAAAAAAACGGCTTTCGGACCATAATCCTAAAATATATTTAATAATTACATGTGTTGGCATTTACTTTTGTTTAAAATATATACGAAAAAATTATTATCAATTAGATTTTTTGAGCCTAGGGCGCCTAATTTTAAATATAATTTTAACTACCGTCGGCTTTGTGAGTATTTTTACGCACATGACCATAATCTTACTATTAAGTTTGGCTTTGACAAAACGAGGTTAAATGGAGTCGTGTTTGGAAGTGGAGTTGAAATGAATGTGGAATTAAAGATACGGACACACCGCAGCGTCCTGCGTGCGCGATCTAGGTGACGATCAGATAGCGCAGTAGTATTTGTACCGACTGGTTCACACTAAACACGATCAGATAACAATGGAAAAGTATCTGAGATCGCACCCGCAGATCGCAGGACGCCGCGGTGTGGCCGTACTTTAAGCGAGATTTAAAGTGTCCCTTAGATTTTGACTAAGCATTGCGATTTCAACTGTGTACAGTTTCAAAATATAAAATGAATCTGAAATCAAGAATCAAAGAAAAGATGAGAAAATAAATATTAATTACTTGTTTCTCTTTTACGCTTTCTTAATTTTTAATTTCTTTACAAATATATTGCCTATGCTTAACAATCAAACTAACTTCAGTTCACATAAAAATTATTAAAGATAACAGTCATGACATACGACTGCCGAAATCTTGAAGAAACATTAAAATTATTAATTAATAAGAAACATTTCACAACGTGAAATTCACATTAAGGTACCTACTTGAAGGTATATTTCAGAATGTTCTGAAATATTCTGATATACCAGTGAGTGGAATAGTATGAATTTATCTAAGGAAAAAATTGCCTTTTTATTAGCTTCACCTGTATGTTTGTATGTTTGTAACCGACTTCTTTGGGCGCGATTTTGACCCACTTTAAACGGCCAGATTTCGTTCAAACTTTGTAGATTTATCGAGGACCAATGACAATACACTAATTTGATAAAAAAATATTCAATTTTTCAACTAAAAAGTATAAAATAAATAATAGTTTAAGAAAACGAAAAAACACGCTTTTTATAGAAAACCGAACTAAAAAATAGAAAATAAATGTTAATAAATTAAAATTAAGAATAGTGTTAAAAATGTCAATAAATATAAATTAATAATAGTGTGAATACAAAAAAAAATATTAAAAAAAAAAGTTAGTTCGGTTTTCTATAAAAAGCGTGTTTTTTAGTTTTTTTTAACTATTATTTATTTAAATATATTAATATAAAGCACAATGTTATCATTTAGCTGATTGCTTTTACACAATAATGACACCATGGTTGAAGCCGAGATTCAAAGTAGCTGACTAGCGCGAAGCGACAAAGATTAAACTACATAGTTGTTAAAGAGCGTTGTGTTAAGATTAAATCGGGTTTGACAGTAGGCACAGAACCATCTTGAGTCTTGCATCAAAATCGTCTCTTTTTAAAAGCTTTTCATATAATATTTTTACCTTAAATATTTATCAATATCATTTGTTTATTATTTACTTTATTTTTAGCAAAGATCGACGACATTTTTGACAGGATTGTACAAAAATGCGACAAAAAAGTTTATGACCGAAATTCACTTGTTTCACCATAAAGAGAGCAATAGTTATGCAAAGGAAGTAAGGAGATTTCGTATTAATTATAATGTAAAGTAGCTGGACCTTGCTAATTGGCCTAATTAAATTATCTTATGACATTAGCCTGCTTAGGTATAGCATGCGCCCATTTCAACAGAAATCTACCATGGTCATGACGACGATAGTTACAATTGTTTATTTTTTTTATTTATTTAATTGTGTGCTGTAAAAAAAAGGACAAGCGTTATTAAGCACTAGCTAGCCGTAATCCGCGGCATTGCCCGCATTTATTATAATTAATATATATATAATTAATTATTTTAATTGTTTTATTTATTTAAAACATTTTTTTCATAAAAACCTTGTTATGTCAAAAACAAATCAAAAAAGAATTAGCCAAATCGATCACCCGTTCTCAAGTTATGGCGTGGTTAACGGAAATAGCTGAGATTCATTATTTACAAAATATTATACACACAAAATATTTAACATCACTTGAATAGAACCTAAATATAAGATCTCGTTTCAGATATACAACACCGTGGAAAAAATGTCATCATTATTAAGTTTCTTAATCCAAATCGAGTACATTGGAGGGGTAATATTTTTTAACTACGCTCCGTTATATAACAGCTACAATAGAGGCATGTTCAGAACTGTCAAGCCTGAAAACGCTACCTATGACTTTACATGCTTCTACGATTTACCGTTTGACTACACGACCGAACTCGCTGGATTTATCGTCGTTTTTATTTACAATACTTCGATGTCAATGTATGTGTCTTTAACCGTACTATTCGTGGATTTGTACATTTTCATCGTTGTTTTTCACATTTGGGGTCACATAAAATTGCTGATACATAATTTAGAAAGTTTTCCGAAACCAAAAATGACTGGGAAAACGAATTTTTTGGAAAATCCTCCCTGGTTTAATGAAGAAGAATCAGTCGAGATTTATGGTTTACTGAAGAAGAGTCTGAATCATTATTATATTATCAAAAAGTAAGTTTTTACAAGATTTTTTTTTAAGGGTTATTGTCACCCAAAGCAAGGTCATTGTTGCCTTCCTGCATCGGTAGGCCCTTAAACCTTAATCTACCCTTCACGTGATCACAGTGGCCCTCCGATAAAGGAAAAACATCATAATATAAACCTTCAAATCCCGGCATGGTGGTAGGCACTGTCTAGTGATAGTTTTTCAATGCGTGTGATATATAATACTTATTATAATTAATCATTATTATAATGACACACACTTGGTTACATATCACATGACATTTCTCAATATCAACAAAAAATCGTTGGGACTAGGCACTACAATTTTACTACAGTATAAACTATGTAGTTAAAAGTAGGTACAGTCAATTTATTAAATATATTTTGTTTAACTATTTTCAGTTTTATGAATGAAGTTTCAATGGCATTTGGGGTTACGATTTGTTATTATTACTTTTTTCATCAAGTAACTGGATGCCTTTTACTTTTGGAGCTATATCAATTGGTAAGACATATTTTGATAATACATGCAAGCCTTATTGTTGAACACCAATAGTGATCGTAATGAACAAAATGAGAGAGATGCAGCCATACGGTTTCATAAATGCATCTCGTTTATTGAATTTTATTAATTACAAACAGGGAATAAGGCCGCAGTAAAACCGCGTTCATCATCGCTTACCAACAGGTGAGAGTGGTCAAACGCTAGCCTATACGTATTAAAAAAAAAACAGCGTAAATAGTACCATTAAATGTTGGAATTAAAAAAATATTGGTCCGACGATTATATATTTTCTATCTATTTCAGAATCAAGAGGCTGTAATGATATACGGTATATTAACAGTTGTATTATTTCAGCAACTCATACAAATGTCAATCGTTTTTGAACTTATTGGATCTCAGGTTTGTTATGTGCTTACATACAATCGGCAATTCACTTACTTGTCACGTGCTAATCATTTGGTACTTATGCAAACGGTAAATTGGCCCGTGCCCATGCGCGTGTCCCTCCAATGGGAGGGACACGCGCATGCGCGCGAAGGAGTCCATTTTATATTTTTTAAAATCTGATGATTAGTTTCGGAGACAGACAACGGAACTTTTCAATAAATGCCTGGAAATTTTGTTACCTCAGCACTTCGTCATTTATTAACCAATTAGAACAACTTTTTTTCTGTTTAAAAGCGGTTTATTTCGAAATGGTTCCATAAAAGATTTCGTAAAGATCTGATGATAAGATTCAGAGACAGACAACGGTACTTCTTCACAAAATGCCAGCAAATTTTGTCACCTCATTACTCCGTCATCTATTAACCGACTTGATAAATTCTTGTTTTGTTTCGGAGGGTATACTTCCCGTGTGGTCCCATTGTAAATTCATCGAGATATGATATCTCCATAGTTATGAAGACAAGCCTTCGTAACTGCTGTCTAGCGGATTGAGAACAGTTTCACTGTTTTGCTAATTTCTTTTATCTATAAAATGTTATGGTATAGCTATAAATATTTTTAAATCTGCCATGAAATGTCATGTAAAACTCCTTGTAAAAAATGAACTTATACATTAAAAATCATCGGTATAAATAAAAATTACCAGTTATATATATAATAATAGTAGCTGGCCCGGCGAACTTTGTACCACCTACCAGACAATGAATGTCATGTTACCTTTTAGATGAACTTAATTTAGGCTTTCATGAACGAACTGTACGGCTGAACTAAACGTAAATGAATAGAAACTTTAGGACATATTAAGTTTATTAATGGCAATACAGATATAGAATAAAAATTGGTAAAAATGGTTTTTGGAAATATAAACTTTTTTAAGTTGCTTGTAAGCATACATTTCTGAACGCACGCATATTTGACAATCAATAAATATGTCAAACAATTATCATTACTGACCATATTTGTCATTTTTAAAATCTATATGACTTGAATTCACAAAAACTTGAAGAATTTTTACTTGACTTACTACTTGACACTGGCTAAATACACTAATCTGTGGAGCCATAATTATACCAAAAAAAACGCGGTAATCCCGAATATTGTAATGCTATCCACACATGAGAAGAATTTTTATACTTGACACTAGCTAAATACACTAATCGTGTGGAGCCATAATTATACAAAAAAAAAATACGGCGAAATAACAAAAACAAAAACAATTGAACATCAAATGATTGGCAGTTTTTAAACCCAGGAACATTTTGGCAAAATATTTTATCTCATATAATTTTTTTAGGTCAATTATTCTTTGTTTTTAATACTTATTATCCTATTCCTGACAAAGGCAATTCTAAAAATACAAAAATCATAAAAATTGGTCCAGCCGTTCTTGAGTTATAAGTGTAGTAACTAACACGACTTTCTTTTATATATATAGATTAATAAATCGTCAATATTATTATTAAATAAACTGGCCAAGTGCAAGTTGGACTCGCACTCGTAGGGTTCCGTAACACAGTAGAGTATTCTATAACTTTGATTTTTCGCAACTACAAAAATAACTTTGTTTTTCATAGTGTTTGTATGAAAAACAAAGTTATACTTGCGGTCGCTGTATCTCAACAACTGCTGACTGTATCTCGTTCAAACCAATTTTCGTTGAAAGTTTTTATTGAGATCTACAGAATATATTTTTTCTAGATTTTTCACTCCCTTACTTTAGAAGTTAGGGGGGGGGACACACATTTTAGCACTTTAGACGCGCCTATCTTTGAAATGATTGACTTTAAGAAAAAAATATTTTAGAAACCTCAATGTCATTTTCAAAGACCTATCCATAGATACCCCACACGCATAGGTTTGACGAAAAAATGTTTTTTGTTCCAGTTCCATGTATGGGATGCCCCCCTTAAACTTTTATATTTTTTATTTTTGTATAAAAATCGGAAAGCGGTTTACAGAGTACATCTACCTACCAAGTTTCAATTCTGTAGTCTTAATAGTTTCGGAATAAAATGGCTGTGACATACGGACGGACAGACAGACAGACAGACAGACAGACAGACAGACAGACAGACAGACAGACAGACATGGCGAATCTATAAGGGTTCCGTTTTTTGCCATTCGGCTACGGAACCCTAAAAATACATCCGTAATAGTGATGTAAAGTAGAAGTAAAAGAAAAAACTAAAAGTTGTCACATGTCACCAAGCAAAACCCATTTGGAATATTCTTTTTCATCCCATCTATTCGAAAAGTGATGGTTTGTTCCTCGATAAGTGCGCGCAAAATAGGTCATTCCTGCCCTAGGGCGGGAATGTAATTTTTTAATTTTTGGCTTATGAATGTTCTTCTATAGTGCCCAGTCTAAGGAGGTTAAATGAAATTCCTTGACATTTTGTGATTTTTTTTTATGCTAGATAGGCAAGGCGTTTTACCACTATCTCACCTGATGTTAACACAGCTGTCAGTGTCACCTGCCATTCTTACTTACATCAAAGTTAGTTCCTAAAATGACCGCAGGTGGCGCTGACACAAACCAATATAAAGGCTGACGCACCGGGGCTCGGCCTCTTTTCCTAATTCTTCCCATTATTGCCAACAGATCGAACAATATAATTGAACAAAAATTCATATCTTTTATTTCACAAAGATACACCTGATGTTAAGTGACGATGCGGTCGACGATATAGCACGCTTACCTAGTTCTAGTAGATACCTGTTCATTCGCGATTTATTTTTATTTTTTTATTTCATAACATTACACGAAATTTCGTGACATGTCATGACATTTTGTAACATTTCATGACATTTTATGACATTTCGTGACATTTTAAGACATCTTGTAACATTTCAGACATTTCATGATATTTTGTGACATATAATGACATTTATTGACATTTCGTTACAGTTTGTGACATTTTATGAAATTTCTTGACATTTAATGACGTTCTGTTACATTTCATGACATTTTGTTACTTTTCATGACATTTATGACGTTTTGTACATTTTATGACATAAAATAACATTTCAAGAAATTGCGTGACATTTTATGACATTTTTACATTTCATGACATATGTGATATTTCATGACATTTCGTGACATTTCATAAAATTATATGACATTTTATGACATTAAGTGACATGTCATGACATTAAATGACATTTCATAACATTATATGACATTACATGACATGACATGACATGGTGAGCCTTTTAACTATTTCCTTTTCTCATAGAGGGGGATAAAGCAGAGTGTATAACTCGGCCGCAAAATTATATTCCCTCGACCGACGTACTTTAAATCCCTCGCTACCCTCGGGACTCTACTCTAGGATCCTTCACCCCACTCTGGATTTAAAAAAGCAGCCTCGCAGAAAAGTACTATTTTGCTCCCTTGTTATACAATATAGGTACAATTTTTTTTTGTTTGAGAAGGTATACTTTCTGTTTGGTCCCATTGTAATTTTATTGAGATCTAATGAGTATCTCCAGAGATAGAAACACCTCAAACTTGGTACCAAAACTTAATAGCGCGGCATTTGTTGTCGGTATTTTTTCATTTTGCAAACGAACCTAAATTATATTTTTGTATAACAACTACAGCCTTTGTATTAGTTATATATTTGTGTAGTATTTGTATTAGTATTGACCGGAAGATATTGAAATTCCTGATATTTTCGTTAGGTGTCGTTGTTATCAACATAACTTAGTAAATTTTATATCTATAGTTGAAATTATGCATAGCAAATAGTAATAATGTAAGTACTGCCTATTGATTCTAGAGTGCAAAAATAAAAGACGCAGTGTATGGAGTGCCATGGGAGTGTATGGATACAAAAAATAGAAGAATAGTTTCTGCATATCTTATGTATGCTCAAGATCCTTTAGAATTAAAAGCTCTGGGAGTGCTTCCCGTTGGAGTACAAGTTATGGCATCGGTAAGGTTCAATGCAATGTCAAATTGTTATATGTTTGACATTTGTTATGAAAAAGTAATTTACCTACCTAAGTAAATTTGGACCCAGATGAGTGTGAATGCCACCACATAGGTGCCAAAAACCTATCCAGGCTAATATTATAAAAACGTTTGTAACTCTGTCACTCTGTCTGTTTGTTACCTAATCTCGTCTAAACGGACTAGCCGATCTTACTGAAATTTAACAAGTAGGTTCTTTATAGCATTAAAATGACCATAGGCTACTTTTTATGAAAATAATATCATGATTTTTACTATTAACCTAAATAACTCAGATCACGCAAATATTGATAGACAGTGCTTTACAGTGATAACTTTCTTGGTGTATGTGAACAAAATCGCGGGTATTAGCAGCTCGGTTGGTTGGTTGGTTGGTTAATATAATGTATAGGACAATAAAATTGCAACTGTAAAAAAAGAATATGTATAGGCTGAATTTACTTTTGATGATTAGACGATACCAACAAAAGTTGTATACGATATACAGCACAGTGGTTGGCCCTTTATATGATTACTAGAAGTGCCCCGCGGCTTTGCCCGCGTTAAAGACGCTCTTTTATTTGTTTAAAACATTTATGTTGTAAAAACCTTTCTATAACAAAAGACATCAAAGAAGTTAAAGCCAAATCGGTTCAAAAATTGAACCCCCGTTTCATCCCTTTAAAGAGTGAATTATGATAAAACTTTTCTAAGCGAATACCTGCGTCAAAATAACTTTCTGCATGCAAAATTTCAGCGCAATCCGAAACAATATTTATTTATTTCAGACTTTGTTTCCCCACTTCACCCTTTTAGGGGTGGCATTTCGATAAAGCCTGAACCACGTATTTTTTTATTTATTTACTGAAGCACTTGTGTGAAGTTTCGAATAGACAAAAACTATCTAATCTTGTTTCTCCTTACTAACTTTGAACCCCCGTTTCATCCCCTTAAGGGGTGAATTTTAGAAAATCATTTCTCAGAGGGAACTAACGTCGTAATAACTATCTGCATGCCAAATTTCAGTGCATTACCCTATTTCATCTTCTTAGGGGTAGAATTAAAAAAAAGCCTGAAAAACGTATTGACGTATTTTTTTACTGAAGCACTTGTGTAAAGTTTCGAATAGAAAATACTATCTAATTATGTTCCTCCATACAAACTTTGAACCCCCATTTCATCCCCTAAAAGGATGATTTTTGGAAAATCCTTTCTTAGTACACGTTTACGTACTAAGAAAAATATACCCTCCAAATTTCAAGTCTCTATGACCAGCGGTTTAGGCTGTCCGTTGTCTGTCAGTCAGTTAGTATGTCAGGACAAAGATTCTTATAGTATTACATTTAATTGTTTATTTATTATTAAATTGTTTATTTTATATTTTCAGATAATTAAAACGACACTATCATATTTTATGCTACTGCGAACTTCTACTTCCCATGAGTAAAAGAAAGCTGAATTTCTACCACATGCTGCGGTTTTAAATAATTAAATCATTTCCGTACAAAGATCACTTTTTGTAGAACAAGGCGCTAATAATTTAGCTATTTTATTATAAAACAAACTTGTTCAATCAATAAAATTAACTTGTATCAATCAATAAAAGTAACTAGTTTTTCTGTTTTATTTTTTGAATACCCTAAAAATATAAAAAATAAAAGTTTTATCATAAGCTCAACTAACACTACCAGCATATATAATAGGGTAAATTATGCATACAGTCAGCATTTATTTAAACAAAAATAAAGTTTTTTTTATATTATATTCTTAGATACCAGAAGTGAAAAAGGCTCAGAATAAACACTATCACAATATTCACAGCTATATAATGCCATAGAAATTCACATAATGACAATTACATAATGTGTCTAAGCTAACAAGTCACTACTACGTCCGAACCCTACGACGGCCGCGCAACAACTGAGTCACGATGCCCGCTCGCTGTCTTTTATACTATCGAGCGTAGTCGCAGGAGGGTAGTTGAAATACTTCTAAGACGGCCTCTCCTGACAGCGGGACGTCCTCGACCGCTTCGTTAGCCACTTGGTTCCCAGCACCAGCACTTGCATCGATTTGCTCAACTTCTGTAATGAGCAAAATTACGAACTTGAGTAGACTTATTCCATCTAACATCAACATGTACTGAGGCCTGTAAATTTGCTAAGCTCCATTATATTTTTGTGTAAGCATTAGCAAATCATGATTGTAAATAGTTCCTTTGTGACGGATACAAGCGTGCACTCAAGCATCCATAGCAAAGGCTTCATCAAATGAATTTAAAATCTAAACAGCCTCAGTTACGCAAGAAAAGTAGCAACAAATATTATAATGACGTTAAAAAACTTGTAAAGAACTGAAATAATTCTGACAGGTTTAGTTTTAACAGAAAGACGTGTTGTAAACGCCAAATCTTCAGATGTTTACCGTCCAAAACACATCAGTTTAAGCAATAAAGAGAAATAATGTATGATGGAATTAACTGCGCATTTAAAACCATGCATACAGTATTAGAAATGGTTGCCTCATTAACGGTAATGCCCAACGCAGCACATAGGGTCATCAATGTCCATCGATACAGATGAGAAGGATATTAACGACACATCGCCTGCTATAGTTCTATGTATCACTAATGATGGAATCCGGACTTCCACCATTCGTCATACATTGTTTTTGACAGAGGCCCAAACGTTTGCTTGTCGTTGGAATACATAGTAGAGGCCCAAACGTTCGCTTGCTATGAATTTGTAACACATCGCGTCATTGAGATAGAGGCTCAAATGTTATGCATGTTTCCACTATGACCGCGGAACAGAGTAGAGGCCCGAACGTTAGCATACTCATAACAAATATCACAACACTCTCAAAGAAAGCAGAGTACGTATCCCGGCGTCCACTCGTACTTCATAACCCGTCGCAACAAAAACACCTTGTTGTAATGACTGATCGTCTGACTGATCGTCGAATGACTGACAGTCGCTTCACCCCTGAGGGCGGCATTTCAAAAGTCTCAAAAACCGGCCAAGGCACGACTTCAACCAATCAAATTAATTCATTCTATGCTGTACATAACCCGTCGCAACAACAGAATTATTTAATGACTGGTCAAAGTCGCCACACATCATTTTCGTAATGAACATGATCTCATTTTATACCCAGACCCAGACAGGGTCCAGATAAGAGAACTCCTCAATATGGACAGCACAGATACAACACCCTGTTTACGGATAAAATTATGGTAGTCCATTCATAAGTCTTTATTGAGAGCTTTATTCATGAACTGCATTCAAGATTGCGTCAACCCTGGTTTTTACGTAGTTGACACAAACAATTAAATTAAATTTTATAGAATCCACAACAGCGCTATCTGACGAGTTTGTACTTTTTTTAGTTTGTACTACCAACTTTTGTTTTTAATTACAAAGCGTAGGAGTAATTTTAAAGATAAATGGAACTAAAGTCGTTGCTTTTGTACACAAAAAATCTGTCATCCTAAACACATAACACATTATCTGTTCCTTCGCGAGTAACAGAAATAAAATCAAACTGAAATACAGTTTGAATCATAATTAGCAAGTTACTAGTTACTTGCTTACTGTTTTTATCATCTCACTTTTAGCTTGCCGCTGTAAGTCTTAGATTTTACCAGATTCAAGTTCCAAGATTCCTACGTTTGGCCCAACCTGACCATCGGAACAACGCCAGTTTACTGCCAGAACTAAACTACTCATGTCAACAAGTATTCACAACAATACCGAAAATGAAAAATATCTCAACATTTCCAAGTAACTAAACCTTTTTACTTAACTTCGTACACCAAACCCTATAGTACGTTGTCATCTAGCATGTAGGTATGGACTAGTTCTGTTCGTCACGATAACATAATTGTACGGAACACTTCCTCACTTTACTTATTTTTGCAACTTAGCATATTTCACAATAGTAGGTTACCGAGTACGCTACACACACGCGGATAAAAGAAATCGCCTTACATTTTATTGTAATTTGTGTCTAATAAATGTAATTCTAAACTTATATTAAGTATTTCAACTTATTATTACTACTACGTAAACGTAGAGTAGGACGCCCTGTGACTAGGTGGAGCGACGACATTCGCAAAGCGGTGGGCAGGGACTGGAAACAAAGAGCCGAAGACCGGGCTCAGTGGCGTGTCTTGGGGGAGGCCTATGTCCAGCAGTGGACTGATACCGGCTGATAATGATGATGATTACTACTGTACGGTCTAAACTGGGATCGTACCATAATAACTGTACTACGTATAGACAAATAACTCTAATAGAAGGTAGGTAACAGCCTAAGTACAACGCTCGCTTGTCGGTTTGACAATAGTCTGCCTATAACAAATACCTGGTGCTTGAAAATTATGAACATCACTGCACTGCGCCTGTCAATTTTTTGGTTTGACTAACTCAAAGCGTTTGCGAGCACTGCGAGACCATAGAGTGTTGCTTATAAATACCTACGGGGTTAAGAGTAAGACGGATAGTTCTTACCACCTATTTAACCCTAAAACATTACCATTTGATGCTACGGCAATAAATTCAAAACTATGATCGAGTATACACCAAAACTAGTACAGTTACAAGAATTCTAAATAAATGAATATTGATCTTATTGTGATTTTTATTTTCGTAATACGAAAACATCTAACTCGAAGAATAATAGCATTCTAAGCCCTCAAAACTTTATTATTATACCCGCAATTTCACGGTAAGAACAAGCTTACATGATAAATATGTCAGACTAACCAGGAAGGACACTAATAAGTTAGATCTGACAAACATGGTTTTAATTTGAATCAGTACCATTAACGTCGATCTAACTAAATTCCATTATTCTGCTAATCAAACAGCGTTTCTTAGGTCAAGTTTCACCGACTTCTGATAAAGTTTCAGATAGTTGTCAGGCAGATGACATGATACAAAAGTCTGTAGAAAATCTGTCAGATAAGTCCCCAATAGGGCTATCAGGCACCGTTGAAACTGGCCCCAGACTTGAAAACGATTTTAATCGCACAAAAAACGCCAACAAACTTATAACAACATACAGAATGAATGACGTTACAAATTCGTTACAAAGACGTTACAAAGACGTTACAAAGACATGACATTAGCAATGACGTTCTGTGGGTGTAACAGCTGATACAAATGTTAACACAACGTATAGGTTGTTGCTCAATAATTTGACTACGCTGTTGCGTTTCTAGGGAGACAATTACTCGTATCTAAATGTTTCGGGCTTGCCGAGTTATTTAGCACAGTCAACCTCTCATTGCTTATTAACGAAACAAAAGTAACATTGTAATCATACCTGTATTTACACCAACCATGCTTAAATAATCCAGTCCGCGTTTACTTGCCAACGGGCATTATCAGCTGTATTACATGGAGTGGCACACAAAAACAGCTAACAACTACAAAGAAATCAAAGTGGTTAAGCAACGGCAATTACATGTGGCGTTTGGTATTCGGACGCAGTGGTAAACATTACCATATAAGAACCCTGGCAAACTACCCTTTACTGCAAATAATTCGACGATATTACTTTTGAGAGGTTTTTCTTCCATTGTTGAGAAATATCACATACTATGGGTCTAGACGAACGTCTAATTTACACTTTCACTGACAAATATTAACGAAAACTAGATCTCAGTATCACTTAGACTCAAAAACATTGTTGCACCCTAATATATTCAAAAACGGTTACTTTCAATAGATCAAGGCAAATGTCAGAGACGGCTTATACGCGTAAAATGCACGTGACCTATCCCACTTCTGATCTTAGATACCAGAAGTGAAAAAGGCTCAGAATAAACACTATCACAATATTCATAGCTATATAATGCCATAGAAATTCAACATAATGACAATTACATAATGTGCCTAAGCTAACAAGTCACTACTACGTCCCTACGACGGCCGCGCAACAACTGAGTCACGATGCCCGCTCGCTGTCCGCTTTTATACTATCGAGCGTAGTCGCAGGAGGGTAGTTGAAATATTTCTAAGAATATTATTATTTTATTAAAGATCGGTAAATAATGATAATTATTATTTTTTAATTATTTTACTGGAAACAAAGAGCCAGATCGGGCTCAGTGGCACGACTTGGGAGGGGCTTATGTCCAGCAGTGGACTGATACCGGCTGATTAGGATGATGATGATTTATTCATAATTCTAATTTAAAAAAAATCAATCAATATACCTCATCATCATCATCATAATCAGCCGGTGACAGTCCACAGCTGGACGTAGGTCTCTCCCAAGATACGCCAATGAACCCGAGCTTCGGCTCTTCTTTTCCAGTTACTGCCCACCTCTTTGCGTATACATCACTCCACCTGGTCATTTACCTACACTGCACCGGTCAAAATAAAACGTCAACTCATCAACTCTAAGGTCAATAGGTCGACTTCTCCCTTTAGAGGGTTCAAACCCGACTTAAACAATGGATTTTTCTTCTTGTATGTGAAATGCGATTTCACAGTTGCTCTACTGTGAAGGACTCCATAGCGAAAAAGGCCCAGATAAGTATGCTCGCAAAATACAGGTGTTAGTTAAGCTTGAATACATTTAGTAACTTAAGTATAATTGATTATTTCAACCACAGAATAAACTTCATCTGTTCTGAGATTGCAACGACGTGAGTGTTTTCGTGAATTGCGACTGCCAGAGCTACGCAGTTTCGTAGGCGCGTGCTACGAGTACATAAAAAATTGTCAGTAGGCAACACCGACTTAGTAGTCGGTAGTAAGCAACGAATCGATGTAGAGTATTATAAAAATATCCATCGATACGACGAAATTAGTGGATTGCATTTTTTTACCCAATTATGCATCTATGACTATTTATTTCGAAAGTTAATCATTCAGAAGAAATCATTACAGTTTTCAAATCCGACGGGGAATGTTTGCACTGCGTAAATCAAATATTATGTTTCTTGAAGTGTTACACACTTTATATTTTTGTAAATTACACTAATTTTGTTGTATCGATGGATCGAACCGTGGGTTAATTGGCAGTGCACCTGGACATGTAATCCGGAGGGTGCGGGTTCGAATCCCGTCGGTACAATTAAATTTTGTATTGTGTTTAAAAAATTTATAAAAACCTACGTTTGTTTACGCAAACAATGCCGTTTATTTTTTGTTCCATTATAACACTGTATAACATTATTTTAAGTGAAGATGCTACTGAAACTCGATTAGTCGATTAGCAGACACCGCGTGGTTGGAAACCTAAAACTAAAAGACGATTTGACTTTTAGTGCTGTCAGCAAGAGAATAGGCCTACTGTCAAGCATACTCGGATAGGCGGTTACAGAATGTATCGTCTGAAGTCTTGAACATTTAGGCTTTTTTTTAATTAGTAGTGCCGGGATAAATATAAGGCTTCTGCAAAAATCCGATCACGCGCGCTACGATATTATGACGGTGAGGAAAGTGAAAGAGACCGCTTGGCTAGATATTAATTGTCCAACGCATCCCGATTTCCATACGTGGCTTACGTAGCCCTAGTGTAGTTCTCGTTTGAGTCAATTTACTATCTGTACTCGATAAAATTTGAATAGTTCAAATTAACTTGAGTGAAACAAGAAATTGTTAGCTTGACTGGCATGCGACACTACGTAGACAGCAGAGTAATATCAGTAAATAATACAATTTAGGAATATTTAGTAGGCTTAGTAAGTCACGAGTTAATTTAAGAAACGCACCCTGCGTTTCTTAAATGCATTGGTCTGAATTTCGTACTACTACTTGCTCATAGTCCTCACGCACACAGCGACGGGACGAACACGAGTCAGTAAAATCATCTTGATACATTTATAGCTGTATGAATGGTAGTAATAGTTACTTTTTTTCATTTTTTGAAATTCTAAACGTTACAATTATACTTTTGCTGTTTACTTGATAACTGATTAGGAATTATTATTTTATGATATTGACGTGTATATGTATATGAATATGCACGTATATTAATACTGCCTACATACTGTACTGAATAAATGCTTTGATTTGATTTGATTACATATTTTTACAAGCTTTTATTTAACTTGCAATGTATGTATATATGTCACTATGTATAATTACTTATTAATAATACTATATATATATAATTATGATTATTATATATTTTTACGTACAATTACCTTATCTCAAACATATGTTCCAATTCCTTCACACTTCCAATGCCTTATCCATGTCCTTATCCGTCCATGCCTAGCCACCATAGCTCTTTTTATGACAACTCATTTGCAGTGGCAAGCCGTCAGGCTTTGGAATACGCTTCCATTGGAAATTAAACGCCCACAAACTCTTACTACGTTTAAAGATCACGTCAAGGCCCACCATCTCTCCTGACTGCTATTGCTTTTGATCACAATTCTCTTTTATGAAATATGTGTATATTGTATTATATGTATATATGAATATATATAATATGTATTGTATGGCATTATACATGTATTATATTGCCATGTATGTATGATATGTACGTATTGCTATGTATGTATTAAATTACATAAATTATATGTTCCTTTGTAATTACGTACTTACCTATTATTATATTTTATTTTTATTTATTTATTTTTTATTTTTTTCAACACCTATACCGCCATGTATGCTAATCTATTCCTTTCCAACCTAAGGTTGTCTGGAAGAGATCGTTTTAAGCGATAAGACCGCCTGTTGCCACATTGTTTTATTTACCATTTTTAGGGTTCCGAACCCAAAGGGTACCAACGGAACCCTATTACTGAGACTCCGCTGTCCGTCTGTCTGTCTGTCTGTCTGTCTTTCTGTCCGTCTGTCACCAGGCTGTATCTCATGAACCGTGATAGTTAGACGGTTGACATTTTCACAGATGATGTATTTCTGTTGCCGCTATAACAACAAATACTAAAAACACAATAAAGTTAAAAATTAAAGAAAAGTTTAAAAAGTTTTTTACGATAGTGCCGCGCCATCTAGCTACTAGCATCAAAGATGGCGCTATCTTCTTTACCTTAATCTGAATCTCGGAAGCGGCTTTAGTATACAGGGGATTTCGGGGGCGATAAATCGATCTAGCTAGGAGTCATTTTCAGGAAATGTTGTTTTATTTGTGTTTTCAATAATCAACTTTATTGATAATCAACTTAAAATATGACTCTTCCCGACATCTATTGGCGAGTAGAAGTACTGTTAAAAGCAGTTAGTTGCTCTCAATTAAAAAAAAATGTATTATTATTCGTCAATAGATGTCGGGAAGAGTCATATTTGTCTGATTAAGTGGCAAAAAATACCGAGCAGAGCTCGGTCAACCAGATATTTAATAATATTAATTACTACAATTACTATTACTACTATTACTTATATACTTATCTATACTTATACACTTATTATATACTTTTACTTGTTTTTTCTTTTTCATTTTAGCGTTTATTGCCATGAATGCTGATCAGTTTTTAGTTTAGTTTTATTGATTGTTTTTTTTTATTTGTTTTTGCTTTATTAATGAAACTTTGCTTTTAATATATGTAATAGTATAGAATTATGTTTATTAAAGTAATTATACTATATACATAAAATGGCATGGGAAGCCCACTATTGTATTCGCATTTCATGGATTTTCTTGTTATTATTCTTTGATTATAAACTCGATATAATCAAAGTTATTATTAGAATTATTTATGTTTGCTTTAATTTACTTTTTTTTCTTCTTATATTATCTTTGTGTTTTGTTCCCTTCTTATTTCTAAACGATCCCGAGAACTGGCAGGTGGAGTTAGCATATTTTAAAGTAGTTAGTATACAGTGTGGAAATTAAACTCAGGCCCTGGAGGGAAACTACTTTAAATCCTTAAGCTAGCTCATTTTACTTAAAGGAGACATTCCTTTATTTTTGAAAAGAAACAAATCTGCATTAAAAGATTTTTTAAAACTCGCTTGCTTCGCCCGGAACTCGAACCAACTAAAATTAAAAAAATAAACACTCTTTATTTTAATATACTAATCGGTAGTATTAATATTCAGGATAAAGTTTCTCTAACAAACATTAGGTCTTAAAAATAAAAATAATCGTTAAATCTAACATCAACTTTATTTTACTATCAATTTTGTAACACTTAAATTATTTAACTGATAAATTGTTCGAAATGAGCCCCGTCGTTCCGGCTACACAACATTAGTCGCCGTTGAAAATTCATTTCTTGTAGCCTTCAGCAAAGTGTTGTGGTGTATGCCCCTAATAACATTTTCTATCGCAATCCTTAGCTCTTGAACGGTTTCATAGCAAGTTTCATAAACAACATTTTTTATATGACCCCATAAAAAGAAGTCCATGGGCGTCAGGTCTGGACTTCTTGCAGGCCATCTAATCGTCCCGTTTGTACCTATCCTGGCATTGAAATTTTCATTAAGGTATGCCCTGGCAATTCTGTTGTTGTGGGCAGGTGCACCATCTTGTTGAAAAATGATATTATTTCGTTCCTCTTCTGGCAGAAGGTTTAATTGATTTTGTAAAAGCTCCAATATTTCAATGTATTTTGCTGCATTCAGATGTCCTTCGTAAATGTGCATCAAAACAACCATGTTACTTTTGATTCCACACCAAACATTAAACGAAAATCTGACCTGATTGTAAGTTTCACGGACACGGAATGGATTTTGACGAGACCAATAATGATTGCTATGTCTGTTATACATTCCATTATTACTAAAATTTGTTTCGTCAGACCATACAATACAGTCCAAGAAATTTGGGTTGCGGGCTATTTCTGTTTGAATATTTTCACAAAACTGTAATCTTCTGTCACTATCTCCGGGATGTAGTTTCTGCACCAATCGCCCATCACGATAACATTTGTATTTGTATTTTTTCAGAACTTTAAGTATACTAGTATGGTTGATGCCTATCTCTTGAGCAGCTTCCCTGCTTGAAGCGTTCGGGTAACACTCGAAGTATGTCAAAATGTTTAACTCAACATCGCTTTAGTCCAAATTTTGTTGCTGTGGGCGTCCAGTCTTCTTTTTAAAACTTCCAACGGTCAGTAAATTATTCACAATTCGAGAAAAAACTTTTCTAGATGGTAGTTCTCTGTCTGGATACTTCTCGCGATACCACTGCAGAGCTAAATCGTAGCTCTTGTTGCAAACAAAGTAAGCTTCTAATAACTAGAATTGTTCTTGATACGCCATTATGAGATAATTTAATGACGTAAGGAAAGCAACACTACTTAAATAAAATCTGTTGATAAAAATCGTTCGAATTTTAAAATTATTGTTCCGCATTGCAAACAAAGTCAAACGTTCCATTTTTAAACTTCTCCACTGAACGCCTCGGATCATGTAAGAAGGAAATGTGCATAGAGGTATTACCACCATTGAACAATTTTCTTATCGAAGATTTCAACAAGGTACTTAACGATAAATTAGCAAGCGTGTACTTCATACGAAGTCTTTGAGTGTTGGAGAGATAACAGAACTGTTACGTGTCTTTTACTTGTTAAAAGTGAACAGTAACCAAACATTCTTTAGAGAAACTTTATCCTGAATATTAATACTACCGATTAGTATAAAAAAATAAAGAGTGTTTATTTTTTTAAATTTTAGTTGGTTCGAGTCCCGGGCGAAGCAAGCGAGTTTTAAAAAATCTTTTAATGCAGATTTGTTTCTTTTCAAATATAAAGGAATGTCTCCTTTAAGTAAAATGAGCTAGCTTAAGGATTTAAAGTAGTTTCCCTCCAGGGCCTGAGTTTAATTTCCACACTGTATATATTTTAATATTACATTTACACATATAACATAATTATACATATTTTGAAGTTTTCAATAGTATATAACTACATCATCTAATACATATTCTGGTTTATTATAAACTTAAGTGATAATGTCTATCTCTGATAACAGCAACAACTCCAATACTTTTCTATCATGTTCGTCTAGCGAAAATAGTGATAGCAGTGACAGCTTTGCGAGTATTCCGAGTCTCTCGGAAATTCTGGATTCTCAATTCTCTGATGTACCTAAAGACTTTAACGTAATTCATCTTAACGCCCAAAGTATTCCAGCTCATTTCCCAGACATGCTGGCATCATTTGATAACAAAAATATTGATGCGATCCTTGTTTCTGAAACCTGGCTCAAACCATGTCTTCCCTCAATCCTGTACCCTTTACCTGAATTTCGCCTAATACGAAATGATCGTGCCGTTAGCAGCGGAGGGGTGGTTGCCATTTACCTACGTGCACACATCTCCTTCTCCGTAATTAGTGTTTCTGCGCAACCTCCACCCACGAACGCTGGTGAGCACCTTTTTATAGAAGTTCTTCTGTCCCACACCAAAGTTCTCCTAGGCGTCTTCTATTGTCCCACCTTACGCATCAATTATTTTTCTTCCTTCGAAAACATGCTTGAGGATCTTATACCTTCTTATGAACACTCTATCATTATGGGCGATTTTAATACCTGTCTTTTAAAAAACGATCATCGTTCTTCTAACCTTACTTCTATAGTCGAATCTACGAATCTTCAACTTCTTTCTCTTAGCGCTACGCATCATTTTCCTAACTGTGCTCCTTCCCTTCTTGACTTGATTATTGTTTCCTCTGTAAGCCATGTTAATAAGCACGGTCAGGTTTCTGCTGATGCGTTCTCCTATCATGACTTGCTATATCTGTCCTATAAAATCTGCCCTCCTAAACCTAAACCCACCATAATTCTGCAGCGTAGCTTTGGTAGCATGAATCAAGAACTCTTCATCAAGGATGCAGAGAAAATTGATTGGACTCCTGTTATCGAAGCTGAGTCCGTAGATGATTAGGTGTCCATTTTCAACAGTCTTATAACTCAACTGTATGATATACACGCTCCCTTGAAACAGATTAAAATCAAACACTTGCCCGCACCTTGGCTCTCTGATGAGATTAAATCGCTGATGCACAAAAAATCTGTCACTAAAACTCGGTATAAGAGCTTTCCAAATAAGAGTAATAAAGATAAATATGCGAGTGCCCGTAATCGCTGCAATAGGGTGTGTAGGGATGCTCAACGTCGCCATATCCACAAATCTGTCGAAAACGATGACCCAGCTAAGGTTTGGAAATTTCTTAGGTCTCTTGGAGTCGGTAAATCCCGTCATAGTAACTCTATCCCAAATTCTTTAGATATCAATACGTTAAATAAGCATTTTGTTTCAACTCCTTCTATTAAAGATTCCGATAAAGCCACCACTTTAACTTATTTGTCTACCCTTAGAACTCCTGACTATTCTCAATTTTTCTTTAGTCCATTTTCTATTTGAGATGTGAAGAAGAGTATGCTATATATAACTTCAAATGCAGTTGGAGTCGATTGTATTAGCCGGAACATGCTTATCCCTATCCTTGACATCGTACTCCCTGTCCTACACCACATCCTTAATTTTTCATCTTCCAGTAGCACCTTTCCGTTACAATGGAAAGACGCTCAAATCATTCCCTTGCCCAAAAAACCTAATCCCAAGTCTTTCAACGAGTACCGCCCTATTTCCATTCTACCTTTCCTCTCCAAAGTACTTGAGCGCCTTGTCCATAATCAGCTACACTCCTTCCGTATCTCCGATCACCTCCTTAATCCCTTCCAGTCTGGGTTTCGCCCTGGACATAGCACAGTTACTGCCCTCGTTAAAATAACCGATGATATCCGTTTAGGAATGGACAAAGGGAAAGTAACTGTGTTAACCCTTCTGGACTTCAGCAACGCTTTCAATACCGTCGATTTTGACATTCTCCTTGCATTTATTCACTCTATCAACATATCTCCCATGGCAATTGACTGGTTTTACAGTTATCTGTTTGGCCGTCGTCAGCGTGTCCGCATCAAAGAGTCTTACTCTACTTGGTGTGGAACCGCTGCCGGCGTGCCACAGGGCGGCGTCTTATCACCTCGTCTTTTTTCCCTCTTTATTAATTCTATTTCTCTTAAACTCAATTCTCCCTACCACCTCTATGCAGACGATCTGCAAATCTACTCTCAAGCTTCACTCGATCAACTGCCTCATGCTATTAGCAATATTAACAAAGATTTAGTAAATATATCGGAGTGGAGTAAGGCGCACGGATTAACAGTGAACCCAAGTAAGACGCAAGTGTTAATTGTTGGAAGCTCAAGGACTATCGCTAAAATTAACTGGAGTACGACACCACAAGTAATCTTTGAAGGGTTAACGATTCCGTACAGCGAAACTGTAAAAAATCTAGGCATTATATTTGATCGCTACCTGTCATGGGGACCACAACTTGCGGCCATTAGCCGCAAGATGTTTGCTTCTGCAGGGGCTTTGAGGAGGTTAAGAATTTTTTTACCAACGGCTACTAAAGTTGCGCTAGCACAGTCTCTTCTTCTCCCTATTCTCGATTACGCCGATGCATGTTATCTAGACCTCACAGAGGAGCAGCTAAATAAGCTTGAGCGGCTCCAAAATTTTGCAATTAGGTTCATATTTGGCCTTTGTAAATATGACCATGTTTCAGAATTCCGTCGTAAGCTCAAGTGGCTTCGTCTCCGCCGGAATACACACATTCTGTCACTCCTTTATAATATTTTATTTAATCCCACTTCTCCTAGCTATCTAAAAGCACTCTTCGAATTTCTTCACACCACTAACTCCCTTTCGCTAAGGTCATCAGAGAATCTAATGCTTTCTATTCCTACTCATTGCAGCACTTTCTATGATAAATCGTTTGCTGTTCAAGCTGTCAGACTCTGGAATGCGCTTCCTTTAGAGATAAAACAATCACAAACTATATATACATTCAAGGAACGCGTTAAGTCGTATTATCTTGGTTAGTTATATTACATACATTTGTTATATACACTCCTAATAATATGTTATATATATGTATATCCATATATATATATATTATATATTATATATATGTATTATTTCATTTATTATGTATATGTATCAAAGTAATTATTATTATTTTCTTTGTATTAATTTAGTATCCTTTAATAGCTTATGTCTTATTTACTTATACACTGTACACCACCGTATCTATTTACATATTTCTCCATCTAAAGGTTGTCTGGAAGAGATCGCTTTCAGCGATAAGACCGCCTGTTGTTACACTATTTTAATTAGTTGTTAAGTAATACTCTGTTTCTTTTAATAAGGTGTTCAATAAAGTGTTTCTATCTATCTATCTATCTATCTATCTATTTATCTATCTATCTATCTATCTATCTATTTATCTATCTATCTATCTATCTATCTATCTATCTATCTATCTATCTATCTATCTATCTATCTATCTATCTATCTATCTATCTATTACTATTACTACTATATAATACTATTCTACCTTTGTGTTAACGTTTACTTACTTGGTGTTAGAAGTTCGTTAGAAATTCGTTAGATGGCGTTCAGAACCCTCCATGTGCGGGACAAAAGTCTGACTCGCACTTGGCCAGTTTTATTTACTTTTAATTTGTATGGTGTAATAAAGTGTTTATCTATCTATGTATGTTCGGGTGGAATCTTGGAAGCTAAAATAGACCCACTTCCCGATGTCCGATTGGACTCAGATTTGGTGTGCTTATGTATCTTCGGTGACAATACGATATGGTACCATGGAACTGGTCTGATAATGGAGACGGAAGATGGCCACGGTAACTCTGTGATAAAACAACATAACCCCACCGATTTCGGGCTCGATTGATTTGTCTTGAAGATAAATTTACGCCTAGATGATATCCAGGGTCTGATGATGAAGCTGGAAGGTGGCCACGGCATATTTGTGATAAATCAACATAACCCTACCGAGTTTGGGCTCGATTGATTCGTCTTGAAGAGAACTTTACACCAAGATAATATTCAGGGTCTGATGATGAAGCTGGAAGGTGCCCACAGAATATCTGTGATAAATCAACAAAACACTACCGAGTTTGGGATCGACTGATTCGTCTTGAAGAGAACTTTACATCTAGATGATATTTAGCGACTGGTGATGAAGCTGAAAGGTGGCCACGGCATTTCTGTGATAAAATAACGTAACCCCAGTGAATTTGGGCTCAAATGATTCGTCTTGAGGAGCACTTTACACTTAAATGATAGCTAGAATCTGATGATGAAGCTGTAATGTGGCCATGGCATTTCTGTTATAAAGCAACATAGCCCCACCGAGTCGATTGATTTTCCTTGAAGAGCACTTTACCCTTAATCACATCAAATATCCGTGGAATATTTTAAAACATCATGCCTTCTCTTAAATACTTAGTAGTAAGTAGGTTGTCGGTATCTATACCTACCTACTAAAAAGTTAAAAATGAATTATAAGTAAAAAATATTTTTAAAAACAAGCTTTTATCTGGGACAATGAACTAAAATGTTAAAAATAAATTCTAGTAAGTATTTGGCGTGAAGGTACTTACCTATATTTTTAAAAGCTTGAGGCACTGAATTATAGTTATTACCTAGCCTGAAAAACGGGTAGTGCTTCAAGCCTTTAAGAATAAAGGTAAGTACCTACACGCCAAATACTTCTAGAATTTATTTTTAACATTTTAGTTCATTGTCTCAGATAAATGCTTGTTTTAAAAAATATTTTTTACTTATAATTTATTTTAATCTTGGCTTGAATGCATTTATTTCATATTTTGTTTTTGCAACATTTTTTTATATCACAGCGGCTAGCGTTTGTTGGAGGTTGAATGTGTGAAGCCTCTGGCTGAATACAATATATTTTATATATGTCAGTTTTGAATATAGCATGTTGATTGTATTCGGTCTGTCGCCGTTGCTATGTAAAAATAATATAAAGAATAACGAAATGTATTAGTTTGTCTAACTATAATAAACAGTTAAAAGGTTCGTGCATCGTTTCCTTTCTCCAATATTTCAATAGGTTATGGGCCCAGAATAACGTTTATGGAGAATTGTGGTGATTTCTGGTGATTTTATTTTCTGAAAATGTCAGAAGAAAACTCGACAGGCTTTACAGGAATACCTAAGCTAAAAGGTACGAGTGATTACCCTAATTGGAAGTTTCTAGTGAAAAATTATTTAGAAAACAAAAATTGGTGGCATATTGTCGAGAAAGATGACATTTGTGATGGAGACAAAGATGTAGACAGAAAGGCTAGAACTACAATTTGCTTGCTGCTCGAACCTGAATGCTTTACGCATGTTTACAATGTTAAGACTGCAAGAGAGGCATGGAATAATTTGCAAAAAGTATATGATGACAAGAGGAGGGGCAGAAGAATACGTCTTCAACGAGATTTGTGGAATTGCAAATAAGAAAACTTCCAGTCTATGCAAGTGTACATTTCGAAGGTTATTTTCCTTGCGCAACAATTGGCAGATATAGACTCCAAGATAAGCGATGATTGGATCATATCGATTTTGCTGGGTGGTTTAACGACTGAGTACAGCCCTCTCATCATGGCTGTAGATAACAGTGGGCAAGAAATCATGCTAGAGCAAATAAAAGCCAAGTTATTACACGAAGGAAACAGACAGAGTCAGATGAATGAAAATCCCGAACTGGCTCTAGCGACCAAAAATACAAATACTGCAAGATTTAAGACCAAAACCAATGATCGAAAGCAGAAGTTTATTTACAAATGTTTTAAGTGCCATAAGGAAGGTCACAAAGCATCAGAATGCAAGGGCATTGCGAATGCATGCCTGTCTGCAAAGCATGCGATTGACAGAGACAAGTGGTACCTCGACAGTGGTTGTTCAAATCATATGACCCATGATAAAAGTAAACTGTTGTCGTATAAAACAGAAAATAGTATGGCTATAACATTAGCGAATGGGGAAAAGCTACGAGTAGCAGGACGTGGTGATGCTGAACCCAATGTCGGAAAAAGTCAATTTATTTTGAAGAATGTTTTACATGCTCCGGATTTATCTATGAATCTTATTTCGGTGAGCGATTTGACTAAGAAAAATTATAATATTAATTTTGATAAAGAAGGTTGTATTATTAAAAAGGAAAACTGTATAGTTGCGAAATGTCAAGAAGTCGATGGAATTTTCAAATTAAAAGAAAAAGAAAACGAGGTTGTCGTCAACTTGACATTGTCAAGTGAAAATAAAAATATTACAAATCTTTGGCATAGAAGGCTAGCTCATCTTGGTAAAAAGTATATGGATAAATTGAAAACATTAGTAAGCGGCATAGAATTTAAAACGAGTGATAAAGTTGAACCATGTGTTCCCTGTATTGAAGGGAAAACGGCGAAGAGTCCCTTTAAAAACAAAGGTACGAGAGCATCAGAGGTTTTGCAAATTGTTCATACGGATATTTGTGGGCCTATTGAAGAATATTCATTCGGCGGTTCAAGGTATATTTTATTATTTATTGATGATTACACTCGCAAAACGCACGTGTATTTTCTTAAAAATAAAAGTCAAACTTTCGATAAATTCCGTGAGTATAAGGCGGAAGTAGAAAATGAGACAAATAAGACAATTAAATGTCTTAGATCAGATGGAGGTGGTGAATATTGTAATCAAAGATTTACATTATTTTTAAAGTCAGCAGGTATAAAACACCAGCAGACGGTGCCATATACGCCAGAACAGAATGGGGTGGCAGAAAGGGCCAATCGTACGATAATAGAAAAAGCAAGAGCATTATTATCTGAAGCAGACCTGAATAAAAAGTATTGGGCAGAAGCTGTAAGTACAGTTGTATACTTGAAAAATAGAAGTCCTACGAAAGCTGTCAGTAATGAAGTACCAGAAAAGCTTTGGACAGGAAAAGAGATTGATATGAGTCATCTAAAAGTTTTTGGTTGTTTGGCTTTCGCATTGAAACCAAAACAAAAAAGACGCAAGCTTGATATGAAAACTGAACCTATGATTTTTATTGGATATCCAGATAACCAGAAAGGTTACCGTTTAATGGATCCGAAGACGGGTACAATCACAGTTGCGAGAAATGTAAAATTTTAGAAGATGTTTTTCCGGGAGCCAAAAGCATAAAAGTGGTACAAGACACAGTTGTTCCTATGCAAATTGAGCAGGAACAAATAGAACCCGTGCTAAATAATATATCTGAAGTACAAAGTGAGGATGAGTACTTAGATTCTAGCTCAGGATCAGGACTTACAGATGTGATTAATTTACATGATATTATGCAGCCATTAGAAGAAGAAAGAAGGTATCCTGTAAGAGAACGCAGACCAGTAGATTATTATGGATGTACTGTTGCTATAGCGAATATTGATGGAGACCCATTAACAATTGAAGAAGCTTTATCAAGGCCTGATAGTGATTTGTGGCAGAATGCGATAGACAAAGAGTTACAATCATTGAAGGATAACAATACTTGGATGCTGGTTGATCTACCAGCTGATAAAAAGCCGATTCAATGCAAATGGATCTTCAAAATCAAGAAAGATAGCGATGGCAAGGTAATCAAGTACAAGGCTAGATTAGTAGCGAAAGGTTTTACACAGGTACGTGGTACAGATTATTCTGAAACTTATTCTCCTGTTGTGCGAAGCTCGACCTTACGTTTGTTATTTTCACTTGCGGCTGAAAAGGATTGGTTTATAGAGCAATGGGATGTTACTACTGCTTTCTTGTATGGAAAGATAAAAGAAGACATTTATATGCTTCAACCAAAAGGGGCAATAGTTCCAGGCAAGGAAACTAAAGTATGTAAGCTTCAGCGATCGTTGTATGGGTTGAAACAAGCATCGAATGCTTGGTTCAACGAATTAGACAGAGAGATGTTAGGTTTAGGATTCAAACAATCTAAAATAGAACCATGTTTGTATCAAAAACAACTAGAAGGCAATGCGACACTAGTTGTTGTGATATATGTTGATGATATTTTCGTTTTCGGCAATTCGGTGGTTGAAAAACAAAAACTAAAAACTGCTTTGCTTAAAAAGTTTAAAGTAAAAGATTTAGGCGCAGCTAGACATGTTTTAGGAATGAGATTGAGAAGGGGTAAGGATGTAATTTACCTGGATCAAGAACAGTTCATTGTAAATGTTTTAAGCGATTTTAATATGACTGACGCTAAGCCAGTCACCACTCCAATGGAAGTAGGCATCAAATTAGAAAAAGCAGTAAACTCTAATTGTACGCTGCCATATCAGAGTTTGATAGGTTGTCTAAATTATTTATCGGTAAACACAAGGCCAGATATTGCGCATGCTGTAAGTGTACTTTCTCAGTTTAATTCGTGTTACGACGAAGTTCATTTTAAATGTGCGAAACGCGTATTAAGATACTTGAAAGGTACTTCTAGTCATTGTCTTAGTTTTCGAAAGTCAATTGATTTGGACTTACGTGGCTACGTTGATGCGGATTGGGGAGGAGCCTATGATAGAAAGTCTTTTACGGGGTTTGTTTTCAAAATTGGAAATAATGTTATATCATGGGAGAGTCGAAAACAACAGTGTGTTTCGCTTTCCAGTACCGAAGCAGAATATGTAGGTTTAGCCTGTGGTGCTAAGGAAGCTGTATATTTGTGCAGCCTGTTGGATAGTTTAATAACTGTTAAGAATAAGACAGTAGTCATTTTAACGACAACATGTCGGCACATAGGATTGCTGCAAATAAAATGATGCATAACAGAACAAAACATATTGATATAAAGTATCATTTTGTTCGTGAATGTGTACTTAGTAATCAAGTAGTAATTAAGTACATGCCAACAGATAAAATGTTAGCAGATATCTTGACGAAATCTGTAAACGGTCCGAAATTGAAGGAATTTATTGGTAAACTTTCATTAAAAAATTATTCTATTAAGGGGGAGGAATAAGTGAGGTTTACAGTATTTTCTAGTCGGATATTTATGTTTTTGATACTTTAATGTTGTATTGTTATGTTGTTCATTTAAAGTTGTGTTTATGTTAATAGTTAAATTTTTTCTACTTGTCGGTTCTAAAATATATTAATAAATTACTTAAGTGTATGTAATATATTAAGGGGGCGTGTTGGAGGTTGAATGTGTGAAGCCTCTGGCTGAATACAATATATTTTATATATGTCAGTTTTGAATATAACATGTTGATTGTATTCGGTCTGTCGCCGTTGCTATGTAAAAATAATATAAAGAATAACGAAATGTATTAGTTTGTCTAACTATAATAAACAGTTAAAAGGTTCGTGCATCGTTTCCTTTCTCCAATATTTCAATAGCGTTTGACTATTATCTCACCTGTTGGTAAGTGATGTTGTCGAGGACGGTAATGTAAGATGTGCCTTGTTTGAGTTGAGCTCGTTTTGTCGTGACCAGACCTTTCTCTAGGAGTGACTTGACTGACCTGATGGTGGAATTCGGAGACTGCTACTGGATCTCCTAGACGGTAAGAGTTAGATGTGCCGTGTTTGGACTCGTTTTGTTTGTTGTGACGAGACTTTAGGAGTGACTTGTCTCACCTGATGATGGAATTCGGAGACTGCTACTGGAACTGCTAGATATTAAGAGTTAGATATGCTGTATTCGTTCAAATAGTTTCAGTCCAAACACGGCCCATCTAACTCTTATCTTACCGTCTAGCAGTTCTAGTAGAAATTTCTAAATTCCATCATCAGGTCATCCAAGTCAGAGTGACTTGAAAAGGATCTCGTCGCGACTTACAAGACGAGCTCAACCAAACCACGGCACATCTAACTCAAACCATCTAGGAGTTCCAGTAGTAGTCTTCGAATTCCATCATCAGGTCAGTCAAGTCACTCCTAAAGAAATATCTCGTCACTGCTAACAAAACGAGCCCAAACAAGGCACATCTAACTCAAACCATCTAGGAGTTACAGTAGCAGTCTCCGAATTCCATCATCACAATACATAATTCATAATACATTTATTTGCTACAAAATGTTGATACATAAGCTGTTATAGGTTTACAAGTTCTATGAACATTTTGCCGCATCGCGACATGCAAATTAGGCACTTATTTATATAAAATTACATTTCAATTTTATTTAATTACATGATTTACAGTACTAATTTAATACAATTCGTCATAAATTCAAATACGTGCAATTATCTATTATTTATTAAAAGGGTAATTTAAAAATTATAATTATAATGTCAAAAAATATTTTATAAATTAGAAAAATAATATTGAATGTCAATAAAAAATTATAACGCCATATATTTCAAGTTGATTTACAATTCAAATATTCATTGCCTGAGTAAAAGCATCTTTGTATTAACCACAGTTTTAATTTTTGTGAAAATCGTGTTTTAGGCAAGTCTTTAATTTCCGTCGGTATTTCATTGTAAATACGAGCATACATTGCGTAACTTCTTTTCAAGTACAATGCTGTCCTCGGTGCCTTAGGTAAAACAATTCTGTCCTGGTACCTTGCACTTCTAGGATATTTTTCTTTTGCAGTTATAAATAAGCATGGACGAGACTTGACGAATTTAGATGCTTCAAGGATATACATGCAAGGCAGAGGTAAACTGCGGTAAACTTTAAATAGCGGCTTACACGACTCCCATGGCGGGATTCCTGCAATCGCTCTTATACACTTTTTCTGTGCCACAAAAGCCCTTTGTATGTCAGTGGAGTTCCCCCACAATAATCAGGTCAGTCAAGTCACTCCAAAAGAAAGGTCTCGTCACCACTAACAAAACGAGGCCAAACACGGCACATCTAACTCAAACCATCTAGGAGTTCCAGTAGCAGTCTCCGAATTCCATCATCAGGTCAGTCAAGTCACTCCTAAAGAAAGGTCTCGTCACCACTAACAAAACGAGCCCAAACACGGCACAGCTAACTCAAACCATCTAGGAGTTCCAGTAGCAGTCTCCGAATTCCATCATCAGGTCAGTCAAGTCACTCCTAAAGAAAAGTCTTGTCACCACTAACAAAACGAGCCCAAACACGGCACATCTAACTCAAACCATCTAGGAGTTCCAGCAGCAGTCTCCAAATTCCATCATCAGGTCAGTCAAGTCACTCCTAAAAAAAGTCTCGTCACTACTAACAAAACGATCCCGAACACGGTACATCTTACTCTGACCGTGAACATTAGCTTGTCTGTGATAAAAACTAAATATTTTTAATTGATCACCTACATACATACTTTTCAACGCAAGGATCAAGTTAGAGGAAGCAAAATTTCCGTGTCTGTACAGCGATGTTTTTTCGTCAAGCTGATATCATCAACCGACACAGGTATTGCCTCTACGGCGGTTGACCGCGGATCACAGATTACTATATGAGTCAGACCGCGGACTCACAGAGTACTGAATCGCGCTACTTCGTTATAAGAGTCGGCACTTCCCTACATTGTTGATAACCGAATTATGAAAGCACTTTGTTACCAACCTAACAATACAAAACTAGAGCCAACATTATGAAAACAGGAATATTGGTCTAGGGATTGAACATTACGAATTGCTTTTGTTTATCGATACCGATAAATGAAAAAAATATGAAGAGTAGTGGTATCATTTTATCCTGTGTTAATTTGGTATAGTAAATAAAACGAAGCTACGGTATCTGCATTTTTTTATTACATTACATATTACATAGTAGAATTAAGGAACCTATATCCAGCAGCAGACGAAAATTGGCTCTTAATGATGATGGTTACAAAAGAACATAATGCAACTTAGAATTAACAACTTTTCATACATTATAATTTTGTTCTATTCACAAATGATTAAAAAGCCTCTGGGAAGATGTTATCCAGATGTGAGACGTTAAACTTTTAGTTTTTGTGTGGGTAGGTACACCAAATCTTCGTTTCCGCCATATCGTGAGTTTGACCATATTCGACATCTGCAATAGCACATTAAATGGGTTATCGATAAGCGTTGCTCATCACTATTTTACACACTTTTGCACGTTCCCGCCAAAATTAATCCTTTAAAAAGAAAAGTTTATAATAAAAGGATTTTTCACTTCATTTATGACTAAATCTTAGTAGACTTGTAGTAAAATCAATGAAATGAGCAATGCTAGAGACTACATGTTTAGAATTATATGATAAATATTAAAATTAAGACTTCAAAGCATATCAACACACCGGTCTGGGTCAATGGATATCTAGCCAAAAATATGCCTGAATGTCTTTTTCTCACTCTCCTCACACCACAAACTTTAGATTTTCCCAATGATTTGCCACCCATTATAATAAAACATGAGTTTTAGATGTAATAAAATAATTAGCAGCACGCTCACAAAGTTTTCAAAAATTGCCACAATAATTCACAGACTATAAATATGTTATATTATATTATATTATTATTACTCTTTGATTCACAGACTACTGTATCACCAGACATGGTAGCCAACCTAACAGAAAGTATTAGCCGTATAAATTTAATAGACATAGTGACTGAGTAATTTTTACGAATAGTATGTCATTTAGATTTGGTAAAGTATTTTTTTATTTGCAATGTCGGCACAAAGTACGTTCATGATTATGCATTGTTTTATTATCTGTAGTCTGCGCTTTATTATGTATGCAATGTCGCAGGCCTGTGCGGACTGAGATGTAATTTCAAATGATTGTTTATTTATATTCAAAATTGCCATAGGAAAAGCAACCTTACAGGCTTGTTATTACGTTTTATCGAATATAGCAAAATCTACGAGAACTCAACAAACAAAGGTAAAAGTATTATTTTTTTCTGAACGTTATTGGAAACATTTTTAAATGGTTTTTCTACTTTATTTGTTGTTATATATGCTTTTTCATTGTATTTTTGTTTCCGTTAGAAAATTGGTATTTTTATGAAATATTGTACCGAAACTCGTCTCGATTACGATAATTTCGTGGTAGGAGTCTACGGAAAATATTATTCATTGTTTAATAATATATTTTTTTAAATAAATAAATTGCTTAATTTGATTGCGAAGGACCTGTCTATTGATAGATAATAACAACAGTTGACTAAGTTTCGTGGAGTCATCGCCAATTGTTCCTAAAATAGGCTAAATTCAGCTATTTTATGACATTTACAGAAATGCGTCCTTAATATGTATTTTTAGGTAAGCGCGCTATGTCAATCAACATCAAGTAAGATACTTGTCAAGCGTTACCTATTCCGGAATAAAAAATCGCAACTGATGCCAGGGATTATTACTAGTGAAAAAAAAGTAGAACAGCTGCTAATGAACAATTATGCGCATCAAGGTTGTATAATTATACCTACTTTTACTAACGACGATTATGGCATAATCAAAAAGTAATTATAAAATATTTAAAAAAAACATTTTCATTTCATTTATTTTAGTTCAATACAACAATGTCTTTTTAAACACTACGGTACAATGTACGTATTAAAATCAACAGTAATAAAAAAAAGTAAACCTTGAGGAGTAGAATAGAAACACCAAGTTTAAACAAACTGTGACTTTATTTTTTGAGCTTGAATGGAATTTTCTTGAACATATAAGCGGTACTCCTATTGAGTGGAAAGCTATATTTTATGATATTATACCCATGTTTTATTATCGAAGTAAAATCATGAAAAGCAGCTAGTGATTTATGGAGTGAAATCAAATATTTAGCATAAATACCTAATCATCGCTTACCATCAGGATAACATTTTGCTTGTTCTGTTACCTCATAGAAGAAAAAGTAATGAGTCCAAAATTTTCTTTTCTCTAGTAGTTACTCATTATTTAAAATTGAATTATTTATTTTTTGTTCCATTTTCCAATGGAGACCATTGTCCGTCTTAGATATTATATTACAATTATAATATTAACAGAATTTTATTTACAGAAGTTATTTACATCATAGTATATAAATTATTTATATATTTTATAATTATATTTTTAAAACTACCTTAACATACACAAACAAATAAACCTAATCAAAATCAATGAAAAATAAATCCAGTCTACCAAACCACAATAGTAGGTAAAGTTCCCTAAATGCTGGCTGTATTCCCCCTACTGTATTCCTGTTGAATGGCGATCTTAGTCTCTGTGCTATATACATGCCAGCATTTTGGCCCCGTGTCTTTACGACCAGACGTGCGAAGAGATCTTTAAAAATTATATTATTTAAATTATGTACAGAGTTAAAAAAATGAATGTTTTCAATTCATCCGAATCTTTTATTTTTTATGTAATTTCCCCGATTACTCAAAAACACCTTAACCGATTTGAAAAAATATGTTTTTTATTTGAAACGTTATTCTTTCCAAGTGGTTTAAAAATAACCTCAAACTTGGTACTAAAAAAAAAGTTAGCGCGGCATTTGAAGTCTTCGGTTATTTTAGTTTTTTAAACATTCTTAAATCATTTTTCAGTATGTATACGTCACCGCTAGAGTTACCGCACATCAAAAGATTGATAATAGCTCTGAACGCTGTGGGTTGTTGGCCTCATGATATCATGGGCGGGAAGCAATGGTTCTCAGATATAAAAAATCCAAAAGCGATGTTTCTTGTCAGTTGTATAAGCACTATCTTATGTAGCATGTATTTGTGGAAAAATATGTATAAGTTAGACTTTTTGGATCAAGGACGTTTTCTTATAAACTTACTTACGACTTCAGTTTATACCGTAAGTAGATACTTCAATAAATAGAGTTAGTTGAAATATTTTTATACCATTATTTATTTTACCAGTTTTATTTTATTTATACGTTTCTTTATAAAGTGTAATTATAATATTAATTAATAATCTTAATCTTGATAATCAATCTCTGTTTTTTGGTTAGGGTTGTGTAAAAAAAATCTGCAATGCCCAAAGAGAATATAAATGCAATGCCTACATTTACTCGAAATTAATATGTTTCGTCCCGTCCCAATTTGATTTCGCGCCATTTTACATCGCCTGTCCTTTGGCGTAATACGTCTACGTGCGCGGTGACATTTGGGCTACATGATTTTCGACGTCTGTCACTTCGCGACTGTCATGGCGCGCGGCCAGCTGTGACGAGTCATTGGCGTGACGAATTATTTTTTGCAACGCGGAGGCGTTTTGATTTCATCTAAGAATTGGAAAATCTTTTGGCAGTGCGGTATATTGTAATTGTGCGGATTATTTTGGAGCCGTGCTCCTCGTACTAATAAAATTTGGTTCGCGGCTAAGACGCGATGAACTTTGTGACGGCAAATCGGGAAGGCAACCATCAGATTGTCTTGAAGGGCGATTCAAGGACACAATAAAGCTAAGTACATAGTTAAGGAGTTTAATATCAGCTGATAGGATCCTCAATAGCTATGTAATTCTGTGTCCGATCGCGGGTCACTCCACGACAGGCGAGATTAACCTCTTTCCCTTCTATCCCGCGCATCGCGGAAAAGTTGATAGGAACGGGATATCACGTCACAGCACCCTCTAAGACACGCTTCCACTCCTTAAAACGTGATCTTCCCCTTTTTGCATTCCTGTAATCAACAGAATGTTTCAGGGATATTATGATGATTTATTTAGGTAAATATAGTTTTGAATAAATCGCAATGATCAACTAGTCATAAATAATTATTAATGGATCTGTCTTTTCATAATTGATAATATTATTTGTTTCTCTATTTTCAGCAACGCACGACAACACCAATGACTAAGTTGTATAGAAATATCACCAAAAAATTTATGAACAAATTTCATCTGTTTCATTTTAGAAACGAAAGTGATTCTGCAATGAAAGTAGGTCATATTTTAATAATAATTCCTATTTGTGAAGTATGCTTACATAAACCATTTGAGGCAGAATATTGTTATAATATTTTTATTCTCATGAGTTACAAGATATAGTTTAAAATAGTAAGTACTGATTGATTGTTCCACATTACTAAAATGAGTTACATCATCATCATCAGCCTCTCCCTGTCCATTGCTGGACATATGCTTAACCTATGGTACTCCACTGAGCTCGATTTTCAGCTCTTTGTTTCCAACCACTGCCAGCCAGCTTGCGTATATCATGATTCCTTCTAGCTGGAGTGACGTGTTTTAATTTGCCGATACGCTGTGTGTAGTACGCCCTCCAACCAGAAAATATTATGTATATTAAATTTTAATTATCTTGAAACAGGTTTAAAGAAAAACATGGTAGGTATTTAGTAAAAATAATAAACTTGAAGGTGTTTCGATTTCAGATCTACATTACCGTTGAAAAAATGACCATAGTATTGACTAAAATATTTCTCATTGAGCTTTTTATTGGATCATTGTTTTTTAATCTATCACCTTTGTACAACAGTTATCTTAATGGAATGTTCAGAACAATCAAGCCTGCAAACGCTACCTATGAACATGCGTGTTACTTCGATCTACCGTTTGACTATACAACCGACTTCAAAGGATATCTTGTCGTTTCCATATTCAACGTCATAATTTCAACTGATGTTGCTGCAATATTGCTTATACTAGATCTTTACATTTTTGTAATCGTTTTTCATCTGTGGGGGCACATAAAATTGCTTTTAGTAAATTTGGCAAATGTTCCGATGCCGGCAAATGTTCAAGATAATTCTTTGCATAATCCTCCGTGGTACAATGAAGAAGAATCTCTTCTGATATTTACCTTGCTCAAACGCAGCATGGAACATTATAAACTAATCAAACAGTGAGTTATATTTCTCATTATTGTGGAATTAAATAGGCCAAATAAGAAGCACTGCCATATCAACGGTTTCATAGTTCATACCACGAATTTTTTTGAATGTCGTATAGACTAGCGTTTGACCACTATCTCGCCTGGTGGTAAGGGATGATGTGGTCGAAGATGGTGAACACGCTAGGCCTAAAATACTATGACTCTCAAGGGCTGTGTGCTGCCGGAAACTGCAAGGTTATTGGTGCAGATTTTTTCCTTGACGCTGGTAAGCTACTTTTTGGGAGCAAGTCAGGTGGAACATCAATATGATAGGCTCCTATCACCTGTAATTTATCAGATGAATAATTTTATATAGCATGCAACTTTGAACGTGCAATGTAGTAAAAGTATTTCACTGGTGGTAGGCTTCGGTAGTGTCTCAAACCACCCACTGGACAAAGATATGTCACAAACTAGTTCACCGAGTTCCGGCATGATATTCAGTGACAGCTAGTATGGATTAGGGGTATGGATTGCGCTCAGTGGCTTGGACTAAAGTCAGTTGTCCGGTGCCTCGTCTCACTGCTGCCAATTCCAGAGAAGAACGACTCCATTAAAAGCGTCCTTTACGCGACAGGCTATCCGTCATTCAAAACCATCATTCATGACTGATCGTTGCTGACGCAGAAAATCAACGTATCTAAATATCGATCAGTCACCGTCATTCATCCCATAATGATAGGTTATCCAGCAGTCATAGACGTGACTGCCAGCAAACTGACAGCAAAACCTATCGTGTAATGGACGTCTTAGACTGCATCCTCAACAACAGAGTGAGATAGCGGTCAAATGCTTGTCTATTGTACATAAAAAATAGTATAACATTAGTTCTGATTAAATTTGGATATACTTTTACAAAGATTCTATTTCAGATTCATGCACGAAGTTTCTATGGCATTTGGATTTACAATTTGCTATTATTATGCTTTCCATCAAATAAGTGGATGCATATTACTGGTGGAACTTTCACAGATGGTAATTTTATATCATACAGAGTGACTGTTTAAATACTATACATAATGAAGGAGAATGTTCAGTACTTGATTCTGATACAGAATATGTAAAAAATAGGTACTTATAATATGACCTAATTATCCCATAATATATTTTGTTGAATACAGGAATGCAAAAAGAGGAAGATCACGGTTTTAGGAGGGGAGAGCGTGCCGTGCTAAGAGCAATATTTACTAAAGTAGTAGTGCCTTCTCTCATGATCTCCCGATTCCTCTATCAACTTTTCCGCGTTTGCGCGGGTTAGAAGGGGGTTGTAAAAATGTGGGGTGATTAACTCACACAGAATTACATGGCTATAATATTGAGTGTCCTATCAGTTGATATTAAACTCCTTAACTATGTACTTAGCTTTATTGTGTCATTGAATTACCCTTCAAGACAATCTGATGGTTGCCTTCCCAGTGTGCCGTCACAAAAGTTTATCGCGTCTTATCCGCGTAGATTCTTTGCCGCGAACCAAATTTTATTATTACGAGGAGCACGGCTCTAAAATAATCCGCACAATTACAATACACCGCACTGCACTTAGTTTTTCCAATTCTTAGATTAAATTTAAAAACAAAGAACTCCTACGCGTTGCAAAACCAACTCGTCACCCGATGAATCATTCCAGCTGGCCGCGCGCCATGATAGCCGCGAAGTGACAGACGTCAAAAAACTGGCCAAGTGCAAGTCGGACTCGCACTCGTAGGGTTCCGTAACACAGTAGAGTATTCTATAACTATGATTTTTTGCAACTTAAAAATTAACTTTGTTTTTCATAGTATTTGTATGAAAAACAAAGTTATGTTTGCGGTCACTATATCTCAGAAACTGCTGACTGTATCTCGTTCAAACCAATTTTTTTGAAAGTTTTTATTGAGATCTACAGAATATATATTTTCTAGATTTTTCGCTCCCTTACTTTAGAAGTTAGAGGGGGGGAGGGGAGACACACATTTTAGTACTTTAAACGCGCCTATCTTTTAAAAAATTTCTCAAAGTCAATTGACTTAAACTTAAACTTTTATATTTTCTATTTTTGTATAAAAATCGGAAAGCGGTTTACAGAATACATCTACCTACCAAGTTTCAATTTTGTAGTCCTAATCGTTTCGGAATAAAATGGCTGTGACATACGGACGGACAGACAGACAGACAGACAGAGAATCTATAAGGGTTCCGTTTTTTGCCATTCGGCTACGGAACCCTAAAAAGACAGGTAGCCCAAATGTCATCGCGCACGTCAGACTTTTTTCGCCAAAGGACAGGCGATGTAAAAATGGCGCTAAATCAAATTGGGACGGGACGAAACATATTTATATACGGAACCCGTGTGTATATATCGAAGTTGATTGTTTAAAAACTAGGATTAGCCGAACTCGTTGACTCTGTTGACATTTGACACCGTTCCCCCGCACCCCCAACCTCTTGACCATTATGTGGACGTTACACGTACATTGGACTGGACCACGATAGCGCGCCGCTATCGCCCGCGCCGTGACCATATTTTCTGAATTTTGCTACACTAATTTTTTGACGTTTATTATGTAGTTAATCAATATTCTCTTTTTTAAATATTTTAATAGGTACATTATGTCCTTTAATATGTACAATATTTAATCAGTCACCTGTATATACCTATATTACTACACACACACACACACACACACACCCACACCCACACACACGCACGCACGCACGCACGCACTGACGCACGCACGCACGCACGCACGCACGCACGCACGCACGCACGCACGCACGCACGAACGCACGCACGCACGCACGAACGCACGCACGCACGCACGCACGCACGCACGCACGCACGCACGCACGCTCGCACGCACGCACGCACGCACGCACGCACGCACGCACGCACGCACGCACGCACGCACGCACGCACGCACGCACGCACGCACGCACGCACTCACGCACGCACGCACGCACGCACGCACGCACGCACGCACGCACCCACGCACGCACGCACGCACGCACGCACGCACGCACGCACGCACGCACGCACGCACGCACGCACGCACGCACGCACGCACGCACGCACGCACGCACGCACGCACGCACGCACGCACGCACGCACGCACGCACGCACACACGCCACGCACGCACACACACACACACACACACACTCACACACACTCACACACACACACACACACACACACACACACACACGCACACACACACACACTCACTCACACACACACACAGTCTTTCAATATCACTCTCAGTGTGGTTGTTTGGAAGAAATCGCTTTAAGCGATAAGACCGCCCTTTGCATTACTTAAAATAAGTCTATTCCTTAAGTATTTTAAGTATTATTGGTGTGCAAATAAAGTGTTTATCTATCAATCTATATTTAAAAAAATAGTTTTATGAAATGTGATGAAATAATTCTGTTTTAGAATACGGAGTCAATAATGTTGTTTGGAGTATTAACTTTCGTCTTATTTCAGCAATTGATTCAAATGTCAATTATTTTTGAACTTATAGGCTCACAGGTATGTTTTGTGTTATCTTTTGTCAGTAGTTCAGTCAAAATAAATACATTTTGAACCCCCGATGTAAAAAGAAGGGGTGTTATGTTTTATGTGTGTGTTTGTAGCATCGAAACCCCCAATGAACTGAATTTAATTTAATTTACTTTGTTTAATAGGTGTCTTAATCGAGAGTATTCTTAGCTTTGATTCCTGAAAATCTGTTCAGCCGTTGTAAGAATATGAGCATTTTTCTAGTTGATGGCGCTATGAAATCAACTTTTTTATGTCTGATGAATGATCAATTTGAAATTCGGTATCCTCTTCCGTCAACGATATTGTAAGAATACAGAAGCATTGACCTGATGCTGGGACATGTAACTCCTGTAATCTGCAGAATACTCAACTCCTCACCAACTTACACCAGAGAACTACTACTGGAATGGAATCTCAATGAATGAACAGATATATTTTTATTTATTTATTTATTATAAATCTATGGTACATATATTTTTTGTAGAGAACTTTTCTTTTTTTTTTAACTGCTTACTAAACGAATTCTCGTGTGTCACTTATTAGTTATTAGCGTATTTTAGCTTACGCCATTGCTGCATGGTGTTTACTCGTATTTATAATACCACCTACTCGCACGAAGTACCCACTTTGTTACTACATTCTTCATAAGTACTGCCCAATTTGAATGGACTAATTGTTTTGAGTATTGAAAAGTGATTGAGTGCAAGTAAAATATTATAATGCTATGAGCAGTCAAGAGTTTTTATTATCGTGACACGTCCATAATCTTTAAAGATGGCAACGAAGCATTAAACTTTACAATTCTTTAGATAATAATATAAACTACAATACATCTCTACTCCACAGTCCCATCATACATTTTTTTGAGATTTGTTGAGTGGCTCCAGTATAGAGATAAACATCTCAAACTTGCTACTGCTAGGCTATTCTGTAAGCTATCTCGACAGCGGAATCCGCGGTGAGATTCGAATTTCGTACTTTGAAATTCAATCGTATCAAGTTCGCAATACGGTTGAATTTCGTTATACGAAATTCAAATCTCACCGCGGATTCCGTTGTCGAGATAGCTTACAGAATAGCCTAGCTGAAACTGACTCGCATGACATGTGAAGTCGGTTTTATTTTTGTTTCTTAACTGTCTTAATTTTACTCTGTCAGAGTGTTATTGACAGAGAGAGAAGAGACGTAAAACGTTTCATGTACTTTCTATCTGGTATGTGCCTTAAAAGTATTGTTGGTCTTTATTCACACATGGTCTTCAGGGCTGGTAGTCTTACATGAATAGCATAGTCGCTAAGAAAAGAGATGCAAACATACAACTGTCTAGCTGCATCTCCCTCTAGTTAAGTTAGTGATGACAGGATGCCACGCTGTCAATGAAGATACTTCCACCTCAGGTCAAAATTTCATATTTAAATATAAGCTTTTATTAGACAAAGAGTAATAGATTATAGCGACAATTAAAAAACACAACTCACACAATTAAAACAAAATAGTCCGTGAATATTTTATAATTACAGAGTGAGAAAATAAAAGATGCCGTGTATGGAGTACCGTGGCAATATATGGATACAAGAAACAGGCAAATTGTCGTTGCATATCTAATGTACGTCCAAAACCCTTTACGATTAAAAGCTTTGGGAATATTACCAGTCGGAGTCAAAGTTATGGCATCGGTAAGATTCTTATAATGAGTGCTACTAAATAACCTAGGAGGATACAATTAAGGTACGGACACATCGCAGCGTCCTGCATGCGCGATATAGACGGCGAACAGATAGCGCTGTAGTATTTGTACTAACTGGTTCACACCAAACAGAATACACTCGAAAAGTACTGAGATCGCGCCTGCAGATCGCAGGACGCCACGGTGTGGCCGTACCTTTACTGGACCAGAGACAGAGACGTCTGGATAAGGTATGAAATAACTCTCAACCACACCAATATATTGTTACACTACTCTCGCATGTAGCGTTGTCACTGTTTAATAACATATTAATTCATTTAGTTGTAATATCTAGTTTATTACTAACGACCCGCCCCGGCTTCGCACGTGTAGAGTATACCTATGCCTACAGTCTTTGCATCAGCATGTTGCGTCGAGTACTTCAACCAGTTTACTCAAAACCTTAACAAATTATACACCAAAACCTTCCTTATTCATCATTCTGCCTATTAGTGAAAACCGCATGAAAATCCGTTTAGTAGTTTTTGAGTTTATCACAAACAGACAGAAGCGGCGGGAGACTTTGTTTTATAATATTTGTGATTTAGTATTATAAATATTTCATTTTGTTGCATAGCTCGACAAGAACTTTTAAGTGTAGGGTACCTGAACTTTTAAGTTAAATATTTTCAGACCCTGAAAACATCTCTGTCATATTTCATGTTACTGCGTACAGGGACAGCTCACAAATGAATAGGAAATGGCACAGCTGAAGTATCATCGGAATTATACGCCGAATCCATTTGAGCAATGTAAAAAAAATACTGCTTACCATCAGGCGAGCGCTTTGCATGACAATTAACAAAATATTATAGAAAAACTAATTTAAAAAGTTTGTTTTGTTTGAGTACCATACATATAAAATGTATATTGTTTAACATAATTAAAAAAGTGTACCGCATAACATTATAAGCTTTTATTGATTGAACATCGGGAATTTAACGTGACTTTAAATTCCCGATTTTAAATCAATAACTTTAAAATGAACGTGTGTTCTTATAAAAATATAATCTTTTGTTTTTTGTGTTAAGTAAAATATTTGATATAATCTTTTGTGTGTGCTTGCTTTTTTTCTGACTACAAAAGGAAGGGTTATGATTTTTTCTGTCTATATATGTATGTATGTGCCACAGAAATATTAATAATATACCTTATGAATATTTCTGTGGTATGTACGATTTGTATGGTATGTAGTCCGTAGCGCCGAAACTATTAATACGATTAATGATTTTTATTCCGAAAAGGTTTCAATCGATTCGTTAGTATGGCTCAAATAATAACGACTACATTTAACCAACTTCAACAACAGGAAGAGCCGATTTTACATCGTAAGCCCCGATTTTAACCGATTTAGTAGGTACAGACGCGTGTAATAAACTCTCCCCGTATCGTCAACCCGAATACCGTAATAATCTGTAACATCTCTAACAAGCAATTTATTTTAACTGCTAAAAGCTACCAAACTTTTCCACATAACGGCATCATATGTATGGAAGTACAGTTAGGTATGCTTTTGAATATAAGAGTACCGCAGATGGAATGTTCTGGAAAACTGCGTGGCTCTCGCCGTGAGGGGCCATTATCCTGAATAATTAGATTCGCCGTCAGCGGGTCCGCCCTTAGGGAAATCATGTAGTCCTACAGACTTGTTGTCCAGTGGTTTGTCAATATTTACCCATTTGGTCGTTATTTGAATAGGAACTGATTCTCAACTTAATTATCCGTTTGATCTACATAACAGATAAAAAGGTTGACCAATATCACCGGTCAATATCAAACCATTATCAATAGTCACTGGATATCTATTGTCAATATAATCTTTAGATCATCTTTAGATGTACGAGTATCATACTTACAAGATAGTTGCAAATACATTTGCGAATGTACCTAATGGTTTGATTTACACAAACGCACATATTGCCTTGAAGTTCTGGCGGTATTTTCTCCTTGACGGTAAGTTACTTTATGGTAGTAAGTCAATCAGAAAATCGATATGTTCCTACCCATGAACACACATGAATACACATGAAAAATCCATTAGTTCACGGCTAAGATTCGATCCGGCAACCTCCCAGTTCGATGGCCACCTATTTGTGAAAACTGCCAACGTCACCGAAGTCGTGGAAAGGCTTTGCTCAGTAAAAAGATAGTAAATAATAGCTTATTTGAACTCATTAGGTTTATACATATTTTTGTTAAGTTATAAGCTATACAGGCAATAGAAGTCACCACAAGGTTTACCTTAAGACGAACTTATCGTTCAAATACAATCAAAAACAATGTTGGAATGGGAAACCCCTAAACAGTTTGAATTGTAAGGAAACTTACCTATTGATTCAGAATATAATATAACCTTCAACAGTATACAACTGTATATAACCTTTGTCTTACTTCAATGAAACCTGAAACTTAGAAAATTACCGACCCACGTTTATATACCTTATACACATTTTCGATTGATGTATTGTTTTGTTTTATCTACAGAATCTTAGATACTTATAACTAAAACTTTACTATAACCAGTATCAAGATTTTTAAGGCACTGATATTATTTATTAATTATCCGTTAGCCAAATGTGATCACATCTGTCGTAGAACTGATAACCGTTGGGGTAGACGAGTTCTAGAGTGGAGACCACGGCTCGGCAAACGTAGTGTAGGACGCCCTCCAGCCAGGTGGAGCGATGATATACGCAAGCTGGCTGGCAGCGGTTAGAAATGAATAGCTGAAGATCGAGCTCAGTGGCGTGCCATGGTAGAGGCCTATGTCCAGCAACCTGTTTGATTTGCCACTGCTAGGTACCTAACTATAGCATGTTAGATACAAAAAAAAACCTATCCAATCATTTAAAGCGGCAATAGGTCAACGGCTAAGACGTTGGCCTGACTGTAAGCTTTGCTTATTGACCTTTTTTATATTTTTATATCTTATAGGCTAGCGGCTAGCCTCTAGCGTATGACCGCTATTTCGCCTGGTGGTAAACGATGATGCGGTCAAAGATGGCGAACAGGCTAGGCCTAATACTTTTACTCTCAAAACTGGAGCACCGTAAGGATATGGTGGCAGATTTTGTCTTTAATGGTGGTAAGCTACTTTTCAACCGACTTTCAAAAAAAGGAGGTTCTCAATTCGTCTGTATGTTTTTTTTTTGTGTATGTTACGCGATTACTCCGTCAATTGTGAACCGATTCAAATGATTCTTTTTGTAATCGGTAGGGTACGTTTCTGAGGTGGTCCCATTGTAATTTCATCCAGATTTGATATGTATCTCCAGAGATATGAAGAGAAACGTCTTAAACTTGTTACTGAAATTGACTCGCGGGGCATTAAAGTCGGTTGTTTTAGTTTTCAACCGACTTCCCATAAAGATGGAGGTTCTCAATTCGTCTGTATGTTTTTTTTTGTGTATGTTACGCGATTACTATGTCAATTGTGAACCAATTCGAATGGTTCTTTTTGTAAAATCGGTAGGGTACGTTTTAGAGGTCGTCCCATTGTGATTTCATCGAGATCTGATAAGTATTTCCAGAGATATGACGATAAACGTCTCAAACTCGCTACTGAAATTGACGCGCGGGGCATTGAAGTCGGTTGTCTTAGTTTAACTATCTCAATTTTTGATAACAAGATCTCTCTCGTACAGGATGACTTCTGACGTACGCGTGACAAAACAATTTCAAGCGGCAATTGCCCAATGGATAAGGTGTCGGACTGGCAATTGAGAGGTCGTGAGTTCGTCTCAAGACTCAAGAGATCTCCAGATTCATATTTAGCTTATTTAGCTTTTTTTATGTTGTTGTGGGCAAAGAAGCAGACAGCCCGCCTGATGGAAAGCGGTTACCATTGCCTATGGATAGCTGCAACTCCATGAGTGGTGTTGATGCGTTGCTGACCTTTGAGGAGTTTGTGGATAACAAGAATACTTTTTAACAAGAATACTAGTAATGTGCAAATGTGCAGCCGTTTTTATATTTGCTAGTAAGAATTACATTTAAAAAAAATTATATACTACCTGTGTAATTCAGACTCTTCTAGAAAACTAGGTCACGATTACTTCAATACCTTATACAATAATATAATACCCGTAAAGGTATTAAAGTTTCATCTGTGCCACATGCCTCCTTAGCTCATAATACCTTAATAATATTGCGAGCAGTTTAATAACTTATAAATTAAGCTCCGACGTCGTGAGTCTATAAATTATGAACAATCAGCGACAATTTCTCGTAGCGGAAACTTTGCTCCTCTACACTCTTTGACTTTGGAGAGAGTTGAATAAATTACTATTCAATGAAGATTGAGATGTGAATGCCTAACTTAGTTCTTTGTAATTTTAATGTTTTATTTTGAGCTACTTACATTCGCAGTGAATTAATAAATATTTTTTATAGCACAGTGTGACCTAAACCCGTACTTTACGCACGCTTTTCCGTGACTAAAATAGTCGATTATTGCATGACGTTTAGCCAACTTCACGCCGTGCAATAATCTTCTAATTGACGGAAAGCGTAGCAAGCGTAAAGTGCGGGTTTATGTCACACTGACAGTTATAAAATAATATACGATACTCGTGACTTTATCTATAATTTGTCTATTATTTCACCGCGTAGCACTTGACGCCATGCAATAATAGACTACTTAAGCCACACGTATCGTAATATACTAATTCGTCATTCTCTTTGTGGTTTTATTACTATTATTATATTAAATATTATGTTTCCGTGGCTTCATTGGCAGAGCACCTGGACGTGTAATCCGGGGGGTGCGGGTTCGAGTTCCGTCGGTACGATGAAATTTTGGATTGTGTTTAACAATTTATTATTATATTGTTATATATTGTACTAGAAGTGCCCCGCGGCTTCGCCCGCGATAAAAACTCCTTTCATTTACTTAACTTTTCTTTTGTAAGAACGATTCTATCATTAAAGACGAATAATATGAATTAGCCAAATCGGTTTATCCGTTTTCATGTTATCGCGTGACTTAAGGCAAATCGGGATTCATATTTATAAAGCCCGACAAACCCATAGTTTCATACTTTGTTACCTACCCCATTTCGAAAAATCCTGCAACACGTACTTACTTATTTATTTACAGAAGTACTTATGTGTAAAGTTTCGAATGAGACAGACTATCTTATCTTGTTTCGCCATACAAACTTTGAATCCCCGTTCCGTATCCGGGAGGAATTTTTTACTTATTTTTTTAATTGAAGCACTTGTGAGAGGTTTTGAATAGAAAAGTCTATCTAATCTTGTTTCTCCATACAAACTTTGAACCCCCATTTATTAAATTTCAAGTCTCTACGACCAGTGCGTTGTCTGTCAGTCAGTCAGTCAGTCAGTCAGTCAGTCAATCAGTCAGTCAGTCAGTCAGTCACTCAGTCAGTATGTCAGGACAAAGATTCTTATAGTATTAGAAGATGATATGTTAATCATGTGGTACAGACAAAACACACAATTTGTATTAATGCCTCTATCTTGGTAAGTTGATAATATTCACTTCTTTAAATCCTTCTTGTGGAAACTAAAAGGAAGTTGTTGCCTAATGTACCTAAAATATTATTTTAATATATTTATGACATCAACAGAGAACAACACAATTTTTTTTACGTCGAAACTAACTAGTATAATTATGACTGATCACCTAAACAATCAAAATTGTTCTTTAACGTCTTCTTACGTAAGAATAATGTTAACAAAAATCAGACAAAAATATATGTGCCGATATATAAGTGCTTGCCTATATAAGTACTCAAAAGCACCCCTTTCAATATATCTACCCTTTTTAAGCCAAGAATTCCAGTCAAACTATTAAATATTTTACACGGTATTCTCGGAACATACCGCCTGAATAGGTTCTTGAAATTCTGAGAATCATTCAATAGCCTGTCCAATCCATTTTATCACGTATCTAATATTCTTGCAATACTCTTTTCTATACATTTTTTTTATCCGTGTATACAATAATTGGCTGAATGTATATGTAAAAGTAATTAATTTAACTGATGGACTGGATTTGGTTTTAATCTGTGGTTTAGCGACGAATGACTTCTTGACTTGAACGTAACATCAAAATAATTCAAAATTAAAGCTCATTTCCCAAACTTTCTAAATTAAATTTGTTATTATTACAAAGGGAGATTAGACATTTTTAGGGTTTCGTAGCCGAATGGCAAAAAAACTGGCCTAGTGTAAGTCGGACTCGCACTCGTAGGGTTCCGTAACACAGTTAAATATTCCATAACTATGATTTTTCGCAACTACAAAAATAACTTTGTTTTTCATAGTGTTTGTATCAAAAACAAAGTTATTTTTGTAGTTCCGAAAAATCATAGTTATAGAATACTCTACTGTGTTACGGAATGATAATAGTATGCAGCAGTTGGTAGCTAATGTCAGCCTTGCTACACTACGGCGCCGCGGCGATCAAATTTTTCTTTGCTGGATGGTTTTGAGAAGTATGGGCTCATTATGTTTCATTCGTTTAGGTCAAGAGGTGACTTAAAACATAGTAAACATATACAAATAGTAAATTAAATTTGCCTTACACTCAATTAAAAAAAATCACCACCAAAGAAGCTAAACGCTACGCTCAAATTAGTTAGGGCACAAAAGTTAAAGTTTTTTATTGTCTTAGATTAACTTTTTCAATTTTAGGCTTGACTTGTTTTTCGAGACTTTTATATTATTTCAATTATTTATAGACTAGAAATTGCTCCGCGGCTTCGCCCACGTTAAAGACTTCTTTTATTTACTTAAAACCTTTTATTTAGGTAAAAACCTTTCTATCAAAAAAGACATCAAAGAAGTAAAAGCCAAATCGGTTTACCCATTTTTAAGTTATTGCGTGACTAAGGAAAATAGGGATTCATATTTATAAAACCTGAAAAACCATATTGATTTGCAAACGTTTTTACCAACCACTTGCAAAAATACTGCAACCGTATTTACTTATTTATTTTTACAGAAGTACTTAAGTAAATCTATAAGTTTTTACTGTTTACTGTTTACTGACTGTTAAAGTCTCTACATTCCATATAACAATGTATAATTTATTTTATGAGTGTATCGACCGAAAAAGAATTTAAATGGTATAGTTTATTGATATCCCTAAACAGAAGTCTAAACTACTAGACTTACTTGTTTTATTCTTTTCAGTTCGTTTTTTAACACTTCACTTTTTGCGCAGTCGGGTTTTTTGATTTTTTAATTTAATGTTTTATTTTACTAAAGCACTTGTGTGAAGTTTCGAATTGAAAATACTATATAATCTTGTTTCTCCATACAAACTTTGAACCCCAGTTTCATCCTTTAAAGGGGTGAATTTTGAAAAATCCTTTCTTACGTACTAAGACAAATATACCCTCCAAATTTCAAGTCTCTACGGCCAGCGGTTTAGGCTGTGCGTTGTCTGTCAGTCAGTCAGTCAGTCAGTCAGTATGTCAGGACAAAGATTCTTATAGTATTAGAAGATTGTGATTTTATTTCAAGTATTTTCGTGTAGACTCTTGTCTCAAGCAGCTAAGAAATTTGATTATTGAATAAAAATGTTTGTAAAAAAGTAATATTGCTAAAATAATGATTGGCCTCACCTCTAAAATTAGCAATAACGTTTCTGATTCGTAAAACAAACGATTCGTGATTTAATATTAAAAGAGGTGTAAAAGCGTCAGGCCTCAAAATTGTGTGTTTTTACTCGACTGCGCGACGCAAAGGAGAGGTAATGTGTTTATCAGTCTATATATGTATGTATGTATGTATGTATGTTTGTTCCTTTGTGGCACACTAGAGACCAAACGCGTGGGTCGATTTTGATAATTGGCACGTCAATAGATTTGCCATGCTAGCGCGAGTGTCAACAAAAACATAAAAAATTGAAAAATTCAAAATGGCGGATTTCAGACGCCAAAATTTGGGGTTCAAAAAAAATTTTTTTTTCAAAACCTATCGAGTTGGGTATCGAATTAAAAGTCTTAAAATGGAGATTCAAAATATATTTATAACAAATAATTTATGATCGTACAAATCGAAAAAAAAAACGATTTTACATGCCGCGTTAGTCACTTTCAGTAACAAGTTTGCGGTGCTTATCTCTGAAGTTACTTATCAGATCTCAATAAAATTACAATGAGACCATACAAAAATCATATTAACTCAAACAAAAAAAGAATTTTCGAAATCGGTTAAGAATTGATGGATTTCTGAGGTAAGAAGCAACCTCTTCCTTTTGGTATAGTCGTTTAATAGTACAACTGTAAAGTAAGTAAGCTTAAAAAGCAATACCCTATCTATTTCACGCATTTCGGTTTTTTGTTCTTTTTTCCATAATTGTAATAACGGTCATAGTTATACATATTTTGTGAAGATTTCAAGTCTCTATCTATTATTAGTTTACAAGTTCAAGCACAAAACGCCGAAAAATACACGTTCGGAATTTGCCGTCCTTTACTTAACTAAAAAGTGTAAAATAAAACATTAAATTAAAAAATCAAAAAACCCGACTGCGCAAAAAGTGAAGTGTTAAAAAACGAACTGAAAAGAAAAAAACAAGTAAGTCTAGTAGTTTAGACTTCTGTTTAGGGATATCAAAAAACTGTATCATTTAAATTCTTTCTCGGTCGATACACTCATAAAATAAATTATACATTGTTATATGGAATATAGAGACTTTAACAGTCGGGACACATGAATCCCCATTCGTTAAGCCATTAATGTGTCCCGACTGTTAGTCTCTACATTCCATATAACAAAGTATAATTTATTTTATGAGTGTATCGACCGAGAAAGAATTTAAATGGTATAGTTTTTTGATATCCCTAAACAGAAGTCTAAACTACTAGACTTACTTGTTTTTTTTCTTTTCTGTTCGTTTTTTAGCACTTCACTTTTTGCGCAGTCGGGTTTTTTGATTTTATAATTTAATGTTTTTATCCACAGTTGATTGTAAACAGGAGTCAAATTGACTTGAAATTTAAACAAATAATATTGGCATGTCTGCGTTGTACTCAACTGACTTCACATAAAAAGAGGAGGTGCTCAGTATGCCTGTATTTTTTATGATTGTTACTTGATAACTTCGTTTGAAAAAATAGAGAGTGTGCTTTCCGTTAGCTCCATTGTGGTTTCATCAAGATCTGATGAGTATTACCAGAGATGTGAAGATAAACACCTCAAACTTGGTTCTGAAAATGAATAGTACTGTGCTACTGTAACGAGGTATTTCGACTCGTTACATATTTTTCGTTTGGAAGCACATTTCAGCTTCTAAGACTGACAAAATTACCTTTTGGTTTTAAATAATTTAGAACATTTTCGTATTTAGCCATTTTTAGTCGATTTTAAATAATCGAGTTATTACTTGGTCTGTGGATCATTCAATATCCTATAGACAATCTTTAAAAAAAAAAATGACTTTGACATCTGTCAATTCTCGATCGGAGACGTCACTTTTTCTTGTCCCTGGGGCCTACAAAGAGCTAAACTTTTTGTATTTTTTCTTAATCAGATTTTACAAGATGAATCCATCTTGTTAATTAAATTTGCGATGATACTCGGCGTGCTTATGACGTAGTGCCATATGATAACGTCGTGATTTTGCGCCTTTGGCGCTGTTTGTTTGGACGACTGTCGTCTACTGTTTGGACGACTATGGGTGTCGCCAACTGTTGGTTCGACGCTGGAAGACGTCGTTAGTTTGAGGTGTTCGTGCGACGCACACCGTTTCGATGTCGTCGTAGTTTTGAACTGTTGGTGCGACGATGAATGACGTCTGTTTAGAGTGGTGTGCTCAGACGCCCCTTGACGCTGCAGCTAAGCCAATTTAATTATAACTCTTTTTATTACCCTTAAAACTTTAATTTCATATTAGCAAGATGCAAGAAAGACAATAACCAAATTTCAGTAGTAAAATGTAAAATAAATTAACCTAAAAAGTAACGAAAACCGAATGGTATTTATAGTCAAATGTTTAGACATAGTATTCCGGCCTTAACTAAATAATGTGTATCTCATTCTGGAGGTAAGGGACGTTTTGAAGTATTAAAATTTGTCATACAATCCCAAACCGTGTTATCATTTGCCTGTCCCCCGGTCCGAGATTAAAAGTCTCAATGACACCGCTGATTTATCCTGGTAAGTTTTAGATCTTGGTAGAACAAGGGCGCTCGATATTCATAAATACTGTCTACCTAACATTAATTTTTAGCTTTTTATACTCTATAACCTTCATGTTACAACTAGTAACGTATAGATTTTTTATAAACCAAAATTTTTTATTACAATTAGCGCGAGAACAGGGACCGGATTTACCTCCACATATATAATCTTTCTTGCATCTTATTTTTGTTTTTCTTGTCACAATTTAGTGCAATTTTTTGTTATTTTTAGCATTTTTACTTTGTTTTGTGTACTTTGAAAACACAATTGTAACTTTGTTTACAACTTTTTTTTGTATTTTAACAAAACTAATTAACATACAATGTTCTTTATATGTCTTATATACTGGATAGACTAATCTAAGTGTGTACTTACTATATAATAACATTTGAGATATGCGTTGTTTACATTTTGTAAGGAACTGACCTTGACCACATTGAAAGTGCTAAGTTTTTGTTTGAATTGATATAACTTTGTCTTATATAAAGTTATAACGTTTGTTTACTGTTGAGAAGCATTAAGCTACATTCATATTAGAAAATACTAGCTTATTAACATAATTATTAACTAGTTTATTGATTTTACTTTTCACAAATAGATATAACCTTAGCCGTTGTTAATAATCTTGAAAATTAAGATAAATTGTGAATCTTTTTTGCATCTTATATACTTTACAATTTGAATGTTTCTTTGTACATTCAAATTTCTTTAAATACTTTTGAACATTATTAAATATTAACATAAACTTTAAAACATAATAACTTAAACCGGTTTTAACAAAAAATCTTATAAACTTTGATGAGTTTTAACTATTCTTTGAATTTTTAGTTGGTTGTTTGTCTTTGTTTCTTTAATATTTTTGATTATTCATCATGACTGACAAACAGGTTCAATTTCCACCCTTGTTGGAAGAGAATTTACCTGGTACTTCTAGGGATGTTATTTCTAATCCGGCGTTGGATAATTTAGTTATGCAGAATACAACAGAGGCTGTTGACCCTTTCTTACCTAACCTTGGTCATAGTAGCTTGCATAATTTTACACCTTTACCTTCGTTTAACTCGATGAATGTTCAACTCAATGAACAATTGAAAAAGCACTTGCCTTCAACAAGCAAACTTCCTGATTTGAAGCGTAGTAAGATATCTTTTGATGGGAAAACTTGTGTTAGAGATTTTATCACTTCGGTTGAGGAATATTTTTTGTATAAAAACTTTGATGAAGACTTTTTAGTCGGTTCTTTTTCTGACCTGCTCACTGGAACAGCAACGAAATGGTTCCGTAGTATTCGAATTAGGGTTTCTTCGTGGACAACACTTAAAACTGAATTGTTGAACAGATTCGACAAACCTGAATTTGATTATCATTTGGAGTATGAAATGAGAACTCGCAAACAACGGAGTAATGAGTCACTTCCTGATTTCATTACTGAGATTTTAGATATGTCTAGCAGATTAGCTAATCCAACTTTCGAGAATGTTTTGATAACTATAATTAAACACAACATGTTACCTAATTACACACCGTTTTTATTTGGAAAATCAATAGACACTATTGAACAGTTTATCCGAATTAGTAAGGAATTAGAGATTTTAGTTAACCGAAAACCTGTTAAGGAAATTAAACAAAACTTTCATGCGGTTGAAACCAAACTTTCTTGTTTGAAGTGTAAGTCGACTGACCATACTTATAAAGAGTGTACAGAGATTCTTGGACCTGTGTGCTTTAAATGTCATAAACGAGGCGTTTTGACAAAGAACTGTGATACTTGTCATTCTGACAATATTAAAAATAATAATAATTCAAAAAACTTGTAAGGCATCGGGCCCAAGTTTTTAAAAAAACTTCAGGTGCTCCGATACCCAATTATAAACCTAATGATGATACGTGTAAAAGAGAATTTTCAGAATGGCTTGACTATTTAAAAACATTTTTTTCTGTTCATAAAGCAGCTCCTATACTTTTTACTAAACAAAATTATACTAGACCATTTTTAAAATTTACCATTTATAATGAAACTTTTTCTGGATTGCTAGATAGTGGTTCAAATAGCTGTGTTTTAGGTAATAACCAACAATTGCATTTTTCTAAACTAGGATTTCAAATTAAACCTATTGATGCCTCCGCTTGTACTGCTGACGGTTCATCAAGAAAAGTTATCGGTTCTATGCGATTACCGGTTACCGTTGACAATGTTTGTAAACTTGTAGAATTTTTAATAATACCCTCTTTTGATCCACCTATTATATTGGGATTTGATTTTTGGTTGAAATTTAACTTAGCTAAAGACTTGTGGAAAAATATTGAATATGTTCACAATAATAAAATTCAAGTGAACGCTGTTACTTCTACAGTTCATTTAACTCCTTCTGAGAAACAACAATTAGATGAAACCATTGCTTTGTTTGAAGATATTTCTTATGAGAAAAAAGGTTTAGGCCTTACCACCCTTGTGGAACATAAAATTAACGTTACTGGCGACCCTTTTAAAAGTAGATATTGGCCGTTGAGTCCTGCTAAACAAAAAGAACTTTATGATGAAGTGGAAGTTTTATTAAAGGAAGGAATTATAGAACCTTCAAAATCTCCTTGGTGTTCCCCTGTATTAGCCGTCGATAAAAAAGATGGTGGAACCAGATTATGTTTAGATTCGAGACGATTAAATTCAATAACTGTTAAAGATTCTTATCCTTTGCCGTACCCTTCTAGGATATTAGACAGCCTTCGTGGGGCTAAATTCATATCTACCAAAGATCTTTCTAAAGCATTTCTGCAAATTAAACTTGAAGAGTCCTCTCGTGAAAAGACTGCTTTTGTAGTTCCTGGAAAAAACTTGTACCATTTTGTTCGGATGCCTTTTGGAATCACCAACGCACCGGCAGAGTTACAACGCTTGGTTGATAAACTCCTTGGACCTGAATTTGACAATTTCCTGTTTAAATATTTAGATGATTTGATTTTAGTAAATGATAATTTTCAAAATCATATAGAGTACCTTAAAAAAGTCCATGAAATACTTAAAAACTCAGGCTTAACAGTAAATCTTAAAAAATGTGAATTTTGCAAAGAAAGACTCCGTTATCTCGGTTATATTGTAGACAGTCAAGGCCTACATACTGATCCGTCTAAATTAGAAATTATAGAAAACTTTCCACGACCAGAGTCCGTAAAACAACTTAGAAGCTTTTTAGGATTATGTTCATATTATCGACGTTTCATTTGTAAATTCGCTGATATTGCCTCCCCTTTAACTAAATTAACTTCCGGAAGTAAAAAGATAAAACATACTTTTGTTTGGAATGAAGAAGCTGAAGAAGCCTTCATTAATTTAAAAAATGCCTTAATAACTACACCTGTTTTACAGTGTCCTGATTTTGAAAAACCTTTCTTTTTACATTGCGATGCTAGTTCTGTAGGAATTGGTAGTGTTCTGAGTCAAGAAGACGAAAATAATGAACAACATCCAATTGCTTATTATTCAAGATCTTTAAATAAATGTGAAAGAAATTATAGTACCACTGAACGTGAACTTTTGGCAGTTTTAGATTCAATTGAACATTTTAGACCTTATGTCGAAGGAATGAAATTCACAGTTGTGACAGATCATGCTAGTCTTAAGTGGCTTTTAAAACTTAATAACCCTAGTGGACGCTTAGCTCGATGGGCTGCACGTATTTCTCAATTTACTTTTGATATTGTTCATAAAAAAGGATCTTTACATCAAGTTCCTGACGCTTTATCTAGAATCAATATAACTTCAATATTAGTTTCCGCTATAAATATTGTCTCACCAGATGAAGATATAGAAGACCCTTGGTATAGAAAAGTCTTTATAAATTGTCAAAAATATCCTTCTAGAATGAAAAACCTTCGAGTAGAAGATAATACTTTGTATCGTTACTGTAAAAATAAATTTGACCCTAATAGTCGTTTGAATTGGAAAATTGTTATACCTAAAGAACATGTTTTAGATACTATTCGTTCTAATCATGATGATATTAATTCTGGACACTTTGGAATACATAAAACTCTTAATAAAATAAAACAACATTATTATTGGAAAGGAATGTTCGGAGACGTTCAAAGATATATTTCTTCTTGCGACATTTGTAAAGCTTATAAACATTCAACATCTGCTCCTGCTGGTAAGATGGTTAACCCTAAGAAAGTTGATCAACCTATGGTAATGTTATCCGTTGATATTATTGGGATTTTACCTAAATCTTATTCTGGACATAGATTCATTCTTTCAATTGTAGATGTTTTTACTAAATATTGTTGGATATTTCCTATGATAAATGCTACTTCTAAAGTAATTTGTAAAATCTTTGAAAAAGAAATATTTCTTAAATTTGGTGTCCCTAAAATTTTAGTGGCCGACAACGGACCCCAATTTATATCTAAACATTTTGTAGATTTCTTAAAAAATTTCAACATAACTAAAATATTTTATAATGCACTATACACTCCACAGAATAATCCAGTAGAAAGATATAATAAGACAATAGAAACATGTATTTCTTGTTTTGTTAAAAATGATCATCGAACTTGGTCAAGGTTTTTGCCTCATGTCCAATTAGCTTTAAATAGTAGTGTAAATCTTGCTACAGAGTACACTCCTAACTTTTTGATGTTCGGTAGAGAACTTATTTTTGATGCATCTTTGCACCGTTTTAGTAACTCTTTAGATAACTTAGATCAACTTGAGCTTGGTACTAGAGATACTTATGCTCACTCTTTAAATTCACTTAGTGAAGTTTTTGTTAAAGTTCAAGCTTATCTTTTGAAAGCTTATAAGCGTAATGCTCTTTATTATAATAGGGGAAGAAACGTCATTTCTTTTGATGTCGGTGATGTAGTTTGGCGTAGAAGTTTTGTACAGTCAAATGCACCTGCATATTTTTCGGCTAAATTAGCACCTAAGTTTATTAAATGTGAAATTGTAGAGAGAATTTCTCCTAACGTTTATGTACTAAAGGAATTTAATAAAACAAGTACTGGACGTTATCATGTTAAAGATATAATTAAATATTAAAATTTTCATTTTTGGATTTAACATTTTATTTAGATTTGTTTTGATACTCTGCTTGGGAGGAACCATGTTTGTGGAAGAATGAGATTTGATGCATGAAAGAGATGGTTCATAGTGAAAGATGATTGCCTGCAAGGAAAACCAACACTTTATTGAAATACAACTTTAAATATACTAAACCTAACTTAGGTCTATTTTTGGTAATTTTATTCTATTTTTAGTACTTTTATCCTACTTTTGAACTTTTACCCAACTTTAGAAACTACATCTAACGATTATATTTTCTTTTAGAAATTTTCTTGGCATCAAAAGATCTTATGTATATTTTTGTATATTTTATTATTTTGGTTACTTTGAAAAGCTTTTCACTTTTCAAGTACTCAACTTTCTTTTAGATACTTTGAGAAGTTTTCCACTTTTCTAGTATAAATATTGTTTTAGATTGCTATGAAAAGCTTTCCACTTTTCAAATAGCCTGCACATAGTGTAAATACATTTTTAATATAAATGTGTTTCAGTCTTTGTGAAGCATGTTATATATTATTTAGATTATTTAGTTTGTGTTTGTTGTAGACCTAAGCCTCGGATTTGACACTTAGAGCTCTATATAATTTTTACCCGGATTTGCCTCTCGGATTTGACTCTTTTGAGCTTTTGTCTCAGTTAACCTTTTTGGGTAAGTTTTTTACTCTTTATTTTTTCCTCGCTTTGACATTTTTGGTTCAAGCGTTGGAAACTTTAGATATTGTGAACGGAAAGTCGGTGGTGTTGAGCCGGTCACAATACAACTTTGTTGTTTTCCCAACAAACTTTTGTTAACTTGTTTTTGTGCACGGAATGTCGGTGGTGTTGAGCCGGTCACAATATACAATTTTTGGTCTTTTTGACAAACCCTTTTATTAATTTGTTAGTGTTCGGAAAGTCGGTAGAGTTGAGCCGGTCACTACTTATTATTTTTGGTTCTCTATTTTTATGAGAATAATTTGAACTTTTGTTGTTCAACTTTTTCATTGAAAACTTGTTCACTGAATCGTTTGCAGTGAATAATTATCTAAAGTCGGCAGCTAATGCTTAACCGTACTACAATATGGATAACCTTTGTTATTACCTTTTAATTTAGTTAGAATCGTTCTGAGATTATAAAAGATAGAGGCGATGGTGCTTATCTACACTTTTGTTAAATATTTCAGAAATATTTATTTGGTTTGTAATACAGATAAGTAGATGGAGGCTATGGTGCTTATCCACTCTTGAGTATAATTAATTTGTGATGGATTTTAGGATTGAGTCATATTGATGGATTAGTTTTGGTAAACCTTAACATTGTTTTTCACTTAGTTAGAAAGTTTTTATAACTTGTTTTTCTAGAGCAACTTAGTCAGTGGCTAGAAGCTTAACTGATTTAACGTTATGCTTTATTAGTGTCTTCTTTTAGTTTGAATAAATTTTATATTTTGGTGGTGGAATATTTTCTGTTTATTAATTTTTTTTGAATAAGTTTTTATTAGGAATTTTTTGGGAGTTCTTCTCAAAAATAAAAGAAGTTTCATTCTTTTTTTTTTTTTGGGAAGGTATGTACTGTAACGAGGTATTTCGACTCGTTACATATTTTTCGTTTGGAAGCACATTTCAGCTTCTAAGACTGACAAAATTACCTTTTGGTTTTAAATAATTTAGAACATTTTCGTATTTAGCCATTTTTAGTCGATTTTAAATAATCGAGTTATTACTTGGTCTGTGGATCATTCAATATCCTATAGACAATCTTTCAAAAAAAAAAATGACTTTGACATCTGTCAATTCTCGATCGGAGACGTCACTTTTTCTTGTCCCTGGGGCCTACAAAGAGCTAAACTTTTTGTATTTTTTCTTAATCAGATTTTACAAGATGAATCCATCTTGTTAATTAAATTTGCGATGATACTCGGCGTGCTTATGACGTAGTGCCATATGATAACGTCGTGATTTTGCGCCTTTGGCGCTGTTTGTTTGGACGACTGTCGTCTACTGTTTGGCCGACTATGGGTGTCGCCAACTGTTGGTTCGACGCTGGAAGACGTCGTTAGTTTGAGGTGTTCGTGCGACGCACACCGTTTCGATGTCGTCGTAGTTTTGAACTGTTGGTGCGACGATGAATGACGTCTGTTTAGAGTGGTGTGCTCAGACGCCCCCTGACGCTGCAGCTAAGCCAATTTCATTATAACTCTTTTTATTACCCTTAAAACTTTAATTTCATATTAGCAAGATGCAAGAAAGACAATAACCAAATTTCAGTAGTAAAATGTAAAATAAATTAACCTAAAAAGTAACGAAAACCGAATGGTATTTATAGTCAAATGTTTAGACATAGTATTCCGGCCTTAACTAAATAATGTGTATCTCATTCTGGAGGTAAGGGACGTTTTGAAGTATTAAAATTTGTCATACAATCCCAAACCGTGTTATCATTTGCCTGTCCCCCGGTCCGAGATTAAAAGTCTCAATGACACCGCTGATTTATCCTGGTAAGTTTTAGATCTTGGTAGAACAAGGGCGCTCGATATTCATAAATACTGTCTACCTAACATTAATTTTTAGCTTTTTATACTCTATAACCTTCATGTTACAACTAGTAACGTATAGATTTTTTATAAACCAAAATTTTTTATTACACTACATTGAGTCATTTTTTCGGTTTTTAAACGATTTTAAATTATTTTATTTATATTTTGCATATTTTTTAGGGTTCCGAACCCAAAGGGTACCAACGGAACCCTATTACCGAGACTCCGCTGTCCGTCCGTCTGTCTGTCTGTCTGTCTGTCTGTCTGTCCGTCTGTCACCAGGCTGTATCTCACGAACCGTGATAGTTAGACAGTTGAAATTTTCACAGATGATGTATTTCTTAAGGGGGCCCCATACAAAAAAAGTGTTTTTACTATAGCGCCATCTATGAACAATTGTTTAACTTATTAATAAATAATTTGTGTTGACGTTCACTTAGTTGGTGTTAGAAGTACGCTAGATATTCGTTAGGTGGCGTCGTAGTTAATAAGCATGTTTGGTATTGACACGGTAATATAATATTATATTATACTTATTTATATACTATTTATTATACTGCGGCTTGGAACCCTCCGTGTGCGAGATAATAGTCTGACTCACACTTGGCCAGTTTTATTTATATCTCACTACAATCTAGCCTTATAACAATTAGGCTAATGAGTAATTCATTTTTAATTAATTTTGATTTAATTTACTGTTAGATTATTATTACGAAGACTGTGTTAACTTTTCTTAATGTCTCTTTTATGGGGAAGACACTTTGTTCTTGTATTCTTTTTGTAGCGTTCATTCTCACTACACTTTGTTTACTTGATAAAGTTTCACTAAAGTAACTAGAAAGGTTTTGTTTTATTATAGTAATAGATTTTTGTGAATGACATTTTGCACAATGATAGTTGCTGTATCGTCTCATTGTTATCCGTCAGTTTTTTCAATAACTTCAAATAAGAAAAAAGTGGTTTAACTCATTAACAATAATTAGTTAGCATAATAGATGCCTAAACTTTGCTCTTCAAAAAACATTCACGCTCCTAAAAGCTCGTTGAAATCCTCCAACACTCAGCATAAACTAATCTGTAACCTTCTAAACAATCCAAAAGTTGTGCGAATGTGTTTAACCTTAATTACGAAGTTGATGCTGGAAGTTTCTTGATAAGTCAGAGCCTCCATTTTAAATGATAGAATTACATTTTCTGCAAAAATCGGTCTCAACTGTAATTGAAGGCAAATGCCTTATAAATGTGTGTTTCGTTATTACAAACATAATATACGCGACGCCTAGAGATCCCCTCCCGCTTTTTCGTCGGTTAAAAATAGTAAAAGAAAACACTAACACGTTCTGAACAACATTTTATACAATAACACTAGCTGATATCCGCAACTTCGTTCACGTACACTAAACATTTAGTTTACCTATGTTCATCCTCATGCTATAAAGTATCTTTTTGTCAAATTTCAGCAAGATCAGATTATCCGTTTAGGTGTGATTCGGCTATAAACAGACAGAGTGACAGAGTTACATACGAGTTACATACGTTTTTATAATATTAGTCTGGACTAGTTTGAATAGCGAAGAATTAAATTAGATTATATGGTACCTATCTACTAGTAGAAAACAATAGCCCCATAGAGTTTCTTGGTGTTTCTTCTCTGATGGGAGTATTTCCGAAACACCGGTAGATTCAACAGCCATTCAGTTTTCCCCTTTGTCCGCAGATTTTCTAGGCTTTTTTATTTTTCATTTTTCATATTTTTCATATTTGTCATTTGTTTTAAAACAATATTATGCAGCTGACAGACGGACAATCAGTTCGGACAATCCATTCGGATCATGATATGTACTGTGATCGGTATGCGTTTCTTTAAGTTGTGTTTCACTATTTCACTTATTTTATATATATAAAAATTCTCTGAAGTAATGAAACACACAGTTACTTGTATGGTTGGCAACTCTACTTTAATATTTTTTAATAGTCTGACGTCAACGATTGGATGACAGCTGAATGGTTCATTACTATTGTTTTTTTTTTATTTAAAGCATTATTATTATATATTTTTTTATTATATTATACGCACATATACACGTCAAAATCATAAAATAAGCCTTAATCAAGTATCAAGTAAACATAGCAAAAGCAGAATTTAACGCTTTGAACTAAAAAAAAAAACATATATATAGGAATAGACATATGTATATAATAACCGGCCAAGTGCGTGTCGGGCCACGCACTGTGTAGGGTTCCGTAGTAGCCTGTTATTCAATGCAAGTTTTTACCCGTTATAAACAAGCAACTAGGTACTCCGTCTTTGTCACTTTAAAGGATTTATTCTAAGGATTTTGTATTTGGTACAAAATTATCCAACACCCAAGTTCAACGACTATTACTGCTAAGCTAATAAAGTTATCTTTACTGCTATAATTTTTCTTTAAAGTTCATGAAATGCACTATTATCACGAATTTCCCCAGATTTTTCAAGCCAGCAGTTTAGCTTTTAGAGGAAGGGGGACGCCCTACTACTAAATGGAGCATTCAATCGAAAAATGGTATAAGCAACCCTTAAATCATTTTAAAATACCTATTCAACGATACCCCAGACGATGGGGTAGACGATGAAAAAAAAAATCATCTCCAATTCTCATATAGGGAAGCTACCCTAAAAAAATATTTTTCAAAATTTTATTTCAGCACTTTGTCGGCGTCATTTATTCACATACCCCCACAAAATAACAGCTTTCTAGTAATAACGGTCTCTTAGCAAAACCTCGGACAGACAGACAGACAGACAGACAGACAGAAGGACATGACGAAACTATAAGGTTATATTTTTAGGGTTCCTTGTCAGGACTACGGAACCCTAAAAATATACATATTTTATGTTTGTTCGCGGATAACTCCGTCGTTTTTGAACCGATTTCGATGATTCGAATAGAAGACGTCATGGAGATAAACACCTAAAACTTGGTACTGAAAATTAATAGCGCGGCATTTGAAGTCGGTTCTTTTTGTTTTATAAACGATCTTATAGGTTTTATAGACTTTAACTTTTAGACTTTTTCTTCAACATAGAAAAAAAGTGTTGGTTATTTTAACTCCGTAAGTGGTAGATAGTAGTAAATGTGTGGTTTTATGTCATTTTACTTATCTGATAATAATATGTTCTTGACTTATAGATATGTACTTAATAATGATTCTCGAGGGTTAAAAACGTTTGCAAAAGGCTTAAAAAAACAACGTACTAAATAACAAATACACACCGGCTTACTATTGCATGCTGATGTATTATTTAAATCGGCTTACATACATTTAATACAGTACAAAAATAAAACACCTGCTATCATTTTGTAATAACACAAAACGCCTATTTTTACACCGATCGGGCACAACCTACATAGATATAAATAGATAATTCAATTACACACTTGAAATAGAAGCATTATACAAACAAGGCTTATGGGAGTAATTCCATTAGGATCGCTATATTATGGGTTTCGTGGTATCTATGTGCTTAAACAAATGACGCATAAGCGGTGACCTCATAACGGAAATGGGTTGTCTCCTGAAAGTGCATGTGTCTGTACATAGAAAACCAGACAGTGCATTGCATGCTTATTTTGATACAGACACCTTCTCATTTCCTGACTGACAATTTAAAACGTAAATTTCAAAATTATATCCATCCTTATCACTCACGTGTATTAAGTATCGCGAGTTTTTCAATCACGCTTCAGCGGTCTGAGAAGTGTTGGAAAATTCTTCAGTCCGCGTCGAGGCGGCAAGGCGAGTGGATGTGTCACTCCGCCGCCGATAACTTACGCGATATTTGAATAACGAATTTCTTTCGAAAGTAACACCTTTGTTTTGCTTGTAAAGCTGACTATAGTGGCACGAGCGAAATGCGACGCCATTGAGGAGGACGAAGTTTTCTTTGATTAATTATTAATCGTAACATATGCATCGATGAGTGAATGTTACTGGAGTATTGAAGAAAGTTTATTTTCGTCTGTAGTTCCGCGTACGTGCACCTTACCCCAAATTTAGCCAAAACCTAGAACTGATTGACTACACCTTAGGTCCAAATCTGTGACTTATTAGCAACCCTTGATATCAAACTTCATATCTGTAACTTTAGTGTAAATATTTTGTAGGCGAGTGTTCGAGGTGTGAGGACCAAGTTTTTGGACTATTTAGACACCTAGTGTTAGTGTTAAAGTTAGTGCTTATTGTAAATATCTTTATCGGACATATCTAATGTAGAGACCTAGAAATAGCTATTCATAGAGGAGTTTACCGCCGCCAACGCACGTTAATTGATATCGATTTTCACACATACGAGGTAAGTTGAATACAAAGACATAAAATAAGTACTTTGTACTGTGTACAATGGTTGCTCTATTTATTAAGTAAATTTCTTCTTAGATGATAGTTGATTATAAGTTATAGTCAACTATCAACCACGAAATTATAATTTGAATGTCCAGTAATGCTTTAGTCAACAACATTATTGGACTTTAATATAATAAATTTCTAATAAACAAACAAAAATCTATTTAGTTTATGTTGATATTTTTAAATTATATCAACACCCTTGAAAATACTATTAACAATAAATTATGCAAAATCAGGTCATAGGACAGACGAATTATATTTTTTCAGATGCGCAGATTCTCAAATCATGTTGAGTGTTTGGGTTTTTGGTTTTTGGATATTACTTGTGTCAAATCCTCCGCTCTGCGTTTCTCAGACTTTTCATGAATACGGCCGTTATTTTATAAAGATGTAAGAAGAAGTAAAATGATACTATACGTTCGCGAGTACTGTACTGTGAGAACTCATAGCGTTGTTTGTGAATACGAGGGTATGGTCTTTACATAAACCTACACATTTTTTTCATGTATGCAATAGAAATTAAAATCTTCTTTTTAATCATTTTGGTTTTATTGTACGCTACCGCCGAGATTCTATTTACAATCTTCTTTTTCCATGCTTAGTCTAAAAGTAATTGCTTAATGCGATAAGACCGCCGATTGTATTGCCTTACAAATACTGTATACTAGATAATTCGTACAATTTGTAAATATTATATTTATAAATATATACTTATATTTATTGATTTAGGCGCTACCTCTCGCTACATGAATAGTAGGGAACCTAGATGAGGAAATATGATCACAGGTTAATACATTTATAGATATATTGACTCTACAATTAGAGTATTGTAGAGTCAATATATCTATAACAATACATAACTTTATGGCGACACTTAATGTTTGACAATGATCTTCGGGCCCATTATATCCTGGCAGTGAAGCTCCAGTAAATACCAGCCTGGTTTAGCACATTTATCATGCTCGACTTCATCTTATTAGTGACGTCGGAAATCGTTGAAGTCCTATTAGTATTGGCTTGTTTAGCTTCTTGTGATCATATCATCATCATTGTGATAGTGATCATTTTCAATTCTTCTGCCCATAACATCGGCGTCTGCACTACGCTATTTGGAAAACTAACTTTACCCTGCGAACATCTTCCTCGGTGTTAGCGTCAATAACGTTAGTTTCTTTCATCATGTCCCTTAAAGTATCTTAAGTGTATCCATCTTCTATAGTTTAAGTATTGATTTGAACGGGCCACCGTGTTGGCTCATTATTCTAAATGAGCGAACCCATTTACTTAACAACATGTTTACACTCTGCTTTCAGCAATTATTCAGAGAAAAGATAAATGCAAAGAATAATATATTATATTGGACCATGTCTGTTACTCCAGGATATCTGTCCTCTTTTTCCTATTTTTCCTGTAATTAATTTTTCAATTTTGACATCGTTCCGTCATAAAGAAACATAAATCGTTTTAATACCAAAGAGTATGCATGATGTTAAAAATGAATGAGGTGGTTTAAGATATGCCACAAGTTTTGTATCGTATTGTATTCTGGGTGTTCTAAATGGGTGAGCAGTGGTAGTAAGCTTTTGGTGTGGCTCTAACCACCCGGCAAACAAAGACATGTTGAATATTGGTTCGCCAAGCGCTGGCATGCTGTTAAGAGCTAGCTTTTTTGTAAAACGGGTTAGAATAGTTACGCTGTAAGGATTGAATAAAGACATTCGTCCAGTGCCTAGCGTTATGCCGATTTTCATTCCAAGACGAGCACAATTCTATATGCTCCGTATCTTCACTTACCATAAAACGAAATGATAGTCAAGTGTTTGTCTGACCAGAATAAACATTAGTAGTTTTGTGAGAACAGTAGACCTCGCGTGCCATTATAAAAATTGAAATCCGTCCATTATAACGTTATAGCAAACTTCTCCCTTTTCCCCCCAATAAAAAAAAACTGGACAGGCTAACTAACATTATAAGTTTTTAATATCTTGTGTAATTTAAATATCTTGTGAAAGGAAAAGGCTAACTAACATTCTTAATTATTTACATTCTTAATTTATTTAGGAATGTTTATCTTTAGAAGGAACTTGTGTGGCAATTTTCGTAAATATCGGTTGAAAAATGCGACCTGTAGGCGAGACAGACAGACAAACATCCGCACAAAATTGTTAAACACAATCCAAAGTTTGGAACTAGAACCCGCACCCCCTGGATAACATGTCCAGGTGATCTGCCAAATAAGCCACGGTACGTTCTATCGATATGATGAAATTAGTGGATTGCATTTTTGAGCCCAATTATGCATTTCTTTACCCAAATATGCATGCAATTTTGGATTGTGTTTAACAATTTACAAAAAATATATATAAAGTGTGTGTAACACATCAAAGAAACATAATATCCGTACAAAAGCATTTTTGGGCCTTATCGAAACTGAGACGCTTCGCTCGCTACGCTCGCTCGGTCAATAATTAAGGTCGTTTAAAAAACATAAAAAAAAGGCTTCTCAAGCCGCGCGAGTCAGCATATTGAGTATTGTATTGCAGTAGCAAATTTGAGGTATATAATATAACTCTGGAGATCTCATCAGATTTCCATAAATTATAAAATAAGACCAAACACGAAAAACACCCTCTCAAACAGTAATTTAAGATTGTTAACTAAATGTGCTTAAACAATTTAAGCATTATTGAATACCTATTCCCTTCATATCGTATTCACAGTAGAATTGTTGATGTATTTTAAGCTACTTGTGACAGCTTTGATATGTTGCAAGTTATATTCAAAATTTCATATTTTGATATAATATATTGTCAAACGTTAAAGGTACCCTGCACTAACAATTATTATTATTTACATTTTTTTGCTACTGACAAAATAAATCTTTTTAAGTAGAAATGTCGTTACGTGATATCATTTAAAATAGTAGAGTAACGACTTTTATGTTTCACAATACATTTTCAGTAGCAACTTTGTCTCTTGAAGATTGATTCTCATCAGATCTCTATAAAATTAACTAAAAAACAACGGTTGAATTATATCTTACCACGAAGAATAAGATCGTTTAAAGAACTAAAAATAACCGACTTTAATGTCGCGCTATTAATAAAATTGTCAGTACCGATTTTGAGGTGTTTATCTCCATATCTCTGGTAATACTTATCAAACCTCAATAAAATTACCATGGTACCACACTTGGGATATCTCCTTTCCAACAAAAAAAAAAAATAACAATTCGGTTCATAAACGACGAAGATATCCGCGAACAAACTTAAAAAAATATATATACGGTCGAATTGAGAAATGTCCTCCTTTTTTGAAGTCGGTTAAAAAATAAATAAAATTGTTTGACATCTAGTAGAAAAATCGACGAGCACATACAAAAACTATCTCATATTATTTGTCGGGGAGAACTAAAAGTATCAATACAATCACAATAGTACTTGAATAGACAATATCTTCTCTAGTATTAAAACAATAGAAGAGTATTAATTTAGCAACAAATCGATTGTAATAAATTTTAAAATTAATTATTGAGCGCATCCACAGCGTAGTATTCCGACAATTGACTTTGAGTTTATATTCTAGACTTATGTTGACCTGACCACTAACCAACTGGTGAAATGATGGTCAAACTATAGAAAAACATTCACTGGCTAATTGGTAAACAATAATGTTAAAATGTTCATCCGTAGAATAATTCCTATCTACCATAAAACTCCAACACATATTTGAGCAGTACCTTTGAAACGCTTCGACATTTTGCTCTTGTTTTTATGAGCTTTTTACAAACATTGTATTTTAGGACACATATCCGAGTAACACGAAGGTTCTATAAATGTTACGAATAAATGCCAGGGTTCTTTGTCATCGCTTACCATTTCGAAGTGGGTATAAAGAAAACTGGTAGATAAATAAAATTCTTAACGGTTTGAAGGGCTTTAGATGTCGCCTTATGTTTTTTTTTCATCGGATTATTTTTAGCAAATGCGGGGTGTGCTCATGAAAAATTCAGCCTGTGGTATTTCCGATAGTAATAAATGTTAAAGATTATAATTTGGGATCAAAGACACACTCATTCATAATAATTCTATGTAATTAATTATTATAATATTAATAAAGGACGTTGTCAACTTTGTATGGGCTACATGCATCTTGACTCGCAAAATTCTTGTAAAAATTCATTCGAGTACATCCTGCGTAATTTGGGATAAAATGGGAGTTATATATATTATATTGGTATTATTGTATAATATTATGGAACTATAATTTGATTCACTATTAATGACGCAATTTCAAATACTTACCTCACTAATAATCTGGATATTATAAACAACGTTATCTTTTGTTACGGCTAGATTTTTGTCATCCTGTAAAATTCTAATTGAAATATGAGATAAATGAATGAGATGAAAATCTCTGAGTTTTTCTCGGGAAATCTAACAATTTTTTTTCGGGTGAAGAACTTTTATTGAAATTTGCAATGTAATTTTTTGTCAAAGATTAAATTTACGTAACATAATTTTGTCTGCTTCTCGTTCCATTACGGATAAACATTTTATAAAACATGTCACACGTCAAAAACAGAAGGTTAAGAGCGCGTAAATAAATCTGTAATGGCATGAGTGAACTCGGGTATAAAGTTTATATCTACATCAAAGACAGCTTTAGTCTGTAAATGTATATGTGCTCAGAAAGTTTGGAGCATTCGCTATGAATACCAAACGCTAACTTAATGACTTTTAGGCACTTGTAGGAACTAAGTAGTAGTATTACTTATTCCATGTCATAATCACAAAAAAAGAGACTTACTGACTGGTATACAGCGTCAAAGCTACTAGGCCTTATACACTTGCTTTTTCGGGTTACGTACTTGAATACGTGGTAGTGAGGTGGCACTCTTTGATTATGGAAACGTAATGGTATTTCAGGTTGCCACATCGTAGATTCCCACGGGTATGCAAAGCATAATATTATGTTGATTTTCCGCATGACTCTACCAAAAACTAGCTTACCACCGTCAAGAAGAAAATTTGCACAACCTTACGGTGTTGTGGCAGTATACAGCCCTTGAAAGCCAGAGTATTCTAGGCTTAGCGTGTTCACCATCTTCGACCACATTATCGAATACCACTAGGCATACACACTTGTCTCATAACTCTGTATCGTCAAATCCTGAAAAAATTAGGAAAGTGAATTAAAATGTTATAACATTTTGTGAGAATGTGTAAAAACCAAAGTTATAAAAGAACATTAATCAAATAAACAACACCTGGCAACCCGTATAATTTTGATACCACCTGTGCTTATGTATTTCCGTCGACCTACTCAAGCATTTAATTTTATTGTTTTCCTTTGAGTATATTTTGTTCATTCCTGAAACATTGAGATTTTCCTCTGCATATGCCGACTCCCACTCAAATATTTACGTAGTTGAATTGTTGCTTATTTCAATTTGTTACATCTCAAATCCAATGTATGATATTCAAAATATAATGTTGTAAACTCTAATGAGCGCAGTGCAGGACAATGTAAAATGTCAAAATAGTACAATACCTTACGCGTAAATTCTAATAAGCGCAGTGCAGGTAAGACCAAACGGGAACTACGGACCAACGGAATTCTATCACTGAGACTTTATCATTATTATTATCATATCTTTTTCGATCAATCGAGCCCAAACTCGGTGGGGTTATGTTGTTTTATCACAGAGATGCCGTGGCCACCCTCCGTCTCCATCATCAGAACAGCTCCAAGGTACCATATCATTGTATTGTCACCGAAGATACATAAGTACACCAAATTTAAGTCCAATCGCATGTCGGGAAGTGGGTCTACTCGTAATTTAGCTTCCAAGATTCCACCTGAACATACATAGTGACATACATACATACATACATTGCAAGTTAAATAAAAGCTTGTAATAAAATAGCATTATCTACCCGTCATCCTGGAGGTGAACAGAAAATGGTAGCGGTGTTAAATTACAAATATTTTCAAACATATTGTCCGTATTACCAGTTGTAAAGGCAGCTCAGTCTTTTTTTATATCTTACTAGCAGCCCGCCCCGGCTTCGCACGGGTAGAACATATATGCCTACAAAATTTGCATCAGTTTGTTGCATCGAATATAAAATATGTACATATTTAACAACCATCGTCATATTTCATCCAATTTACACAAAACCTTAACGAATTATGCAGCTAAACCTTCCCCATAAACACTCTGGCTATTGGTGAAAACCGCATGATAATCCGTTCAGTAGCTATTGAGATTATTGCGAACAGACAGACAGACGCAGTGATGAACTTTGTTTTATAATACTTACGTATTGATATTGGACGGCCCTTTGGCGTAAAGGATAGTTACCCTGATTCTGACCCGACGGTCGTTGGTTCTAATCCTACCAATGAAAGTTTTATGTGCATTCATGAATCATGAGTTTTCGTACAGTGGTAGTGGAATCATTAAATCTACCAAAAAGTAGCTTACCACCAAGGAGTACATCTGCCGCCGTAACCTTACGGCGTTCCCCGACGCAAAATGTAGGGGTAATATACGTTTAACGTGTGTATCTGTGTGTCTGTCTGTAGCATCTTAGCACCTAACCGGATGAACCGATTTTGTTTTTATTATTGATAGTTTTTTTTTGTTTGATAGATGTCTTCATCGAGAGTTTTCTTAGCTTTGATTCATGAAAATTCGTTCAATCGTTATAAAATTATGAGCTTTTTTTCTAGTTATTTGCGCTATGAAATCAACTTTCATAGGTCTGATCAATTCGAAAATCTTCTTCTTCAACGATATTGTAAGAACATGGAAGCCTCCTGGACTCTACAGAATACTCAAATCCTCACCAACTTACAGCTCAGATTTTAAATGTCGTGATTAGAGTCATTGGAAAAAGCTATTTATACATAGATCAGTCGGGGTGGTTTAAAATATTATATTATATTTTTATTATATATATAGATGAATATTATTTTATACAATAAATCATATTATTATACTATATTGACTTCAAATTGATTGTGATCGGTGGGGATCTACAGCATAGCTAAGGTTATAATAATATTTTCGTAGTAGCTATGACCTTATCTGTGGTTTCACTGCAAATATTTTATTAAGTTTGCGATGCGTGTTTGTGAAATTCGTGATATCTTCTAGAGTTTTCATTTGAATTATATACTGTACAGGACAATTTTAATCTATAATATGTGGCCAAGCTAATTAACGTATTTATTTGGATAAGTATTAATACTATATACTTGAAAATAGCCTTGGAAGTTATGTAATATTTTTTAACAAAAATTTTAAGATTAAAATGGTTACTGTGAGTCAACTTTAAGAGATAGACATATGCTGTCGCGGACTTTTTTGTAGGTCTTATTAAGTTGTACAACTCTTGCATAGAAAATATTCTTCTATCTATTTTCAATTAAGCAGCGTTCGTAAGAAACGTGTTTTTTCGACCGTTTATTTGCCGACTTAGGTTACATAAATACAAAAATACAAATGTTCTCTCTTTATAATATTAGTATAGATGGGCTAGCGTTTGACCACTATCCCACCTTTTGGTAAGTGATGATGCGGTCGAAGATGGTAAGCACGCTAGACCTAGAATGGAAACTGTCTCTCAAGGATAGTTGTATCGAGGACGACAGAGCATTAGATGTTTGGCTACAGATTTTGTAACTTGAGGATGGTAGCTGGCCAGGCACAAGATAGTAACCTACCGCCATATGGGGAATCTTGGATTCCTAACGATGTTTTTCCTTCACCAGAGGGCCACTGTGAAAAGTGCACATACATTTTTTGATAGAAAAATCCATTGGTGTACGGCGGGAATTTAAATCAGTACCTCTGGCATCAACGCCGGTCGGGTTACCATTTACACCACTAGGCCCTCAAAAAGAATCTAAGAAAAAGTCTCTAAGATAAATACAAAAAAAATAATTATTTGATCTCTCACATTTCCAATTTTCAGACTCCATTTATACTTACGTACTACGGTAAACAGAGTAGTTACTGGCAATACTCAACACACGATTTTACTCGGGGCGATGAAGATAAATCGAATATGTAAATGTGAACCTTTTATTCTTTACGGCAAGACCTCAAAGATTTATAACAGCGACGCGAGAGCTTTTTGACGATATGAAAAGAAATACTCTCAGATCAACCATTAATAATAGTAATTCATTCTTTCTTAAAGATACTATTATAGTTCTTTGTTATACATAATCCATAATTTTACCGAGCTGACGGGACTCGAACCCGTACCTCCCAGAGAACATGCCCAGGCGCTAAGCCAATTCAGCTAAAGTACGATCCTATCGAAATTCATATAAATAGTGATCGAGAATTGTTACAATGCCATCTGGAAACCATTGTTTAGTATTGTCATACTAAACTTTAATCTATCTATACTACTCTTCGGTCTCGCACCTCGAGCAAACCAAGCCGCACGCGTTCCTCGACATTATTTTTACCCACAACGGAACGGAGACTGTATAATTATGCGTTTGGGGTGAGAGGATGTTTGTTGGTTTGTTTGTGTGTGCAAATCATGTTGCCATTTTTCTCCAAAACTACTAGTCCGATTTTGACGCAGTTTTCAGTTATGGGTTTGGGTGTTGGTGTTTGGTGCATGTTTTTACATAGGTTACGGTGACAACTCACTAGGGGGCGCTGTGGTAAACATTTGTTTGTGCAAATCGATGTTGCCATTTTTCTTTAAAACGACTTGTCCGATTTTGATGCAGTTTTCAGTTATGGGTTTGGGTTTGATTGGTGCATGTTCTTAGATAGGTGTTACGGTGTCAACTCACCAGAGGGCGCTGCAGGAAACATTTGTTTGTGCAAAGCCATGTTGCCATTTTTCTCCAAAACTACTAGTTCGATTTTGTCTTTAAATGTTATGACGTTAATTTAAGGTCATGTCGTGGCTGTTTATTCAGAATTTTAATTTTGTTACTTGTGCACATTTAATTCATTATACACATTCATTAACATTAAATTCTAATACCTGAAGTAAATCATTACGTTGTGTGGGGAAAAATAAATACATACTGTTCTTATTGATTAGGACCGGAAATACCTTATTGAAGTCTGCAAGCCATCATAAATATCTTGAGTATAACATTGAGTCTCCTTCTTCAATAATATATCATATTGTACGAACATTGACCGAATACTGGAATCTGCAGAATACCTCGCCAAATTACAGCAGAGGTGTCGTTTTTGGGCTCATTCGAAGGGTCTTAATGAACAAATTATACATAGACCACTCGAGGGTGGTTTTAAAGTTAAGCATCAAATGAATAACAAACTGTGATTGATATTATTTTAATACTTATCTAGTTAAAATCTTACAAGTATCCTGTACTACTAGACTGACATTCATAGTTTGTTCTAATTCAATTCTTTAACTATATTACTGTTTTTAGGGTTCCGTAGCCCCGACAAGGAACCCTTATAGTTTCGTCACGTCCGTCTGTCTGTCTGTCTGTCCGAGGTTTTGCTAACAGAACGTAATACGTAATACTAGAAAGCTGTAATTTTGTAGGGGTATGTATATAAATTACGCCAACAAAATGGTGAAATAAAATTTTGAAAAATATTTTGTTTTTGGGTAGGTACATGAGAAGTGAGGATGAATTTTCTTTTCGTCGTATTATGGGGTATCGTTGAATAGGTCTTTTAAAATGATTTGTTGATGAAGGGTTGTTAATGCTATTTTTCGATTGAATGCTTCGTTTACGAAATATTAAACTTTAAAGTGCAAATTTTTGTTCCAGTAGGGCGTCCCCCTCCCCCCCCCCCTCTAAAAACTAAACTGCGGGCTTGAAAAATCTGGGAAAATTCGTGATAATAGTGCATTTCATGAACTTTAAAGGAAAACTATAGCGGTTAAGATAACTTTATTAGTTTAGCAGTAAGTCGTTGAACTTGGGTGTTGGATAATTATGTACCAAATACAAAATCCTTAGAATAAATCCTTAAAAATAACAAAGACGAAGTACCTAGTTGCTTGTTTATAACGGGTAAAGATTTGCATTGAATAACGGGCTACTACGGAACCCTACACTGCGCGTGGCTCGACACGCACTTGGCCGGTTATTGAATATATATAAACGCAGATCAAATAAGTTTTCGCTAAAATAATACTAATAAAATGTTTGTTTTGAAAACAAGCTCCGTAGTCATAGGTATTATTATAGATATCAGTATAAAGCATACAATTCAAAACCCTATTTTATTCGATTAATAAGGTTGCCTTATGTTAACATTTAGTTAATAAGATTAATAATTTCAAACAAAAACTAAACTGGAAAAATAAACGAAGCCAAAACAAAGCAAAGACTAAATTTCGATACTGTTGCTATCCACGTTTTAGGTAAACAATATCGATTTACTGCTAATAAGGTTGATCTTTTCATTAAAAATACATCCAAGGAAATACGCACAGTTAGTATTGTTATAGCATCGTAATTACCTCTATTAGGACCATTTGGGTTGTTATATAACACAACAGTGGCAAATGAGGGTATGCCTAAATGTTTATTTCGTTCATTAGGGCGATACTGCCTTAAATTCATTTAGACATTCGAGTTTTATGTCGGACTCATCACCATAATCATAAGACTTCTTAATTTTGTGTCGCGTTCTGATGCCTGAAGCACGAATTGAATAATAATTTTAAAAACGTCTTGCACTTGGCATTTATTAACGCTGCAAGTTAAGCACTTGACTGATGACTGTCTTACCTGAGATGTTTAAGATGGAATACTGCATGTTTGGAAGAAAACGGTATCTTGTACGACAAGCATAAATCTCTAAAAGGCACCCGTCGCAAGCCTCTTAAGTGGTTTTAATATTTAAAAAGGCGACAAGACAACTAGTACTACTACTATATTATATACTACTACTACTATCTACGATATTATACTATACTATCGTAAAACATTATTTCTATTCTCTGGTGAAAAACATTATTGTTTTTCTATATAATGTGTCAGATATCGTTATTGAAGACTCTAGTCATATAACATAATTTATGATCGTAAAAAACGAAAAAAAACCGACTTCACATGCCGCGATAGTCAAAGTACTGGCTAGTTATAATCATGTCATCTAAGTATATAAATTTGTTTATATTGTTCATCTCCATATCTCCGGTGATAATTGTCACATCTCGATATAATTCGAATGAGACCAAACGGGAGGCATAATATTTTAAACAAAAAAGATTTTTTTTAATCGGTTAAGATTTGACGGAGTTCTGAGGTAACAAACATTAAAATATTTAAGATAGTTTAAAAACTATAACAACCGACTTCCATGCCCCGCGAGTCAGTTTCAGTAACAAGTTTGAGACGTTTATCCTCATATCTCTGGAGATACTTATTAGATCTCAATTAAATTGCAATGGGACTACCTCGGAAATGTATCCTACCGATTAAAAAAAGAATCATTTAAATCGGTTTACAATTGACGGAGTAATCGCATAACATACACAAAAAAAAACACAGTCGAATTAAGAATCTCCTTCTTTTTGGAAGTCAGTTGAAAAATACAGTCAATTTGAAAACCTCCTTTTTTTTGTGAAGCCCGTTAAAAACGCAAGTCAGTTACTGATATCTGTAAAAGAATCATCATCATCATAATCAGCCGTTATCAGTCCACTGCTTGACATTGGCCTCTCCCAAGACACGCCACTAAATCTGATCTTCGGCTCTTCCTTTCTAGTCACTGCCCACCGCTTTACGAATGTCGTCGCTCCACCTGGTCACAGTTCGTCCTACGCTACGTTTGCCGATTCGCGGTCTCCACTCTAGAACCAGTGTACCCCAACGGTTATCGATCCTGCTGCAGATTTTACCAACAGTAGAACAATGAAGGCTCTATAAAATCAAGATAAACAGCCCACCATAAAAATAATAAACTTTTATACAACAATATCTAATTGCCTATCAGGAAGTGGTCTCATTAAAAAAGTAACAGTCAACTGAAAAGAAAAAAGTCAATATTTCATGTTACTTGTAACATTTTCCTTAGCAGATTTTTGTTTGCGTCAACATTTTATGACTTCCTTGAGGCAATCAAAAGTTCCACCTGAGGAAAGCCGAGGTCACCTCTTGACATTATGCTTCCCTATTACGCAGGTGTTCGAAGATTTACTGACAGCCCTGACCCCTTACCACTAAATGAAAACAAATCGATCATGAAACATATCGGCTGTAAATAATGCGAGTTCATGTGTAGGATATATTTTATGAACAAAATTTTGTGCTTTTGTTTTATTGCGTTAGGTTTTTTAGCACATCTATATTCTGTTTCTGTTATTTGTAATAAATATCTTTGGGGTAAAGAAGATCTCGTGTGGAGACCGCGGCTCGACAAGCGTAGTTTGGCACAAGATGATCTTCGCAAGGTGGCTGGTAAAACCTGAATTAGAGAAACAGTAGGGCTATACTGTAAGCTATCTCGGAAGCGGAATCCGCGGTGAGATTTGAATTTCGTACTACGAAATTCAACCGTATTACGAACGTGATACGATTGAATTTCGTAGTACGAAATTCGAATCTCACCGCGGATTCCGCTGTCGAGATAGCTTACAGAATAGCCTAGCTGTAGCCGATAATCTAGCTCAGTGGAATGCAGTTGAAGAGGCCAATATCCAGAATGGAATAATAGTATATTGTGATGATTAATAAATACTCTTTTGCAATGGACGTACAAAAATACGTTGTTTTAAAAATATTTTACAAAAATTGAGCATTCCTCCCGTTCCGCTGTTATTTCTTATATCTGAAACAAACAACAACAGCACCCTAATGATGACATTATGTATATACAAGTGTTGTGGTAGGTCCACGGAATATCAAAGCAGATGACGTTCAGGCTCGAGGAAAATTAATAACATAAGAACAAAGATACAATCATAATTTTGTCAGAAAGTTTGATGAACGTTGTGTCTAAAAATGATTAAGTATCTGGATATGATAGAATAGTTGCTAATGCGATTGCAACTAATAATTATTTCCTATATCACAGCGGCTTCTTTATAGTTTTATTATGTGCTATTTTCAAGCTGCCTGCATGTTTATTAAGTACTAGAAGTGACGAATCAACAATTTAGTTTTTTTTTTATATCTTATAGGCTAGCGTTAGAACACTATCTCGCCTGGTAGTTAGCGATGATGTGGTCGAAGATGGAGAACAGGCCTAAAATACTCTAACGTTCAAGGGCTGTCTGCTGCCGTAACACCGTACAATTATAGCGACAGATTCTCTCATTGATGGTAGCAAGCTACGCTTTTGTAGTAACTCAGGCGAAACATCATTATAATAATTATGCTCCTGCCACTGTGAACCATCACCCGTGATAGGATTTGATCCTGCGACCTCTCGCTTAGAAGTAAAGCCATCTATCCTTTATGCCAATGAGGCTCTCAAAAGTCCACAGCATTCTATTTAAAGAGTAAAGTAAAAGTACAGGCTTTTGTCATGGAAAACATTTAGTCTGAGTTTTGATATCGATTACGTAAATTAGCACCAATTGTTGTGCAGAAAATGTTGTAAGAAATTGGTTTTAATTTCGCGAGACGTGACCTAAATTATTGTTAGCATTTTTTTGCTCATTACGACGTTCTCGCGGCTGAGTATGTTTATTCAACATCAACATTTGTGCGAACCATTGACTGCATAAATATTATGCGATGTTGAATAATCGATGGCATTTCAGTCTAAATATAGATCGCGCGCCGGTAACGCTTCTACTTCACTTATCTACACGCTAAGCATGTATTTCACTTTAAGCCGACAGAACATTAGCCACTGTAGCTCAAACAATAGTTGCTTTACTACTTTTTTGTCGCTTAAGCTAACGTCCCACTCTACCAAGTGCTTTTATGCACATGCTGTTTTACAGTCCATGTCCAAGACGTCCATTATGTGGTTTGAAAAATACGTCTGCGTAGACGCGTATGCTCTGATAAGACGAAGCAGCTATTGAGATAAGACCGCTTTGATTGCGTATACCACTACTGGGTTCCGCAACTAGTAGCTCGAGCGATAGTAGCACATGTGCGGCTAGCCTTAACGTTAAAAGCATTATGTATACGCGATCACTACTTTGAATTAAATTGGTCGTTTCAGATGCTACGGATCAAACTGCAAACTCAGACCGAGAAAGAAAGATGTTCTTTCTTTAATTAAAAGAAAGAAAGCTAATGTCTTATTTTTCTTACAAGAAAGAAAGATCTTCTTCTGATCTTTCTTTATTTCAGACTACAATATTCTTTCTTTAATTAAATGAAAAAAAGTGATGTCTTATTTTTATTACAAGAAATAAAGATCTTCTTCTGATCCTTCTTTATTTCAGACTACAAACTAAAAACAAACAATGTATTTTTTTATGATATAGGCAACAAAATCATATAATTATTGGTTTCCCGAGTTCTAGTTTATGCGGTAGGGTTAAAACTGGTGGTCCACCTTGGATAGTACCATCTCTTTGGCAGTACCATCTCTTTGGCAGTTATTCCACCGCAAAAAAGGAAAGGTACACCCTTGACATTTAGGTCATGAGCAATATTTAAGCAACGAACTACTCTCATAAAATGACGCCTTTTGATTGGTGAACTAAGCGCGCTTCAGATAAAAACTTTAATATGTGTTCAGTAGATCGATACTTGGGTATCTTCTTATAATACTGGCTTTAACCCTTCCGCTGGCGGTCGACCAAGTTCTGGTTAATACAAAAAGTACCATAGGAGGCAAGCGGCCAGAACTTGGCCCGTCAACTTGTGTTCTATACTTGCTGTTACTGTGAAGTGAAATACGCATGTATTCTTTTCAAACTAGTAGGAGAGTAACTAATAAAGACAAGGACGATAATGCTGTTGTTCCATGAGTTACTTTTACTCCCAAACAAATTATATTGGGATTTTACAGTCATTCGTGAGCGTTCGCGCACGTACTAGGAGCAAAAGCTAAAACCATTTATAAGTGTTGAACTCCAGGATTGCAATGCATTTCGAGGAATAGTAGCATTTAAGAGCTTCATTAATCTACTATTGGTATGCTCTCAGTAAACTGTGTAGTCTGGCCGGGCCGCTTTTGAAGTAAATAACAAGGGCGTTTATTTGGTAAAATACAACATAAAAAAAAGAATTGAATTACAAAACTTTTACAGCATATAAAGCTATTTGAACTATGTCTTTTTCAGTCATTAATTAGTTTTTCATTACATTACTTTGGTATGATTAAAATTTCTTTAAGATAAAAACGCCTAAAGTATTTAAGTAATAAGAAAACTTTTCAAACAATCTAAGCTGTATTTTCAACAATGTAATCTCTTTATTCATAAGATCAACCCTTTTCAAAGATACAACTTAATTTTTGCCATTAAGAAAACATTAAGCAACTTTGAGGTATCTTAAAATAATCGGTTTTAAATTTTCTTTATGAAACGGAGAATAAAATATTTATATCGATAGATCCATTAAAATAGGTAAGTGGAGAAGAAATTGTAACTAAACTACGGCCAAACTGGTGCGATCTTTGTGCGTGGACGCGGGCGCAGATAGTGCAAAAGTATCAGTTCCGACTGGTTGGAAGCCAAACGCGATCTACGGCGATCAGAAAACAATTGAAAAATAGATCGCGCCCGCAGATCGCAGCGGTGTGGACATACCTTAAAGCAGAACTAGATTTGATTTGTAAGATCTTTGTGATTGGGGGAATTAAGACAAGTTTCGTCAAGCATAATGCGAGCGATTTTTAATTCAAAAATCGCTAAAACTAGAAACACAAGTAATGCCAATTTAAATCTACGCCGTTTGAATAACTGTTATTTCTATACAGTCAGACTAAAATTTGTCTACTTTTTATTAATTCAGTGCCAAATATGGCAGGCGAGCTTGTCTCCACATCAAAGTTTACATTAAATATGACACCTATATAAATGCCAGGTTCCAACATATATTTTGTTAATCGCTCATCAGTGACACAAATAACATCAGCATTATCGTTTGCTTGCACCACATTGAATAAATAATAGTACAACCTGCACCAAAGGCCGCTTATCGGCATTTACCATCATCAATACACGTGGTGGCGTAGTGGATATTGATTGACAGACAGCACAGCCGTAGATTAAATTGGACAACGTTAATGCACCTCGTTTAGTGTCAATATTTAACCCCCGCAGCAAAAAGAAGGGATGTTATAAATTTGACGTGTGTATCTGTGAATGTGTGTATCTGTGTGTGTCTGTGTGTGTTTGTGTGTGTTTGTCGCTAGCATCGTAGCGCCCAAACGGCTGAACTATTTATAATTTAGTTTTTTTTTGTTTTAAGTTTTTTTGTTTAATAGGTGTAATGTAATCATCGAAGCTTGATTCATGAAAATCCGTATAGCCGCGTCAAGACTACGAGTATAACCTTTTTCTAGTTGATGACGCAATGAAATTAACTTTCATAGGTCTGATCAATTGGAAATTTGAAACTATTCCTCTTACTTAAATGATATTTTAAGAACATGGTAGCATAGACCTGATGCTGGGACATCTCCTAGGATCTGCAGAATACTCTACTCCTCACCAATTTACAGCAATGATTTCGTTTTAGGGCTCATTGGAATGTTCTCAATAAAAGCAGATTATTCCTAGATCAGTCGGGGGTAGTTTTACATTTAGAATTTAATTATTATCTGTCACTACAAGCCCACCTGCGCACTTCGGCGTTACAGGACATTTTAAATTTGACAACGAAAATCCATACGTGTCCAATGGTTGATTAGATATAAAATAACACACTAACATACAAAATAACTGCCGCATGTTGAGACGTAAATGACGTAAGTCTAAATTTGAACCGAACTGGGCTATAGGAGCGCCTAGCGCCTGGGCATGAGTTAGGATTATTATCTCTTCTGTGGTTAAGGACGAAATTAAATAGTGTTTTGGTTTAATGTTGAAAAACCCATATAAAATCAGCTCCGACAAAAAAGTTACAATAAAATAGACACACTTGCGTTTTCTATCTTGCGAATGAAAATATTAAAATTTGTATGCAAAATTTGTGCAGGTTTCAAACTAACCAGTAAAGCACAAAATATGTTTTATTTGATTGGCTCTGTGTGGTCTCTCTATATGTTTTGTTGGATTCGTAACTGAGAACTTTATAGGAATTTTATTGCTCTAGTCAAATGGGATTTTTAAATTGAAACGGATAATAACTACTCAGATTTAAAATAACAATGCAATAAGATATTGAAACAATCTTGCCTCAGAGTGGAAGACTATTAACGCAGAAGGGAGGTGACCTGTAATGGTAGAATGGAATATTGATGACCGCTGCTTTTGCGTAGACAGTGAGAAATACACTAGTGTTACCTCAAAATCGAAATGCCTCAATATCGCTGTATTTTTTCAATCGTATAAGCTAGCGTTTGACTGCTCTCTCACATTTTAGTAAGTGGAAATAATGATGCAATTGAACATAGAATTTTTAATTTAGAATTAAGCCTAGAATGGAAACTGGCTCAAAGACAGCTTCCAAAATGTATAAGATGTTTTGGTGACAGATTTTCAAAGTGCCAGGTGGACACAAGACAGTGTCTTACCACCATGGCGGGGTTTGAGTTTCATAACGATGTTTTCCCTCCACCGGAGGGCCACTCTGAAATGTGCACATACTATTTTTTTCATGAGCTTCAATGTGCATAAGATATATTATTATAGTATTATAGAAAACTAAGAAATACAACACAATCGACCAACTTTTGACTAAGAACAACAAATATTCCGTCAGCCTCTCTAAATAATTCGCGAATTTTAAGAAAGCCCGTCGTGAGTTATTTTGTAATAACAATCTCAATCTCTGATATACCTAGCTTTTCTTTTTGATAATGTTTTCCTTGTTATTTGAAATACCGTGTATTGTTGATACTGGTATCGTTAATATGTAGGTTGAAGTGTATTTTTTTCCTACTCGGACAATTTACACAAACATATTAAATAAAACAAATAATAATTAAGATAGTTTAAAAACTAAAACAACCGACATCCATGCCCTGCGAGTCAATTTCAGGAGCAAGTTTGAGACGTTTATCGTCATATCTCTAGAGATACTCATCAAATCTCGATGAAATTACAATGGGACCACGTCGAAAACGTACCCTACCGATTAAAAAAGAATCATTCAAATCGGTTCTCAATTGACGGAGTAATCGCGTAACATACATAAAAAAACATCCAGATGAATGGAGAACCTCCTTCTGTTTGGGAAGTCGGTTAAAAAGTAGATAAGTCTTGCTTTTATCTCAATAATACCTATGCCTACAATTTTCGCATTATTTTGTTGCGTCGTTTGTAATATTTGAACCAATTACATAAACCTTAACGAATAATTATCGTAAGATTCTAGTTATAAGGTTTAAATAACTACGCCACCATAACAATTTAATTTTCTAACCACAATCTAAAGATATCTAGAAATACAAAAGACGGTTGCCAACTATTATATAGAAAATCAAATACAACTCACCCTAGACCGTTAATATCATTGAACTAAACTTCTGCGATAAACTAGTCATTCAAGAACCAATATAAATTGTTACTTTGATATACGAACTCTAATATACCTTATACATATACGAGTAGGTATGTTAAAGGGTCGTCCTTCATTTAGATCTATAGTTACCTAATAAATATTCAGGACGCGTTGCTTTGGAACGTTGATTGCTATTTTGTAGATCGCGCACAATCATCGACTTATTTGTTTCTTAATAAAGCTTTAATGAAATGTTGAGTTATTATTACACCAATATTGCCTTAAAAATGTTAAAATGAAAACGTGCTGAACATTTCTTTTTTATATTTTCCTAAATTTTGCAATGTTTGAATGTATCTAACTGTTTGCTGGTATCTGAATCGGAATTTGACATAATATAGGAATTTGCTGTAATTTAAGGTACGACCACACCGCAACGTCCTGCGTGCGCGATCTAGGCGGCGATCAGATAGCGCAGTAGTATCTGTACAGACTGGTTAACACCAATCCGATCTACGGCGATCAAAAACCAATAGACATTCAGATTGCGAACGCGCACGCGGACGCAGGACGCCGCGGTATGGTCGTACCTTTAGTGAGGTGACAAGGTAACATCGAGTCGATTTATTGATTGATATATAATGCGGGGACTGGATGTCTCTGATTTGAAATGTCAAAATTGGATCATGTTAGTCATCATTATATCAGTCTACATTTCTGTCTACTATCTATTCAGTCTACATTTTCTACACTATCTTCTATAATAATATGTTAACCATAATTTCTGCTACAAATGTAAAAATGAAGAGCACTCGTTATATAAGACCGAGACTAATATTCCACGACACAAGCTAGTTTAGCGTGGAACTTCAGGGTATCCTTTAATAATTATTAATAATGTGTTTATTATTATGCTCCTTATATAAATAGTCATCATCATCATCATCATCATAATCAGCCTGTTTCAGTCCACTGCTAGACGTAGGCCTCTCCCAAAACACGCCATTGAGCCCGATCTTCGGCTCACTGGGAGGAAAATAGCCTAATCGCCATGCTGAGCAGGCGAGTTGGCGATCGCAGGATGTAGCTCCTTGCACCAGAGACGCTGCTACCCGTCACTGGCCTGTAGTATTTAGCTAATATAAATAGTGTAATTTTTAATAAGTTATTTTTCAAAAAAACTAAAACCGACTTCATAACCACAAACAGGTACTCAAAAGCGAAAAATAAATTACTTAAAATATTATAAGCGCTACCCACTTATCTATTTGATGTCGGTGCCAGCCAAGTCTAATAGGTAGTAGATAGATAATACCTACATGTATCTACCTACTTACTAACCTACATGTACCTACTTACTACTACTACATACATAGTATCTATCTACCATCCAATAGACTTGGCTGGCACCGACTTCAAATAGATAAGTGGGTAGCGCTTATAATAATTTTAAGTAATTTATTTTTCGCTTTTGAGTGCCAGTTTGTGGTTATGAAGTCGGTTTTATTTTTTTTTGAAAAATAACTTTTTTTAACCTTTGCAAAACAAGTTTTAATTAAATTACATGCATCTATAAAATTTCGTGTCTGGGCCGTTATACACTGACGGATATTCACTTTTTGAAAATTACAAGTATGTACCTATAACGGTTAAGAAGATACAGATCTGTAAAGTGCGCACATATAGACACACGGATGGACAGACGGACGGACGGACGGACGAACGGACAACAAAGTCTCTGAAAGTGTTCATTTGGTACCCTTTGGGTTCGGAACCCTAAAAAAATTGACTTTAAATGCCGCGCTAAATTGAAAATATTCACTAGCAATAATGATGTCAAGTATTATGTTTCTTTGAAGTGTTACACACTTAATATTTTTGTAAATTGTTAAACACAAACCAAAATTTCATCGTACCTACGAGACTTGAACCCGCAACCTCCGGAATAACATGTTCCGGTGCTTTTGCCAATTAAGTCATGGTGCGAAGTAACGTTACGACGAAATTAGTGGATTGCATTTGTTTAACCCAATTATGCATTGGTGGCGCCATCTATGACTACTTATTACGTAAGTTAATCATTCGGAAGAAATCATTACAGTTTTCAAATCCGACGAGCAACGGCAAAAGCACCGGAACATATTATTCCGGAGGTTGCGGATTTGAAAACAGTAATGATTTCTTCCGAATGATTAACTTACGTAATAAGTAGTCATAGATGGCGCCACCAATGCATAATTGGGTTAAACAAATGCAATCCACTAATTTCGTCATAACGTTACTTCGCACCATGGCTTCATTGGCAAAAGCACCGGAACATGTTATTCCGGAGGTTGCGGGTTCAAGTCCCGGAGGTACGATGAAATTTTGGATTGTGTTTAACAATTTACAAAAATAATGATGTCATCAAGGTATCAAAGGACAATGTCCAAAATGGCCTTGTGCAATTAAAGCAACACGATAATTAATTGTCTATTTTATTACAATAATTCCAAATATTTTTATAACACGGGCTAGTTGTATTCCAAAATGAATATTAAAAAGTATCATTTGCGATTATTAACATTAATTGCCGCCATATAGCCAACAGAGTACTGAATCACTCTACTACGTTATAAGAGGCACTTCCCTATATTGTTGATACCCGAATTATGAAAGCTAACCTAACAAAGGAAAGTATTATTTACGTAGTAACTATTATATAATCTGTGGTATTATGCTTATAATTATTTTTTTGCAGTGTTGATTGGTACAAAGTACATTCATAGTTCTGAGTTATTTAATCAGTTATGTAGTGTCGCGGGACTGAAATGGCCGCCATCTTCGCCAAACGTCATGTCATGTCGAAACATGTTAGGTATGCTTAAAAAAATTTGCACCCTAACAAGACTTTGCCCGTTAGAACATTCCTGTGAAGACAAATTATTTATATTTATATATAATTATTTATTATAATTATTAATATATAATTATTTATTGAGGGCCCGGTGGCGTAATTGGGAGAACAGTCGGCTTTGATGCCGTGGTACCGAGTTCAAACCGCCGTGCACCAATGAATTTTTCGATCGAAAAATATATGTGCGCTTCTCACAGTTGCCCTCCGGTGAAGGAAAACATCGTTAAGAAACCAACAACCCCCGCATGGTGGTAGGACATATCTAGTGTCCGCCTGGCCAGCTACCACCCTAAAGTTATAAAATCTGTCTCCAAACATCTTATTTATTTATTTATTTAAAACATTGCATGCTACACTTACAGTATACACCAAAGCGTGCAACAGGCCAGTACATAGGTACATATACACAGACATAATTATATGTATATTATCATATGTATATAAATTATAAAAGCTTACAACCTCAATGCGTAACTTTATAATCTAACTAAAAAATAGTATACATTTATTTAAAAACAGATTGAATGTGGAGAAAAATAGGTCCACATCAGGCTCCTTAGCAATCAAATCGTTGAGAAGACTAACAGCCTGTTTAGTCGGAGTGAATTGGGCGGTCTGTGTACGTGATGTTGGCGCTGTCAACAAACGACGCGCGCGCAGTCGCAGCTACTGGTCCGGTACGTACAGGGAGATGCGTGCTAGAACGGTAGGGTTGTCGATCCTGTTGTGAAGCAGCGAGTAGTAATGGGTTAATAATGCGCACTTGCGTCTTAACTCCAGAGTGTTCAAACCTACCATTCCGGCAACGAACAGAGATGGATATAAATACGGATAATAGCCGTACATTTTGTTATATAAATACCGAGCGAACTTTCGTTGCACTCGCTCAAGCATAATCTTATATTTAGCTTCATGTGGGTCCCAAACCAAACAATTATACTCAAGTCTACTACGCACGAATGCATAGTAGAGAGAGACGATTGCGTTTCTGTTTTGGAAACGAGTCGTTTGTCGCATTACGAAGCCCAGAGATTTATAGGTTTTATTACAAATGTCCTGAATGTGGTTATTGAATGTTAACTCAATGTCCAAATTTAATCCCAAGTCCCTTATTTCTGTGACACGCTCCAGTGAGACATCGCAGATGTGGTAGTCGTATTGTATAGGCGTACGCGACCGCGTAAAAGAAATGGTTTTACACTTAGAATTATTAAATTCCAAGTGATTACGCTCGGTCCACTGCACCACACTGTCAATATCCCTCTGAAGCGCCTCACAATCAGTCGTGTTCCTTATTCCCAAGTACAGCTTCAGGTCATCGGCAAACATCAGGCATTCAGCGTCTTTGACAACATTTGGCAGGTCATTGATCATTATTAGAAACTGGGTCGGGCCTAACGTACTGCCTTGACTTACACCTGAGTTAGTTTTGTAAGGCCTGGATCTGAAACCAGATAATTGGACAAATTGAACTCGTTCATCAAAATAGCTGGCGAAGAGCTGCAAAAGCTTTGGAGTGAAGCCTACAGCAGCAAACTTCTCCAAAAGCAGATCGTTATGAACTCGGTCGAACGCTTTTTTTAAATCGAAGTAGGCCGCATCGACTTGCTTATGTCTGTCCATTTCAGTCACTACGTAGTCCACAAAATTAACATGATTAGTAGCAGTAGATTTTCCAGCTCTAAAACCATGCTGACAGTCAACTAACCGACCTTGGACTTGCCTGGTAATGTACTGATTTAGTATAGACTCAAAGACCTTACCAAACGCCGACAGAACCGCAATAGGCCTGTAGTTTTCCACCCTTGACATAGAGCCGCCCTTGAGAATAGGGGTGACTCGAGAAATTTTCCAAATATTTGGATATATTGCAGCAGATAGGGCTAAATTAAATAAATGCAGAAGAGGCTTAGTTAAAACATTAACACAATTTTTTAAAATAAAAGATGGTATTCCATCAGGACCACAGGATGCATGGGCCTTCAGTCGGCGTATAGCTATAGTTATATCTGTAGCGTCGATCGCATCTACTGCAATACGCGTTGAGCACATCGAGTTAGCTGCTGCGGTCTCTGCGTTATCAGCTGATAAAACAGGGTCATTAGTTATATTATAAAAACAGAACTAAAATACTTCGCGAAAGCATTAGCGGCTTCAGTATTGATAACATTTTTCCCATCAAACTCAAATTCAGCGCAACGTGACTGTCTAGGACCTTGCTGCGATTTAACAAACGTCCAAAAACTTTTAGGATCCTTATTTATATCGATCTCTGATCGCCTGATGTAGTGTTTGTAAGCTACTTCGATAAACTCTTTAGCCTGCTGCCTATAGAATTTAAAAAGTTCCCGATTAAATACAGAATTAGTTTGCTTATATCTTTTTTAAGTGAACATATTTATTTATTAGAGTGTATTTTATTTCTGTCGTAAACCATAATGGATAATTATATTTAAAATCGCTATGATTACTGATTTTTTTTAGAGGAACAAATTCATCAAAACATTCATTTAATTTATCATAAAACAATGTAACCGCTGCGTTAACGTCCGATATTAAAAATATATCTTCCCATTCAATGTTATAAATCTCTGCGTATAGTGACACAAAATCGGCCTTGCGAAAATTCCTTTCGAACGTAATATTCTCATCGGGCTGCGGGGATGGTCGGCCAGTCGGCTGCATGCGGGCGGTGCGACCACATCGCACGCTCACTGCAAGCGGCGGGTGATGACCGTCTATCGGAACGATAGGTTCTGTCTCACCGCTCACTTCAATCTTCTCAACGCTCAGATTGCTAAGGATTAAATCTAGCATATTACCGTACATACTATTTATTAGATACCGTATTGTGCTGTTTTATATTGCAAAAAGCTAAAAGACAATTAAAATTAATTACGACATTTTGGCTACATGAATTCAAATTGAAGTCCCCTAATATTATTAAGTTTAATTTTCTGAATTTTTCGGCAACGTTTTCTAAAACACCAAATGTTTTGATATATTTATCATTCGTTGAGTTAGGAATATAAACCACACAACAAACTATTTTCCCATAATGCAATGTAACTATACCGATGACCACTTCAATGTCGTCCGTGTATCCGTCGACATCGAGTACATGTTGCACGACGTACGGGTCGCGCACGGCCAGCAGGACACCGCCCCAGCCGGCGTCTCCCGCGCGGTCTCGCCTCAACACACTGTATCCAGGGCCTCAATACACTTCCGCATCGTCGACGCCACTCGTTAGAAAAGTCTCAGTTAACGCATATATGTCGGACGAGTCCGCTTATATAGCTTGCTTGCAAACATCTAACTTGGATCGTAGGCCTCTGACATTCTGGTAAAACGAGTATGTTTTAGTCCGATCTTTATTCGCTCGCCTTCTGTGGCTTACGAAATCCACTCCGCCACGGCTTAATATGGACGTCTTCTGCCCAGTGTTCGGGTTTCAGATAGGTGTTAATATTTTTAGTAGGTACGGTAAGTTTGAAAGACGCATAGTTGCCTCGCGATTTCAACGCTTCCGCTGAGCAATTATCGTTAGGACAGATATTTCGCAAATGAGTCTTAACTTGTTCTATTGTGGTACCGATTTGCACATAGTACAAGTGTAGATATGATTTTCGTGCCGCCGCCGAAATTGTAGATGCGGTTGAACTCAGAGTAGCCGTACCACGAATCACATTAATGCGTGAACGGCGAGATCGAAGATTTTTAACTTGTTGCCAGTCCCCGTGTTTTTCGTTCGGCTCACTAAGTTGCATACAATCATTCATATTATTAATAATCGTAAGCACCGGAATGTTTACATCTAGTGGTGAAGTCGGAGTGGGAGGCGCACTATGACTCGATGACGCAGACGCAGTTAGCTCTTGTTGTGCCGCGCTGACCGCGAGCGGCGACGGCGAACTTCTGCCTGCTCCCTTGTTCTTCCGAGCCTTAGCGGTGATAGCCGATGTCGCACGAGCGCGGGCTTCGCGAATCGGCCGCTCGGCCGGTTGCGTAGTTGTAGTTGGTGCCTTACCCTCAATTTCCGGATTTACTAGTGTAATTACCGAGGTAGTAGAACATTCACTTGCGAGAATCAGTTTTTCAATCAGCTTATTTTGAGTGCTCACGGTCTTCTCGAGCGAAATAATTGTACTCTCCATTGAGGTAACTTTATTAGTAAGTTCACGAATGCTAGCTTCCACTGATTTGCCCGACATTTCTAATAATACAAATATTATTCTTATGTGTTCAGGCAGCTATCCTTGAGAGCCAGTTCCCATTCTAGTCCACTTCTCTATCTTCGACCGCATCATCACTTAGCAACAGGTGAGATAGTGGTCAAAGGCTAGCCTATAAGATATTAAAAATATATATATATATATATTTATTATCCCCACCTTTATTTCTATCTCGCTCACAACTGTGACTACCGTAAGAATATCTGTCAAAAACCAAAATCAACGAGAAGAAAGATGTAAAAACATTATTCAAGGTTATATTTTTTAGTCTTCAAAAGTATATGCAATAGCAACCTCTATTGTGTATAATCTTCTTGGGACTCTTCTACTAAAACCAGTACATTTGTTATCCTATGTTTGATGTATGTATCTCCATATCTCTGGAGATACTAATCAGATCTCGACAAAATTAAAATGGGACCACCACGGAAACGTATCCTACCTATTAAAAAAATAATCATTTGAATCCGTTATGATCAATTTATGGAGAAATCGCGTAACATACACACAAAAAAACAACATACAGACGAATTGAGAACCTCCTCCTCTTTTGTGAAGTCGGTTAAAAACAAATAAATTCATTCATTAATTTATTCACTTGTATTATTACACAGAATTCTTTCCATAACTAGCGTACCGCCCGACGTCGCATGGGTAGAGCATAAAAGCCTACATTTGTTGCATCAGTTTGTTGCGTCGAGTAACATCTTCAGCCATCATCGTCATATTTTCAGCAATTTACACAAAACCTTAACAAACTATACCTTAAACTTTCCTCGTGAATCACTCTATCTATGTGTAAAAACCGCGTAGTTTTTGAGTTTATTGTGAACAAACAGACAGATGCCACGGGAGACTTTGTTTTATAATATGTAGTGACGATAACGATGGTCTAAACACAAGGTTTTATTTTGCAAGATTGAGGTTTGACCATAAAATAGAGCTATATTTCAACTGTTCTGTGGGTTTAACGGTCCACTCTAGATTAGACCGCAATGCAAACGGGCTAAAACGAGGTTCAAACTAGTATGACTAGACTTTAGTTTGAGTTGTGTATTCTATTCAGATATTAAATGGGAATTTTATAATATTTACTTATATATAACTATATAACTATCCCGTATATAACCCCCTATTTAACTATCCCGTACCGTACAAACATAAAATAATATAATAGTTAATGTGTGTATGTTAGGATATGTATGTTTGTTTCTCAGTCACACAATAAAACGGTTGAACGGCTGAAATTTAAATTTGCTTGCATAGACTTACCAAGCTATAATATTAATATTACAAGTACGTATTGTAGCTGATCTGGTACAGCGCTAGGCATGTTTCCCAGGAGTCGCGGGTTCGAATCCCATCGATTCGATGAAATTTTGGATTGTAAATATAAAATTTAAACTCTCAAGGACTGTGTGCTGCCAGAACACCGTATGGTTATGGTGGCAAAATTTCTTATTGATGGTGGTAAGCTACTTTTGGTCAAGAATTCAAATAAAACAATATGTCACTCACATGCGGTGTAAGCCTATAACCATTTTATTTAGTTATCATCCTAATACGTCGTAATAGATACATCCTTTCAGTTAGATTATATTCCCTCAGGTACAATACAAAAGATATTTTATTCAAGCTTGTTCACATGTGTATTTACCATTATTATTTCCGTGAAGAATGTTAAACAGGATCTATTATATTTGCTTTCACGGACTCAGGAAGTCGATCGAACATAATTTCCAGGCAAATACTTAGTTTCCTTTAATAAAACGTCTTATATCCGGTGACGTAGAAAGTTGATAGTTCTCGATATATATATAAAATAATATGCGAACGATTATGAAATCCTACTAATATTTTAAAGGCGAGTGTGTATGTTTGTTACTTCTTCCCGCTAAACGAGCTGAAATTTGGTACGTAGATAGCCTAAACCTTGGAATAACATATAGGGTACATTTTATCCCGATATTGTCACAGGAACGAATACTACGCGAGTAAAACCGTGGGGCACAGCCTGCCATTAAAAATTATAGTTTCCACAGAACGGATGAAGTAACTATTAATCTACTTTCTCACAATTTTTCAATAGCCTACATTTTATTAGAGATTTTTTGAAATCATTATACTGTGCATAACAATATTGTAATTTTATAAAAAGCCTCTTGAACAGAAATTTAAATGCGCCATTATGCTGTGGGTTCTCTTGTCCATCACTCGAGAGATGCTCGAGTATTTTACCGTCTACAATATAACAAGAGGTCACGGACTCGCAGACTCTTGACCGCTTTGTTGACTCCCTCGCACCTCGACTATGTTAATGCGGGTATCTGAACATTTATATTCATGGCTTGAGGAACTCTAATAAAATAAACTGGGCAGTTTAAATGTTACAGTAGCATAAAATAGGTTTTGGTTATTCAGAAGTAATGTTCTCTAAGAAGATCTAACAAATATAAGTGGTTTAGACGTCTAGTAGCACAATAGGCGAAGGAAAGGCAAAGATAATGAGCTAATGCCTCTGATATTTAAACCAGAGCACTGCTGTAGCGTGAAACAGGGCATTTGTCTACTAGATACTTTCCGGTAGGTATGGTACTAATTCGTAATGATAATAGTCCATACATTTAAAAATGTATACCTATATACATCTTTCTGACACTAAACAATTTGCATTTCTCATATAATATGTCTGTTATAGGATGTCTGTATGGTTAGGATCACCTTTGTGTTAGAATCTTATTACTGATTAGATTCTCATTGATTAGAAGTCAACGTTGGGCACGTTCAACTTGAATCATATCTATAGATAAGCATAATATTCAAACACATACTTTTAAAGCTAATATTTGTTAGTGAGGGTGTGGGTTACCCTGATGGTTGTGAATTTAGAATAAAGATATCCATACCCTGAGTCATCACATCTAGTGAATGATAATCGAAAGGTTTATTTATTTTAACCTAGAAACAGAAAGTCTACCCTTATGAATGCCCCTATGACATCACTGTCTATTCCTATATAAGTAGTGAATCAGTTCCTTTCATTTGTCTCCTTCGACCTAGATACAACAAATCGAATTACGTTGACCGGTGATACAGTAAACCTTGGGGTTATTATAAGGTGCTTCGGATTAACCCAAACAATAACGGTTCGGGAATACCTTTGTGATCTACTTTTGTTTCATTGACTTAGTTTTGTTTTAATTTGACGACTTTGTTTCAATGCTGTTCGGTTTTATCTGCATTCGGAAAATCTATTGAAGGGATTATGTGTATTATGTTTACAAGTTCTAAAGTACTTGTCGAATTTTGACAAGCCTAGGTATCGTTGGAGGCGTCATGTTCGTCGACTTAACTTTAGATAAGCTACGTTTTGCTGTCATAAATTCAACACGACAGCATATGCCTGCAGATTTGCTTAATTTTTTTGTCGATCAGCACTTTATTTATTGTTCTGTTGATTGTCTGTCCCCGATAATCATCATCATCATCATAATCATCAGCCGGTGTCAGTCCACTGCTGAACGTAGGCCTCTCCCAATAATAATCCTCCGATAGTAATCGATAATAATACTAAATGGAAATTTAACACCACCCCCGACTAATCTATTTATAATCTGTAAGTTGGTGAGGAGTAGAGTTCTGCAGATTTCAGGAGATGCCCCAACATCAGGTCAATGCTACCATGTTCTTATAATAGCATTGAAGTAAGAGGATACGGAATTTCGAATTTATCAGAACTATGAAAGTTGATTTCATATCGGCATTAAATAGAAAAAGCTCAGTCTTAAAACAGCAGAACGGATTTTTATGAATCAAAGCTAAAACATTAGATTAAGACACCTATGACAAAAAAATTAAATCAAAATCGGTTCATCCGTTTTGGCGCTACAATGCCTCATACAGAGACACACACGTCAAACTTAAAACACCTCTTCTTTTTGCGTCGGGCTTTAAAAACGAGTAGTTACAAATAAAGTCATATAAGATTTTATTGATCGTGAAAAACAATAGGTATAAGCGACAATCACCTGCATCAAAACTGAGCAAATGTGTACTGCTCTTTTTTGTAACGGATGTAAAGTATAATTGAAAAAAATAAGAAAATATTAATAAATACATACATACCTCGATAAATTATAACTGTGTGTCATGCCTACCCTGCATTCCTTGCGCAAATGAAAACTGCGGTAGCACGTATGTAAAGCTAATCAGTAACATCTATTCGTTAAATTAACATGTTAATCCGCTTGTTATTCTGTTGCTAGGTTTTAATTGAAAACACCACGCTTGGCTAGCCCATGCAAACAATATTGATCAAACGCTATATTGATAACTTCTACCCTTGTACCCACTGACATTTGATATCACTAACTGCTAACCTTATTTCTGGAGCCATAACGTCTATTTTGGCCTATGTTACTTGTTTATGTGGAACAATTAAGCTGCTACACTATGGTTTGTGAATTTTGTGAGTTGCGACAAATTTATGACACGCTCAGTGAAACTATAAACAAGTTGGGTGTTTGGTTGAAAATTTCATGATTCTGAGGTAATATTATGAGGTATTTTGAGGTATCACGTATATATTGTAACAAAGCTATGAAGTGGCTAGCTGACTGGCAATACCAAAGAATAGCATCATAATATCTATTTTAAAGTCACGTCTGGTTTTATTGTGTGTATGGTAACCTATACCTACCTATGTCAGAGTCTTTGTGACTAAATTTGACCGGCTTAGGATAATGATGATGATGAGTCTGACAGAATAATTAAGATAGTTTAATAAAAACCGGCCAAGTCAAGTTGAACTCGCCCACCGAGGCTTCCGTACCAAAGTTGGTATGTACCATTTAAGCTAGCCCTCTAAATTGTAACAGCACTCATATAACTCAGAGGTCTACTTTAATTGGCGCAAACTATGTATGTATGAGGACACCCTTTAATTTTCAATTTATTTTATTTTTTGGAATTTTCCCTTAATTTGTGCTGTAAGACCTTGCTTCTTGCCAAATTTCATGATTCTAGGTCAACGGGAAGTACCCTATAGGTTTTTGCCCCCAAAACCTATAGGGTATTTCCAGTTTACCTAGAATTGTCAATTTTAGTTATAAGCAAGGTCTTAGAGCACAAGTAAAGGAAACATTACGAAAAATAAAAAAGTTGAAAATTAAGGTACACTTTGGTACTAAGAAGTTTTCGCCAAAATCTAAATTTGCCACTATCTTTTTATTGTGTTAACTCAAGACCTTGATTTTATACACCTAATAGAGACTATAGACTTCAGTATCAGGTATAAATTTCAACTAGATAGGTCCACCTGTTCCTGAGTAAATCAGTGGTGACACACGGACAGACGGACAAACAGACGGACAGACAGACCGACGGACAAAAAAGTGATGTTATAAGGGTTCCTTTTTTTACCTTTTGAGGTACGGAACCTTAAAAACGAAAACAACCGTCTTCAATGCTCCGCGAGTCAGTTTCAGTGGCAAGTTTGAGACTTGTACCGTCATATCTCTAGAGATACTTATCAGATCTCGATGAAATTACAATGGGACTATTTCGGAAATGTACCCTACCGATTAAAAAAATAATCATTCCATACGGTTAACCATTGATGAAGTAAACGCGTAACATACACACACAAAAACAAAAACATTTTATAGAAGTTACTCACAAGCATAGAAAAGATAATAATATGACACAAGATATAGAAGCTTGAGTACTAATCAATTAGTGATGGGAGCCCCGTTGGCGTAAAGGATAGATGGTTTGACTTCTAAGCGAGAAGTCGCCGGTTCCAATCCTTGCAGTTGCGGGTGGGTGTTCATCCTCATGTGGTAGCAGTGTAAATATCGGTTTTCTACCTGACTTGCTTTCATAAAGTAGCTTACCACCATTAAGGATAAAACCTGCCACCATAACCTTACAGTGTTCCGACAGCACACAGCGTGTTCACCATCTTCAACCACGTCACCGCTTACAACCAGGTGAGGTAGTGATCACAACGCTAGCTTATACGATATGAAAAATAACTAAAAACAGTAGTCTTAACAAGTTTAAAAACTATCAAAGTGATGGTACCTTTCAGGTGGACTGCAGTAAAATATACTTCGTCCATCCATTAATTTGTCTTGTGACAGCTGCACGGTTCAGTTTACAGCAGCTACAGCTACAAGTACTACCACTACGTAAATGTTTTACTACTATCTACATCCGCTTTCAAAATAAAAATATGTTTCAAAATCAAAAAAGTAATTATATATCTAGTACAAGTCTTGTGTTTTCCTCACTTAATTTGATGAGTGAGTATAAAGCTTTTGATTATGTTCACATTGCATTGTTTATTAATTAATTTGCTAGCAGGATTGGGTAACGGCAAACAATAGAGACCTTGTTTCATACGAAGATAACAGTAGGAAGTTTATGTAAGAGCTTTGGATTGTATTGTTTTGTTTAATATCATTAAGCTATTACTAAGCCTGTTAGTATTGAACTACCACAGGGATATGACTTGAATAAGTAATTAGAGGATTGTATCACGGGGACGCGACATAATTTCCGTCTAATTCCCTCGGAACATATATGGAGGAGGAATTCTGGCCGAGGGGTGACAAGTTTCGACGCTTTCGAGGTCGGATACCGGACACCATGAATAAACGTCACACGTCGTCGTAAAATTAACGTGTATTAAGTTTCTATGATTAGTAAATAGGTACATTATATGTATGCTCGTCTGTAAGGTATTTATGCATAATATGGGTCTTGTATAGCATTTCATGTTAACATAGGTTACCTGAAATAAATATTTATTTATTTTATTTCATTTATAATATTTTTCTTTGAGGCCGCTATTATGAATCCTTGAGACAAATGTGATGTGATGAATACCTAGTAAACACTTTAGTCCGTGGTGATGATGTTATATGGTTGTGTGAACGAGTAAGTACGATAACACTGCGCATCGTGCTGTTGGCACGAGCAGGGAATTCGTGAATGGAGTAGGTACGTACCAGATTTTTGAAAAAAAAAACCTCAATAGTTTTGTGAATAATAAGTGAAAACAATCTTGACAGCGCATTCATCATAAGTAGTGTCTCTCCTGCATCTACTCTTAATTTTTTTTTATACTTGAAATATAGTGTTGTAAGACTACTACAACTGCGAATTTGTCACGGATCATATAATACTTAAATTCAAAATTTAAAACCACCCCCGACAGATCTATTTACAATATATTAATTGAAATCATTCCAATGAGCACAGACGAAACATCTCTGCTGTAAGTTGGTGAGGAGTTAAGTATTGTGCAGATTTCAGATGTTCCAGCAACAGGTCAATACTACAATGTTCTTGAAATATAGGTGAAGTAAGAATACCGAATTTTGAATTGATCAGATCTATTAATCACCCAGTATCATGGCGTAATCACCCAGAAAAAAGTTCATAGTCTTCAAACGGCCAAAGGGATTTACATAAATCAAAGCTAAGACACTCTCGATTTACATACCTATAAAACAAAAAAGCTAAATCATAATTGGTACATCCGTTTTGGCGCTACGAATGCTACGAAGCCACAGACAGATACACACATAGGTACACATGCACAGATACACAGGACAAACCTATAACGCACCTTCTTTTTACGTCGGGAGTTCATACATACAGCTCTATGAAAGTCGAACAAATAGACGAACAAAGGTGGATTACTAGATTTTTCTGAGACATAATCTCTAAATAGACGCAGTACTGTCTTAAGGCACGTAAACACCGCAGCATTCTGCGTGCGCGGTCTAGGCGGCGATACTGTGGCGGTGATCAGATAGCGCAGTAGTATTTGTACCGACTGGTTCACACCAAACACGATCAGAAAACAATTGAAAAGTAGGTACTGAGATCGCGCCCGCAAATCACAGGACTCCGCGGTGTGGCCGTACCCTTAGCAAAAAGGATTTGCTGGATATTAAACTAATCAAATCCTTCATTCAATCAACATTCTCGGAATTATTTCGACGTTTTAGTTTCAACAGACAGAACAAAATGATTGGTGCGTGATTAATTTCAATCCATCTGAAAAGGAATTCCAATTATTTCAGTACTTTTAGAGACAGTTAATTAAAGGGTACATTGTGGCGCCGTTGGTTCTGTGAAACCGCTAATAACTTCTGTATTTCAAGATACATTTTAACGAAAGTCATTTATTAAATTCCAGAAGAAATTACTTTTACATACAGTAAAACTTCGGCCAAGTCGAGTTGGATTCGCCCACCGAGGCTTCCGTACCAACTTCTCAGACTAGGAACTTTGTAGTTCGATCCATAGAAAATGTATTGCACCAACTACAAATAATAAGTTTGTAATAGTAAATTTACGTTTTCAGATTTATTTCTTTATAAGTACTTCAATACCTTGCTTTTTGCCAATTTTCATGATTATAGGTCAACGGGAAGTACCCTATAGGTTTTCGAACCAAAACCTATAGGGTACTTACTTCCAGTTTACCTAGAATTGTCAATTTTGGTTAAAAGCAAGACAGACGGACAGACGGACAGACGGACAGACGGACAGACGGACAGACGGACAGACGGACAGACGGACAGACGGACAGACGGACAGACGGACAGACGGACAGACGGACAGACGGACAGACGGACAGACTGACAGACGGACAGACGGACAGACGGACAGACGGACAGACGGACAGACGGACAGACGGACAGACGGACAGACGGACAGACGGACAGACGGACAGACGGACAGACGGACAGACGGACAGACGGACAGACGGACAGACGGACAGACGGACAGACGGACAGACGGACAGACGGACAGACGGACAGACGGACAGACGGACAGACGGACAGACGGACAGACGGACAGACGGACAGACGGACAGACGGACAGACGGACAGACGGACAGACGGACAGACGGACAGACGGACAGACGGACAGACGGATAGACGGACAGACGGACAGACGGACAGACGGACAGACGGACCGACGGACAGACGGACAGACGGACAGACGGACAGACGGACAGACGGACCGACGGACAGACGGACAGACGGACAGACGGACAGATGGACTGACTGACAAGATCTTATAAGGGTTCCTTTGTTTAGCTTTTGAGGTCTATAGGTAAATATAGGTATATTTGAGGTAGGTAACCCTAAAAATAATTAATACTTACTCAACAATAAATGTTTGGAAGAAAACGTTCTCAAATAAAAAAAAAACAATGGGTTGCACTCCGGGAGTGCCGGCAGAAGTGAAAACTTAAACAAGTAATTTTTGAATATTTTGGAATGACACCTCGCGCAAGCGCCTTGTGCTTCGTTGGAATGACACCTCGCGCAAGCACCCTGCGCTTCATCTTACGAATTTTCGTCATACGATCAGGACACGTGACCCTGACGCGAGTGTAAAATTTTTCACCCATCCCAAGAATTGTGCACAACGCCGTTAAAGAAGTTATCACTTCAAAAAGCTTTGTTTACGTTCTAAATCCAATATATTATTGAACTATATTGATGTATTAATCGACGTTATTTACAAGGCCATTTCTATAAATTACCCATAATTATTATAGGTACGACAGCGGATGTCCTTGAGAGCTAGATCCCATTCTAAGCATAACGTGTCACAATTCCCAACAACATCATCACTTATCAACAGGTGTTAGTAAGCTAGCCTATAATCTATAAAGAATAATATATAATAAAATCATTTTTAGTTTATTTTTATGCACAGCACAATTAAAAACAGCGTAAGGGCACCTTTGCACCGGAAACTTTGCGGGGCGGGATTCTTAACTAAATGAACCTTTTTATATAATTCATTTAACGAGCTAATTAAATAGTGATTTTATATTTTCATTATATTTTGACTTTGTTAATTAAGAAATGTTTTAAGTAAATAAAAGTAGATAAGATATATAAAAAAAAAATTAAAAACATTTCTATATTGGACCTTATGCTAATCTATCTATGTGTACCATGGTAATTTTATCGAGGTCTGATAACTATCCCCAGAGATATGGAAATAAACACTTCAAAATTTGTACTGAAATTAAAAGCGCGGCATTGAAATCGGTTATTTTTAGTTTTTTAAACGATCTTATTGCTTAAACCGTGGTAGTTTCACGTCTCCTAGACAAGTCAGTGGTTAATAGCTAGGTAGGTCTCACTAACACGACGTGCAAGTTATGAGCTACCGCAACCATAAGTAAACTGGCTGTCTATTTAATATTGATTGATGTAGTCACCTTGATACTTCATAGAAGACAATAATTTTATAAGGTCATCAAAGGTTGTAACCTGTAGAATGTCTTTTGTTAGTTAGTAATTTGCTAGAAGTTGCTTCTTTTCACCTAAAGTGAATGTCAAAAAGTTCAGTATAATCAGTGAGTAAAGAAGATATAGAAGAAAATGCTAAGTCTTGACTTGACTTATGTATAAAAGAAACATTTTTAAAAGTGACATATATTGAAATATTTACAAGAATTTAAGATACGAAAATAAAACGCTTTGCAAAAAATTGTTACACAATACAAGGCTGATGTATAACGGATAGAAGCATGCACCCCTCATTTAACTCTATTGCAAAAATTACCACTCGAGAACGTTGGTATCAGTTCGTTCTACCCTTTGTGACTCGCTAGGTTTTAGGTAATAAGCATGCCTTTGTACTGTATTTGAGTTTTTTTTTTATTGTACTTTAACCACTGACGGGCTATGCATGTTGCATTAAAAATAAAAAAAATCTCATGTAAAATGTTATTTATATTATGGACATACGGTTTATGAACGCATTTCGTAGAAAAACAAAAATGTTGACAGCTCCCTTTGACACTTTTATCGCAAAATTGATGAACAATGCCGGCGCAAGATTTTGAATTCAAAACAAAGTAAGTAATCTGTAATTCTTTTTAGTATTTGTAGTATATGCTCACATAAATACAATCTACTATTCGAGTTCAAACCTTTTCACAAAGGAATATTCCAAAAAGAGCAACCATTACTGAAACAAAATTTTAGGTGGCCAATGTAATCACAAAGTCAAGCAAACCAGTGTTTCTCAAAGTGAACGATCACTGTTCTTTGAGCTGGAAAGAAGGCTCAAAAATCATTAGGGGGCACTTGGGTAATCAATTGTACCAAAATTGCTTCAAATTATAAATTACAAGCACAGTTTTAATCAGCAGCTGCGTAATTATTAGTTAACACAGCATTAAAGGTAAGTAACGTAAATAATATGCATGGTTTTAGAAATTTTCCCATTATTATACTATTCTTCGAGTGGTCAATACGCTAAAAATATTATGTTTCTTTGAAGTGTTACACACTTAATATCTTTGTAAATTGTTAAACACAATCCAAAATTTCATCGTACCAACGGGACTTGAACCCGCAACCTCCGGAATAACATGTTCCGGTGCTTTGCCAATTAAGCCATGGTGCGAAGTGACGTTACGACGAAATTAGTGGATTGCATTTGTTAACCCAATTATGCATTGGTGGCGCCATCTATGACTACTTATTACGTAAGTTAATCATTCGGAAGAAATCATTACAGTTTTCAAATCCGACGAGAGATGTTGCACTGCGTAAATCAAATATTATGTTTCTTTGAAGTGTTACACACTTAATATCTTTGTAAATTGTTAAACACAATCCAAAATTTCATCGTACCAACGGGACTTGAACCCGCAACCTCCGGAATAACATGTTCCGGTGCTTTGCCAATTAAGCCATGGTGCGAAGTGACGTTACGACGAAATTAGCTAACTAATTATTAACATGTTATTCCGGAGGTTGCGGGTTCAAGTCCCGTTGGTACGATGAAATTTTGGATTGTGTTTAACAATTTACGCTAAAAATCTTTGAGAACCTTTATATTAAACCTTTGAAATCGCTCTGAGATAGCTAGATTTAATACATACAGGGCCAGTTTCACCGGTTCCCCATAATGCTTGAGATAGTTATCTGGCACATGACGCCATGCTGTCAAAAATCTGTCAGATTTCTTCACATTAGCGCTATCAGGAACCCGTGAAACTGGCCCACAATCTATTTATATCCTACATACAAACACTAACTAGCGCTTCGTTGTCACTCGAAATGTTTTACTTTCACATTCAGTGCTTTGAGTAGAAATAAATTTAATTTATCGTCATTTATAGTGCAAGATATAAAAGACTTCATTAAAACTGTAATTGAATCTTTTGAGTTGTTATTTAATATTTTTTAATGTTATAAATTAATTTTAGGACTGACCATAAAACTTTGCACACATTTAGATCTCACTTCTTTTGTCGTTGAAGTCTAATGTAAGTCTAATGAATAACCAAGGCATATCTCATAATATTTAACTTGGCTTTCATTTTCACCTAAGCGTTAAATTCTGCTTTTGCTATGTTTACTTGATAATTGGTTATGATTTATTTTATGATTTATGGTTTTGACGTGTATATGTGCGTATATTTATACTGTCTACATACTGAATAAATGCTTTGATTCTTTGATTCTTTGATTTCACATTTATGTTTTTAATGGAATTTTTATTTAGCCAAACTACATTCAGTATTCATTTCAATGATAAGTATGTATTTTTATTTAAAACTGAAGTCCTAATTTTAGCTCACATTGAAATGTCTTAAAACAATTTTAGAATGCATTAATGTTGCCAGAACTTTATTGTGGGTATTCCTTACCAGATGTTAAAGTTTATTTTACAAAATGCTGCGAAAATAAATTCCAATATATTTTATTCGTTCTAGCATTGACTGTACGTCTTCAATATGCTTTAGACAAACTTCTTTCTTTTGTAGGCAATATGCTACTAATATTAGAAATGTTATAATGTCAATTTTGGTAAATCCTTTCTCAGTGGGAACTATCGTCGTAATAACTATCTGAATGCCAAATTTCAGCGCAAACCGAAACAATATTGATTTTCACACTTTGTTACCCCATTTTAGGAATGGATGATCATCATCCATGGATGGATGGAATTTCAAAAAACCCTGAAACACGTGTTAACTTATTTTTTTACTGGAGCACTTGTATGAAGTTTCAAATAGAAAATACTATCTGATCTTGTTTCTCCATACAAACTTTGAACCCCCGTTTCATCCCCTTAAGGGGTGAATTTGGGAAAATCCTTTTTTAGTACACCCTAACGTACTAAGAAAAATACACCCTCCAAATTTCAAGTCTCTACGACCAGCGGTTTAAGCTGTGCGTTGTTTGTCAGTCAGTCAGTCAGTATGTCAGGACAAAGATTCTTTTAGTATGAGATAGTTCAGAATTGTTTAAATTAGTAAATTCGTTAGTGCATTGTGCCAGAAAATAAAATGTTTTTGAACTACAGTTGCCACACGTACTTAGTCAGACATTGTAATATTTTACAAGTACATGGTAAGGTTTATGTAGTGTGTGGCTCTTTATCTTTTATGGCATTATGATGCAGGGTGTTATAAGAATGGGGTTCCGAGCGATAGAGCTGTTCTGTACATATTTTAATAGAAAACTATTAGTGCACATTTTGAACCCGCGACCTTAAAATAAGAAGTCGTTTGTTCTCCTAAACACGCTGTAGAATCCTCATCAACGAATCAATGCATAAAACAGCTCTGATGTAAAATAAATTAAATGATTTCGTATATTAGCAACGTAAGTAATAATTATGGTTCATTATTTATTTATTAACAATGTATTTACTAAACTGCAACTTTGTTGCAAAGATGTTTGACCAGGATTTGTCAGCAACATAAATACTTTTATTTATAACTAGAAGTGCCCCTCGGCTTCGCCCGCGTTAAAGACTTATTTTATTTACATAAAACTTTTATTTTGTAAAAACCTTTCTTTCATAAAAGACATCAAAGAAGTAAAAGCCAAATCGATTCAAACTTTGAGCCCCCGTTTCATCCCCGTAAGGAGTGAATTTTGAAAAATCCTTTCTTAGCGGATACCTACGTTATAATAACTATCTGCATGCCAAATTTCAGCGCAATCCGAAATAATATTGATATCAGAATTTGTTAGCCCACTTCAACCTTTTAGGGGTAACATTTCGAAAAAGTCTGTAACACGTATTTACTTATTCGTTTTTAAAAGCACTTGTGTGAAGTTTCGAATAGAAAAAACGATCTAATCTTGTTTCTCCGTACAAATTTTGAACCCCCATTTCATCCCCTTAAGGGCTGAATTTTAGAAAATCATTTCTCGGAGGGAACTAACGTCGTAATAACTATCAGCACGCCAAATTTCAGCGTAATCCGAAACAACATTTATTTTCAGATTTTGGTACCCCATTTCACCCTCTTAAAAGCGAAATTTCAAAGAAGCCTATACACGTATTTACTTATTTTTTTATTGAAGCACTTGTGTGAGGTTTCGAATAGAAAATACTATCTTATCTTGATTTTCCGTACAAAATTTTGAACCCCCATTTCATCCCCTAAAGGAGTCAATTTTGGAAAATCCTTTCTTAGTACACCTTTACGTACTAAGACAAATATATCATCCAAATTTTAAGTCTCTACGACCAGCGATTTAGGCTGTTCCTGTTCTGTCAGTCAGTCAGTCAGCAGTATGTCAAGACAAAGATTCTTATTGTATTAAATTTTGATTATTTATGAGAAATCATTCTTTGAAAACACCAGAAAGGACATAAAAGGTACGTTAAAACAATATTGATTTTATGACTTTGTTACCCCAGTTTATCCTCTTAGGGTGGCATTTTGAAAAAGTCTGAAACTCGTATTTACTTATTTATTTACAGAAGTACTTGGGTGAAATGTCGAATAAAATGACTATCCAAACTTTGAACCCCCATTTCATCCCCTTAAGGGGTGAATTTTGGAAAATCCTTTCTTAGTACACCCTAACGTACTAAGACAAATATACCCTCCAAATTTCAAGTCTCTACGATCAGCGGTTTAGGCTGTGCATTGTCTGTCAGTCAGTCAGTCAGTCAGTCAGTCAGTGAGTCAGTCAGTCAGTCAGTATGTCAGGACAAAGATTCTTATAGTATTAGATAGATTAAAACCATTGCTTTTTAATTAATGTCAGTTAATCGCAGGCTGGTTGTTACCCAATAATATTAATGTTAGAAATATAATTATAATAATGTAAGCAACCTCAAAATTTACACAAATATTGTACAAAAAATTAATGAACCTGTAAAACGATAGCACAATATTAACGCCGAAAATAGAGTTCTGTTAAGTCTCATTAAACGCATCGTTAAATGTCTAGATGGCATTAATATGGGTTATTTCTAATTATAAATTTAACTTTTATTCATATTTACTATTTTTTGTAATTATGTATTGTATAGCTGCTCTTCTTTACTTTTTCTTGCACAATTTTATTAGAGTATCAAATACTCGATCGTGAGCTTATTTTCTGCCTAACGAAGACGGTTAAAATTTGCCATAAAATTGCAGCATAGAGTATTTTGAATCCAACCGTTGATTTTAAAACAAAATCTATATACAAGCTGTATCCTGCGGTTTCGCGTTGTAAAGTATGCTATATCTTTTTCTACCATATTGACTATCACTAAGCAAAATTGCAGCCAAATCGTTTGAGTCGACCGACGAGTTTGACCTTAAAGAGGACACAAAAAAAAAATATAAAAACTGACTTTCGGATTTATAATATTGGCGTTGATAGGTATTTTTGTGGACTCGGAACACAGTTAGATTATGACGGCATATTTTCTCCTTGATAGAGTTAAACTACTTTTCAGTAGCGCAATGGTAATAGCTTGCTAACATCGTCGTAACATCTTATATACCATACCATATATCTTACCAACAGGTGAGATTGTGGTCAAACGTTAGCCTATAAGATATATTTATATATATATAACTGAAATCTAAACTACGACTGAAATTATTATAAAGAAAAACCGAATTTAGATCGCCGTCTGCTTGTCAGGTATCTTTATACCTAAAACGATTCTTTTTAGTATTTGTAGTATATGCTCACATAAATACAATCTACTATTCGAGTTCAAACCTTTTCACAAAGGAATATTCCAAAAAGAGCAACCATTACTGAAACAAAATTTTAGGTGGCCAATGTAATCACAAAGTCAAGCAAACCAGTGTTTCTCAAAGTGAACGATCACTGTTCTTTGAGCTGGAAAGAAGGCTCAAAAATCATTAGGGGGCACTTGGGTAATCAATTGTACCAAAATTGCTTCAAATTATAAATTACAAGCACAGTTTTAATCAGCAGCTGCGTAATTATTAGTTAACACAGCATTAAAGGTAAGTAACGTAAATAATATGCATGGTTTTAGAAATTTTCCCATTATTATACTATTCTTCGAGTGGTCAATACGCTAAAAATCTTTGAGAACCTTTATATTAAACCTTTGAAATCGCTCTGAGATAGCTAGATTTAATACATACAGGGCCAGTTTCACCGGTTCCCCATAATGCTTGAGATAGTTATCTGGCACATGACGCCATGCTGTCAAAAATCTGTCAGATTTCTTCACATTAGCGCTATCAGGAACCCGTGAAACTGGCCCACAATCTATTTATATCCTACATACAAACACTAACTAGCGCTTCGTTGTCACTCGAAATGTTTTACTTTCACATTCAGTGCTTTGAGTAGAAATAAATTTAATTTATCGTCATTTATAGTGCAAGATATAAAAGACTTCATTAAAACTGTAATTGAATCTTTTGAGTTGTTATTTAATATTTTTTAATGTTATAAATTAATTTTAGGACTGACCATAAAACTTTGCACACATTTAGATCTCACTTCTTTTGTCGTTGAAGTCTAATGTAAGTCTAATGAATAACCAAGGCATATCTCATAATATTTAACTTGGCTTTCATTTTCACCTAAGCGTTAAATTCTGCTTTTGCTATGTTTACTTGATAATTGGTTATGATTTATTTTATGATTTATGATTTTGACGTGTATATGTGCGTATATTTATACTGTCTACATACTGAATAAATGCTTTGATTCTTTGATTCTTTGATTTCACATTTATGTTTTTAATGGAATTTTTATTTAGCCAAACTACATTCAGTATTCATTTCAATGATAAGTATGTATTTTTATTTAAAACTGAAGTCCTAATTTTAGCTCACATTGAAATGTCTTAAAACAATTTTAGAATGCATTAATGTTGCCAGAACTTTATTGTGGGTATTCCTTACCAGATGTTAAAGTTTATTTTACAAAATGCTGCGAAAATAAATTCCAATATATTTTATTCGTTCTAGCATTGACTGTACGTCTTCAATATGCTTTAGACAAACTTCTTTCTTTTGTAGGCAATATGCTACTAATATTAGAAATGTTATAATGTCAATTTTGGTAAATCCTTTCTCAGAGGGAACTATCGTCGTAATAACTATCTGAATGCCATAGTACTAACTTACACAGATTTTCGTGCCTAAGATTTCATCTAAATAATCTCTTTGATCTTCAAGGTGTGAGTAATAATATTTCACTCAAGTATTTAATAAATACCGTCTTTAGATTTTGATATTTACGAGGCTTTTGGAACTTTGAAGAGGCGTTTTGAGTTTGACTTGAAATAATTGCTGGTCCTCAAAACATTTCAAGAAATAAATAAATCTTTCTACCTTTCAAATCTTAACATGAGTATAACTTGGGAAAATTCACTCAAATTTAATTATTATCCTGAAGGTAATATTTTTCTATTCTGAATAAGTAAAGTATATACATTGTGCAAGAAAATATAATTTTGTTAAGAAATTAATTTTTATTTTGAGGGCCTGGTGTAGTGGGAGAATGATCTGCTTTGATGCCAGAGATACTGAGTTCAATCTCCGCCGTGCACCAATGGATTTTTCAATCGAAAAATGTATGTGCGCTTTGCACAGTGGCCCTCCGGTGAAGGAAAAACATCGTTAAGAAACCCCCCAACCTCCGCATGGTGGTAGGACACTATCTAGTGTCCGCCTGGCCAACTACCACCCTCAAGTTAGAAAATCTGTCGCCAAACATCTAATGTGTCTGGCAGCTATCCTTGAGAGCCAGTTTCCATTCTAGGCCTAGCTTACTTACCATCTTCGACCGCATCATAACTTACCAACAGGTGAGCTAGTGGTCAATTGCTAGCCTATATGATGTATAAAAAAAGTATTTGAGAAGGACAGTTAGAACAATCATAAACTGCCAAATTCATATTGAACTTGCACGACAAGGTTTATTGGTACTAAATGTAAGGAAACAACAACAACAACAAAAAATATATATATATATAGGGATAATCATTTATAACGAGTTTAATTGCTTGAGATTGCCGTAGATCGTGTTTGGTGTATAGCAGTTGGCAAAAATATTACTACACTATCTGATCGCACCCGCGCCCGGACAGATGGCAGCGGTTACGCCGTACCTTTACACATTTTGCGGGAAAAACCGCAATGGGGTTCGCAAGTACTTATACCATTACAGAGAAAAAATACGATTTACTTATTCTAGAAGACACAACGATCGATTTATTATTTACTAGCTGTGCCCGCGACTTCGTCCGCGTGGAATAGTGTCGTTGGGTAGCATTTTAAATATTTAGGCTAATTATTTTACAAATAACTCCCCTCCCCCTTCCCCTCCCTCTATCTTCCCTCCGCCCCCTTTCCCTTAAATTCCCTCTCCCCCTCCCCTTTCCCCCACTCCCTCCCCTCCCCTCCAACCTGCCTCCCCTCCCCTCATTCCCCCTTCCTCTTCTCCCTCCCCCTTCCCCCTCACAAACTTTGAATGACATTTTAATTTATATCGAATCAACAGTCTAAACAATAAGTTTTAAGCTTCTAGCTTTAAAAATGACGATACTTCCATACAACTTTTCATCCCCCCTTTTAACCTAACATTAAAAAGTAGCCTATGTCCTTTCTCAGGCTCTAGACTATCTGTGTACCAAATTTCATTTAAATCCGTTCAGTAGAACATTCACTTAAACCTTCCATATTTCCATACAAACTTTCATCCCTTATTCCCTATTGTTATTTTTACACCCTTGAGGGTTAAACTTTTACAAACTTTGAATATCATATTTATTTATATTGAATCAAAAGCCTAAAAAATAAGTTTCAAGCTTCTAGCTCTAAAAATGACGATACTTTCATACAACTTGTCATCCCCCCTTTCAACCCCTTACAACCCTCTTTTAGCATTAAAAAGTAGCCTATGTCCTTACTAAGGCTCAAGACTATCTGTTTACCAAATTCAATTTAAATCGGTTCAGTAAAACATTAACATAAACCTTACATATTTCCATACAAACATTCATCCCCTATTGTTATTTTACACCCTTGAGGGTAAAACTTTTAGAAAATTTGAATATCATATTTATTTATATCAAATTAACAGCCTAAAAAATAAGTTTCAAGCTTCTAGCTCCTAAAATGACGTTACTTCCTTACAACTTTTCATCCCCCCTTTCAACGCCTTATAACCCTCTTTTCGCATTAAAAAGTAGCCTATATCCGTTCTTAGGCTTTAGACTATCTGTGTACCAAATTTAATTTAAATCGGTTCAGTTGTTTTGGCGTGAAACTGACACAGACAGACAGACAGACAGGCAGAGTTACTTTCACATTTATAATATTAAGTTAGGATTAGTTAAATATCTAGTTTAACGCTTTTAAGTATTAAGTATTTATATATCCTACTGATTTAATCTCCAAATGTTCTATATTAACATATTTTAAAAGCCATGAAAAAGAAGTATGTGGATAGGTATTGTTAACTCACTCACAAGCAAAAACCATTTTTTCCTGTCGTCATTCTCTTTTTTCCACAAAGCGAGCTACGAAAATTCTAGCCTCGTGGAGACAGCTCCATTTAAATTATTAAATTTGTGGAAAATCTCTGATTCAGCAAAATTAACAAGCATGTTGTGTTTTAATGTTGAGTATCATGTTACGCTTATGCCTTTTAATTAAGAAGGCAAAAGGCATGTGAGGGTAGAAAACGACGCAAAAAGGGTGTACAGCAAATAAATTGGATCATATAATGTAAGCACGTTGAATCGCAGTGATAAATCTTTTGAAAACCGGCCAAGTGCGTGTCGGGCCACGGGCAGTGTAGGGTTTCGTGGTAGTATAATATTTAACATAATTATTTTTAAGGATTTATTCTAAGGATTTTGTATTAGGTACAAATTATCCAACACCCAAGTTCAACAACTATTACTGCTAAACTAATAAAGTTATCTTAACTGCTATAGTTTTATTTTAAAGTTCATGAAATGCAATATTATCACGATTTTTTCCAAATTTTTCAAGCTAGCAGTTTGGCTTTTAGAGGGGGAGGGGGGACGCCCTACTGGAACAAACATTTGCACTTTAAAGTTTAATATTTCGTAAATGGAGCATTTTATCGAAAAATGGTATTAGCAACCCTTAAATCATTTTAAAAGACCTATTCACCGATACCCCACACGATGGGGTAGACGATGAAAAAAAAATCATCCCCACTTCTCATATAGGGGAGCTACCCTAAAAAAAAATATATTTTACAATTTTATTTCAGCACTTTGTCGGCGTAATTTATATAAATACCTACACAAAATTACAGCTTTCTAGACAGACAGACAGACAGACGGACATGATGAAACTAAAAGGGTGCCTTCTCAGGACTACGGAACCCTAAAAAGGGAGATGACTAGACTCACTATTATGCCACGTAAATATAATGCAACTAAAAACAACTACATGAAAACACGAATTTCTAATTATATATATATTATAAAGGAGATAAGGGTCCCCGCTCCTCAAAGTGGTATGAATTAGGTTCGCGAACCTAATTTCACTTTAGTCACAATGAAACTGGCGTTTGTGTAGCGTGTATAGAATTACATGTGCAATTATCGCAGATCCATTTAAATAATTATCACCAATTCCTTCCCCTGTTCTTCATGCACATCAAGCTCGACATTAGAAAATAATATATATATATTTATATATCAATGGGCCAAGCGATTTGTTTTGACCACTTGGAGAAACCCGGTCGTGTACCACTTCATTGTGGGGCCAATGAAGTATGTCTAAAACTAAAACCCCAAGGTGCTCCCTCTCGACGCCGAGTGTTGGGGCTACAGATACGCTTTCGCACTCGTCCGCGTCCGCAAGGATCCATCCTCGTGGGGTCACCAGGCTGTCGCCCCTCCCCCCTCTTCACGACGTACCAGATCACATGGTTCGTCGCAACCTCCTTCCCGGAGACCACACCAGTGGATGGGTGCCAGACAACCCCATGTCTTAACCCAATATACCCTCCAAATTTCAAGTCTCTACGATCAGCGGTTTAGGCTGTGCATTGTCTGTCAGTCAGTCAGTCAGTCAGTCAGTGAGTCAGTCAGTCAGTCAGTGAGTCAGTCAGTCAGTATGTCAGGACAAAGATTCTTATAGTATTAGATAGATTAAAACCATTGCTTTTTAATTAATGTCAGTTAATCGCAGGCTGGTTGTTACCCAATAATATTAATGTTAGAAATATAATTATAATAATGTAAGCAACCTCAAAATTTACACAAATATTGTACAAAAAATTAATGAACCTGTAAAACGATAGCACAATATTAACGCCGAAAATAGAGTTCTGTTAAGTCTCATTAAACGCATCGTTAAATGTCTAGATGGCATTAATATGGGTTATTTTTAATTATAAATTTATCTTTTATTCATATTTACTATTTTTTGTAATTATGTATTGTATAGCTGCTCTTCTTTACTTTTTCTTGCACAATTTTATTAGAGTATCAAATACTCGATCGTGAGCTTATTTTCTGCCTAACGAAGACGGTTAAAATTTGCCATAAAATTGCAGCATAGAGTATTTTGAATCCAACCGTTGATTTTAAAACAAAATCTATATACAAGCTGTACCCTGCGGTTTCGCGTTGTAAAGTATGCTATATCTTTTTCTACCATATTGACTATCACTAAGCAAAATTGCAGCCAAATCGTTTGAGTCGACCGACGAGTTTGACCTTAAAGAGGACACAAAAAAAAAAATATAAAAACTGACTTTCGGATTTATAATATTGGCGTTGATAGGTATTTTTGTGGACTCGGAACACAGTTAGATTATGACGGCATATTTTCTCCTTGATAGAGTTAAACTACTTTTCAGTAGCGCAATGGTAATAGCTTGCTAACATCGTCGTAACATCTTATATACCATACCATATATCTTACCAACAGGTGAGATTGTGGTCTAACGTTAGCCTATAAGATATATTTATATATATATAACTGAAATCTAAACTACGACTGAAATTATTATAAAGAAAAACCGAATTTAGATCGCCGTCTGCTTGTCAGGTATCTTTATACCTAAAACGAAATTCAATAATACTTCAGTTTTAGCACATAATAAATAATAGTACTAACTTACACAGATTTTCGTGCCTAAGATTTAATCTAAATAATCTCTTCGATCTTCAAGGTGTGAGTAATAATATTTATCTCAAGGATTTAATAAATACCGTCTTTAGATTTTGATATTTACGAGGCTTTTGGAACTTTGAAGAGGCGTTTTGAGTTTGACTTGAAATAATTGCTGGTCCTCAAAACATTTCAAGAAATAAATAAATCTTTCTACCTTTCAAATCTTAACATGAGTATAACTTGGGAACATTCACTCAAATTTAATTATTATCCTGAAGGTAATATTTTTCTATTCTGAATAAGTAAAGTATATACATTGTGCAAGAAAATGTAATTTTGTTAAGAAATTAATTTTTATTTTGAGGGCCTGGTGTAGTGGGAGAATGATCTGCTTTGATGCCAGAGATACTGAGTTCAATCTCCGCCGTGCACCAATGGATTTTTCAATCGAAAAATGTATGTGCGCTTTGCACAGTGGCCCTCCGGTGAAGGAAAAACATCGTAAAGAAACCCCTCAACCTCCGCATGGTGGTAGGACACTATCTAGTGTCCGCCTGGCCAACTACCACCCTCAAGTTAGAAAATCTGTCGCCAAACATCTAATGTGTCTGGCAGCTATCCTTGAGAGCCAGTTTCCATTCTAGGCCTAGCGTACTTACCATCTTCGACCGCATCATAACTTACCAACAGGTGAGCTAGTGGTCAATTGCTAGCCTATATGATATATAAAAAAAGTATTTGAGAAGGACAGTTAGAACAATCATAAACTGCCAAATTCATATTGAACTTGCACGACTAGGTTTATTGGTACTAAATGTAAGGAAACAACAACAACAACAAAAAATATATATATATAGGGATAATCATTTATAACGAGTTTAATTGCTTGAGATTGCCGTAAATCGTGTTTGGTTTATAGCAGTCGGCAAAAATATTACTACACTATCTGATCGCACCCGCGCCCGGACAGATGGCAGCGGTTACGCCGTACCTTTACACATTTTGCGGGAAAAACCGCAATGGGGTTCGCAAGTACTTATACAATTACAGAGAAAAAATACGATTTACTTATTCTAGAAGACACAACGATCGATTTATTATTTACTAGCTGTGCCCGCGACTTCGTCCGCGTGGAATAGTGTCGTTGGGTAGCATTTTAAATATTTAGGCTAATTATTTTACAAATAAGACACATACGTATCCCACCTACACCGCATCGTACCATGCTGCGAAAATAATTCCATACAAATTTTCATCCCTTATTCCCTATTGTTATTTTTACACCCTTGAGGGTAAAACTTTTACAAACTTTGAATATCATATATATTTATATTGAATCAAAAGCCTAAAAAATAAGTTTCAAACTTCTAGTTCTAAAAATGACGATACTTTCATACAACTTTTCATCCCCCTTTCAACCCCTTACAACCCTCTTTTAGCATTAAAAAGTAGCCTATGCCCTTACTCAGGCTCAAGACTATCTGTGTACCAAATTCAATTTAAATCGGTTCAGTATAACATTAACATAAACCTTACATATTACCATATAAACATTCATCCCCTATTGTTATTTTACACCCTTGACGGTAAAACTTTTAGAAACTTTGAATATCATATTTATTTATATCAAATTAACAGCCTAAAAAATAAGTTTCAAGCGTCTAGCTCTTAAAATGACGATACTTCCTTACAACTTTTCATCCCCCCTTTCAACGCTTTATAACCCTCTTTTCGCATTAAAAAGTAGCCTATATCCGTTCTTAGGCTTTAGACTATCTGTGTACCAAATTTCATTTAAATCGGTTCAGTGGTTTTGGCGTGAAAGTGACACAGACAGACAGACAGACAGGCAGACAGAGTTACTTTCACATTTATAATATTAAGTTAGGATTAGTTAAATATCTAGTTTAACGCTTTTATGTATTAAGTATTTATATATCCTACTGATTTAATCTCCAAATGTTCACTGTATTAACATATTTTAAAAGCCATGAAAAAGAAGTATGTGGATAGGTATTGTTAACTCACTCACAAGCAAAAACCATTTTTTCCTGTCGTCGTTCTCTTTTTTCCACAAAGCGAGCTACGAAAATTCTAGCCTCGTGGAGACAGCTCCATTTAAATTATTAAATTTGTGGAAAATCTCTGATTCAGCAAAATTAACAAGCATGTTGTGTTTTAATGTTGAGTATCATGTTACGCTTATGCCTTTTAATTAAGAAGGCAAAACGCATGTGAGGGTAGAAAACGACGCAAAAAGGGTGTACAGCAAATAAATTGGATCATATAATGTAAGCACGTTGAATCGCAGTGATAAATCTTTTGAAAACCGGCCAAGTGCGTGTCGGGCCACGGGCAGTGTAGGGTTTCGTGGTAGTATAATATTTAACATAATTATTTTTAAGGATTTATTCTAAGGATTTTGTATTAGGTACAAATTATCCAACACCCAAGTTCAACAACTATTACTGCTAAACTAATAAAGTTATCTTAACTGCTATAGTTTTATTTTAAAGTTCATGAAATGCAATATTATCACGATTTTTTCCAAATTTTTCAAGCTAGCAGTTTGGCTTTTAGAGGGGGAGGGGGGACGCCCTACTGGAACAAACATTTGCACTTTAAAGTTTAATATTTCGTAAATGGAGCATTTTATCGAAAAATGGTATTAGCAACCCTTAAATCATTTTAAAAGACCTATTCACCGATACCCCACACGATGGGGTAGACGATGAAAAAAAAATCATCCCCACTTCTCATATAGGGGAGCTACCCTAAAAAAAAATATATTTTACAATTTTATTTCAGCACTTTGTCGGCGTAATTTATATAAATACCTACACAAAATTACAGCTTTCTAGACAGACAGACAGACAGACGGACATGATGAAACTAAAAGGGTGCCTTCTCAGGACTACGGAACCCTAAAAAGGGAGATGACTAGACTCACTATTATGCCACGTAAATATAATGCAACTAAAAACAACTACATGAAAACACGAATTTCTAATTATATATATATTATAAAGGAGATAAGGGTCCCCGCTCCTCAAAGTGGTATGAATTAGGTTCGCGAACCTAATTTCACTTTAGTCACAATGAAACTGGCGTTTGTGTAGCGTGTATAGAATTACATGTGCAATTATCGCAGATCCATTTAAATAATTATCACCAATTCCTTCCCCTGTTCTTCATGCACATCAAGCTCGACATTAGAAAATAATATATATATATTTATATATCAATGGGCCAAGCGATTTGTTTTGACCACTTGGAGAAACCCGGTCGTGTACCACTTCATTGTGGGGCCAATGAAGTATGTCTAAAACTAAAACCCCAAGGTGCTCCCTCTCGACGCCGAGTGTTGGGGCTACAGATACGCTTTCGCACTCGTCCGCGTCCGCAAGGATCCATCCTCGTGGGGTCACCAGGCTGTCGCCCCTCCCCCCTCTTCACGACGTACCAGATCACATGGTTCGTCGCAACCTCCTTCCCGGAGACCACACCAGTGGATGGGTGCCAGACAACCCCATGTCTTAACGTCTAACTTACCTTTGGTCCTCTGCGGGGGGTCAGATCAGTGGCTCCACCGCCAGCCACTTTGGTTGCAGAAGATAGGGAGAGCGACGCATCGCCATACCATCTAACGGTAGCCCCGTCGGGGCCGCGGAAGGTAAGAAGGCCGGCGCACCGCAATACCAGCACTCCTCTCCCGCCGCGGCCCCTCGCCTTCAACTGCGGTGCATCCCATACTGCACCGCAGCCCGCCTCAGTCGCAGTGCTGTCCATACAGCATTGCGGCCTACTTGTACCGCTCACACCGGAGTTTGGAGGATAATCCGGTGGAGCGGCCCCTCTCGGGCCAGCCAGCTCCTCTAGTCTGGCATGGCCCCGGGTTCCTCTTATCTTCACCGTAGTCCCCCAACCACGGTTACAGAGCCCCCCCGCCACGCCAAGGCGGGAACCCACCGGGGGGAAACATTGCTTGCCTGACTCAACCCTCGTTGGAAATGATTATGACGATGATTTATTAATAAATAAGTGTTTACGGACCTATGTAACTGTCAAGCAAAGTACGGTAACGACAAACAGTGCCGTTCTAATGAACATCTGAAGTGAACACCGACACGGAAAGAGATTCATTACTCTTGTAACTGAATACAGCGAAACCCTTGCAGCGACCTCTCGGTCCGTAATTATTTGCTTTTGTACGTTATTCTTATTTCACAATGAGTTGTAATGAATTGTACCGTTTAGTGCTGACGTTTGTAAACGCTTAGAATGCAGCTATTGTGTTAATAGCACAGAAGAAGTGATGGGAGCGGTTTGTTTATCTTGCGAAAGGCTCGAGCGTTTAAGTAGCAAGTAACAAGAGCTATGAATAATTTTCTGAAGTTTTTCAGTTGCGTTTATTTTCTTAGTGCAGAAAGCTTTGAATCAGTTATAATCGTAATATGACGGACAAATATGAGGATATACTGAAGCGCTGTATTTATGTATATTTTTTAAACTTACTAGCAATGTCGGTTGGTATATAATTATCAAATACAATTTGACAGTTGTCCACTGATATATGTAAGCCTATTTTCAACCGACTTAAAAAGATATGGTTCTCAAATTGACTGTATTTCTTTATTTTTTTATGTATGTTTACCTCAGAACTCCGTCATTTATTAACCTATTTGGACAATTACTGTTTTGTTTGAGAGAGTATATACATTTCTCGTTTAGTCCCATTCTAATTTTATTGAGATCTGATAAGCATCTCCAGAGATATAGAGATAAATACCTCAAACTAATAGGAACTGATAATGACTAACGCGGTATTTGAAGTCGCTTTTAGGGTTCCGAACCCAAAGGAAACCAACCACGGAACCCTATTACTGAGACTACGCTGTCCGTCTGTATGTCTGTCTGTATGTCTGTCTGTCTGTCCGTCTGTCACCAGGCTGTATCTCATGAACCGTGATAGCTAGACAGTTGAAATTTTCACAGATGATGTATTTCTGTTGCCGCTATAACAACAAATACTAAAAACAGAATAAAGTCAAAAATTAAAGGGGATCTCCATACAAAAAACGTGCTTTTTCGCCATTTTACTACAACGCCATCTATGAACGTTTAGCTGTATTAATTATATTAATTACCTATGTGTTAACATTCACTTACTTGGCGATAGATGTTCGTAAGATGGCGTTGTACTAAATAAGCACGCAGCTGCTGTTTTAATAAATGATTTATAAAATATTGTAGTGTGAAGTGTGATCGGAACCCTACGAGTGCAAGTCCGACTTGCATTTGGCCAGTTTATTTTTTTTTCGTTTTGAAACATCTTAAATTATATTATGTTTCTTTGAAGTGTTTCACAATTTATATTTTTGTAAATTGTTAAACACAATCCAAAATTTCATCGTACCGACGGGACTTGAACCCGCAACCTCCGGAATAACATGTTCCGGTGCTTTGCCAATTAAGCCACGGTGCGAAGTATCGTTACGACGAAATTAGTGGATTGCATTTTGTTAACCCAATCATGCATTGGTGGCGCCATCTATGACTACTTATTACGTAAGTTAATCATTCGGAAGAATACATTACAGTTTTCAAATCCGACGAGAGATGTTGCACTGCGTAAATCAAATATTATGTTTCTTTGAAGTGTTTCACACTTTATATTTTTGTAAATTGTTAAACACAATCCAAAATTTCATCGTACCGACGGGACTTGAACCCGCAACCTCCGGAATAACATGTTCCGGTGCTTTGCCAATTAAGCCACGGTGCGAAGTATCGTTACGACGAAATTAGTGGATTGCATTTTGTTAACCCAATTATGCATTGGTGGCGCCATCTATGACTACTTATTACGTAAGTTAATCATTCGGAAGAATACATTACAGTTTTCAAATCCGACGAGAGATGTTGCACTGCGTAAATCAAATATTATGTTTCTTTGAAGTGTTTCACACTTTATATTTTTGTAAATTGTTAAACACAATCCAAAATTTCATCGTACCGACGGGACTTGAACCCGCAACCTCCGGAATAACATGTTCCGGTGCTTTGCCAATTAAGCCACGGTGCGAAGTATCGTTACGACGAAATTAGTGGATTGCATTTTGTTAACCCAATTATGCATTGGTGGCGCCATCTATGACTACTTATTACGTAAGTTAATCATTCGGAAGAATACATTACAGTTTTCAAATCTGACGAGAGATGTTGCACTGCGTAAATCAAATATTATGTTTCTTTGAAGTGTTTCACACTTTATATTTTTGTAAATTGTTAAACACAATCCAAAATTTCATCGTACCGACGGGACTTGAAAATATAAAGTGTGAAACACTTCAAAGAAACATAATATTTGATTTACGCAGTGCAACATCTCTCGTCGGATTTGAAAACTGTAATGTATTCTTCCGAATGATTAACTTACGTAATAAGTAGTCATAGATGGCGCCACCAATGCATAATTGGGTTAACAAAATGCAATCCACTAATTTCGTCATAACGATACTTCGCACCGTGGCTTAATTGGCAAAGCACCGGAACATGTTATTCCGGAGGTTGCGGGTTCAAGTCCCGTCGGTACGATGAAATTTTGGATTGTGTTTAACAATTTACAAAAATATAAAGTGTGAAACACTTCAAAGAAACATAATATTTGATTTACGCAGTGCAACATCTCTCGTCGGATTTGAAAACTGTAATGTATTCTTCCGAATGATTAACTTACGTAATAAGTAGTCATAGATGGCGCCACCAATGCATAATTGGGTTAACAAAATGCAATCCACTAATTTCGTCGTAACGATACTTCGCACCGTGGCTTAATTGGCAAAGCACCGGAACATGTTATTCCGGAGGTTGCGGGTTCAAGTCCCGTCGGTACGATGAAATTTTGGATTGTGTTTAACAATTTATCTTAAATTATGGTGTATTATATGTAAGATTTGTCTCGTCTCTACACCGTTTTTCCGTGCGAAGTCACCGACTGGCTCTCCCGTACACTACTTTTGCCTTTACTTCACAGGGAACCCACTCAAAAACCCTTCGTCCCAATGGTTGTCAGTTTTCCGAGTAATGTGGCCAGCATTTAGCCATTTTAGCTCGTTGCTTTTAATATATACTGTCTTTTATTATAATTTAATATATTTATAATTTAATATATAGTCTATTGCCGTTATGTGTTTAATTTTAAAAAGAAACGGTGACGGTGTTCTGGCAGCACACAGCCCTTGAGAGGTGGACCATTTTTGACTTAGAGGTTCACCATCTTTGACCACATCATCGCTTTGCACCAGGCGATATAGTGGTCAAACGCTAGCCTATAAGATATGTATAATTTTATGTTTATAAAGCAAAAAATAGGTATATTTATGTATCATGAAAAATATAACTAGATATTATCAGGTTTTGTTTTTCAGACGTTTTTATTGAGTTAAAAGCTAGCTGTTTTATTAGCTCTGGATAATATGTTTAGTTCTTACAAAACTTTTTTGTTTTGTAAACTTTCAATGCCTACATGAAATTTGCTGAAAGCTTTTTTTTACTAAGTCGAATGGATTTCGAAGTGCTTCATATGAATCATAAAAATAGAAAAAAAGGTTATAAAACCTTTTTTCTCCAATACATTACTTAGTGGTTGTTAGACGGTAGTTGTTAGACTTAGTGGTTAAGAGACGAAAACTAGATAGAACTGTTTATAGTTTCTTAAATATGAAAACATGTTTAAAGTTTATAACTAACAGCACTAAAAGCTTTTCAGCCTTTAATACCTATCCAAATGAAATTTATCCATAGAATAATATTACGTTATATTTTTTATTTTTATATTTTGTGCATTCAATTTCAATTACAAATCGTTTATTTTAAGTAGATACATTTTACACCTATGAAAAACAAACATTGTATAAATAAATAAAATTATATGATATTTTTTTTTTACATTATTATATATTTAAATAATAAATGTATGTAATTTCATTAAATATAGTCCATAGCTACTTTGTCAGACCATTTTACCATCAAAATAAAAATCAAATAAATTAATTAAATGTAGAAAGTCCTTTAGACATGCAGAAAAGACCTTAATAAAATTCAACCAAAATCTATACCCATTTAATAATATTAACTTTCAAGAAAAGGTTATTGAAAAACATTTATCCTTTAAAATAAAGTTTTTTTTTGAGATTCTTCAAGTAATTTGAGCTGATTGAAAAATTTAAGTTTTATTTAAGTACCGTCTTTATATACAATTTTGGGTCATTGCTATTTAAAATTTAACTAGCGGCCCGCCCCGGCTTCGCCCGGGTAGAACCAGCGTAGGACGTCGCTGGGTGGAACGTAAGTATATGCCTACATAATTTGTATCAGTTTATTGCGTCGAGTATAATTTAACATCTTCAACAATCATCTTCATATTTCAACCAATTTACACAAAAACTTAACGGATTAGTTATACACCTAAACTTTCCCCATAAGTCAGTCTGGCTATTAGTGAACACCGCATGAAAATACGCGGTGAGGGACTTTGTTTTATAACTATGTATTATGTAGTGATATTAGACGGTCCTTTGGCGTAAAGAACCTTGATTCTGACGCGAATTAGAATTTATAGAAAGTTTTATGAGAAAGTAGTTGTTTTACCTTGTTGTACCCGTTGCAATTGAACTATTTTTATCCGTGATTAAAAATTAAGTACATGTATATAACCAGTAGCTTTTGTGTTAATCAAGGTTAAAATCTAGGTTACTACACTAGGTTAGGTCTATATACCAAATTTAATCTGTTAAGCCGTTTTCGCGTGATTCAATAACGAACATACAAACTTTCACATATATATTACTAGAAGTGCTCCGCGGCTTCGCCCGCGTTAAAAACTGATTTCATTTACTTAAAACTTTTCTTTTGTAAAAACGATTCTATCATTAAAGACATCAAATAAGAATTAGCCAAATCGGTTAACTCGTTTTCATGTTATCGCGTGACTAAGGCAATTCGGGATTCATATTTTTAAAACCCGAAAAACCCAAATTTTCAGACCTTGTTACCTACCCATTTTGAAAAATCCTACAACACGTACTTTATCTCATCTTGTTTCTCCACACAAACTTTGAATCCCCGGTCCGTATCCGGGAGGAATTTAAAACAAATGCTTTCTGAGTGGATACCTACGTCATAATAACTATCTGCATTCTAAATTTCAGTGCGATCTGAAACAATATTGATTTCAGACTTTGTTATCCCACTTCACCCTTTTAGGGGTGGAATTTCGAAAAAGCCTGAAACACGTTTTTACTTACTTAAGTACTTGTGTGAAGTTTTAAATATAAAAGATTGTCATAGTATTGTTTCTCCATACAAACTTTGAACCCCAGTTTCATCCCCTTCAGAGGTAATTTTGAAAAAATCCTTTCTCAGAGGGAACTTAGTTGTATAACTATATGCATGCCAAATTTCAGCGCAACCCGAAACAATATTGATTTTCACACTTTGTTACCCCATTTCACCCTCTTAGGGGTGGAATTAAAAAAAAAACCTGAAATACATTTTTACTTATTTTTTACTGGAGTACTTGTATGAAGTTTCGAACAGAAAATATTATCTAATCTTGTTTCTCCATACAAACTTTGAACCCCCGTTTCATCCCCTACAGGGGTGAGTTTTGGAAAATCATTTTTCAGGGGTAACTAACGTCGTAATAATTATCTGCATGCCAAATTTCAGCGCAATCCGAAACAATATTGATTTTCACACTTTATTACCCCTCTTAGGGGTGGAATTTAAAAAAAACCTGAAAGATGTATGTACTTATTATTTTATGGAAGCACTTGTGCGACGTTTCGAATAGAAAAGACTATGTTATCTTGTTTCTCCATACAAACATTGAACCCCGATTTCATCCCCTAAATGGGTGAATTTTGGAAAATCCTTTCCTAGTACACCCTTACGTACTAAGACAAATATACCCTCCAAATTTCAAGTCTCTATGACCAGCGGTTCAGGCTGTGCGTTGTCTGTCAGTCAGTCAGTCAGTCAGTCAGTTAGTCTGTCAGTCAGTCAGTATGTCAGGACAAAGATTCTCATAGTATTAGAAGATTAGGTAGGATGAATAAAATGAACGAACGAATTTGGTATCAAAACTTACGTCTCTGTCTAATTCAAATGTCCAATTCTAATTCAAATTTATTACACCATACTGAATCAGGGTGTAATTAGGGATGGGCGTGACGCCTAGTTAGGCACTCTAACTCGCTAAATGGTATTACACTGCTCATAATTCTCGTACTATACCCGAAATATCACGAAATATCTTTACTAAACACAAAATATAGACTTTTAAAAAAAATATTTTATAGGCTAGCGTTTGACCACTATCTCACCTGTTGGTAAGTGATGATGCGGTCGAAGATGGTAAGCACGCTAGGCCTAGAATGGGAACTGGCTCTCAAGGATAGCTGTCGGAAGACATTAGATGTTTGGTGACAGATTTTTATAACTTGAGGATGGTAGCTGGCCAGGCGGACACTAGATAATGTCCTACCATGCGGAGGTTGTTGGTTTCTTAACGATGTTTTCCTTCACCGGAGGGCCACTGTGAGAAGCGAACATAAATTTTTCTATAGAAAAATCCATTAGTGCACGGCGGTTTGAACTCGGTACCACGGCATCAAAGCCGACCGTTGTCCGATAACGCCACCGGGCCCTCACGTTTTCCTAAAAAGTCAGTTTAAAAGTTCCTATCCTAGGAATAACGTGCTACCATACTCGGCCGCATCACTTACCAACTAACAAAAAGGTGAGATAGTGGTCAAACGCTAGCATAAACAATATATAAAATAAAAAGGTAATTGGTTGTAAGCGTAGTATATTATAATCGCAAGCCATAAAATAGCCCGGAATATTTAGATTTCCAGATATAAATAAATCAGTACAAGGTCAGTTTCCAAATTAATATGCCTTAACGGAGGGTGGTTATTATTAGAAGCTAATAGCTATTTGGCAACTCTCGCTGTTTTTACCGTTTTTTTACCGGCACTCGTAATTTCAGCGAATAATGTGATCCATTTATGAATAGGATTTAAAATGCGCCGTCTGAACCAAATCAGTAACCATTCTTAAGATTTTTAAGACATTTTTTAAGGTTATAAAACAAGGACGACGTTCGCCTGATGGTAAGCGATGACTTATACCGATCCCGAATTCAGTTATGTTATTACTTAAATCACAATTATAGACTCCCACAGTTTCCATTCTAGGCCTAGCTTGGTAATATCCTCGGCTGCATCATCACTAATCTACATATTATACAAGGGCTTCAAAACAAACAAAAACATACTTTATACATTATTATAAATTAGTAATCCACTGAAATATTTTTACTACAGTGTGGAAATTAAACTCAGGCCCTGGAGGGAAACTACTTTAAATCCTTAAGCTAGCTCATTTTACTTAAAGGAGACATTCCTTTATATTTGAAAAGAAACAAATCTGCATTGAAAGATTTTTTAAAACTCGCTTGCTTCGCCCGGGAATCGAACCAACTAAAATTTAAAAAAATAAACACTCTTTATTTTATTATACTAATCGGTAGTATTAATATTCAGGATAAAGTTTCTCTAAAAAATGTTTGGTTACTGTTCACTTTTAACAAGTAAAAGACACGTAACAGTTCTGTTATCTCTCCAACACTCACAGACTTCGTATGAAGTACACGCTTGCTAATTTATCGTTAAGTACCTTGTTGAAATCTTCGATAAGAAAATTGTTCAATGGTGGTAATACCTCTATGCACATTTCCTTCTTACATGATCCGAGGCGTTCAGTGGAGAAGTTTAAAAATGGAACGTTTGACTTTGTTTGCAATGCGGGACAATAATTTTAAAATTCGAACGATTTTTATCAACAGATTTTATTTAAGTAGTGTTGCTTTCCTTACGTAATTAAATTATCTCATAATGGCGTATCAAGAACAATTCGAGTTATTAGAAGCTTACTTTGTTTGCAACAAGAGCTACGATTTAGCTCTGCAGTGGTATCGCGAGAAGTATCCAGACAGAGAACTACCATCTAGAAAAGTTTTTTCTCGAATTGTGAATAATTTACTGACCGTTGGAAGTTTTAAAAAGAAGACTGGACGCCCACAGCAACAAAATTTGGACTATAGCGATGTTGAGTTAAACATTTTGACATACTTCGAGTGTTACCCGAAGGCTTCAAGCAGGGAAGCTGCTCAAGAGATAGGCATCAACCATACTAGTATACTTAAAGTTCTGAAAAAATACAAATACAAATGTTATCGTGATGGGCGATTGGTGCAGAAACTTCATCCCGGAGATAGTGACAGGAGATTACAGTTTTGTGAAAATATTCAAACAGAAATAGCCCGCAACCCAAATTTCTTATACTGTATTGTATGGTCTGACGAAACAAATTTTAGTAATAATGGAATGTATAACAGACATAACAATCATTATTGGTCTCGTCAAAATCCATTCCGTGTCCGTGAAACGACCAATCAGGTCAGATTTTCGTTTAATGTTTGGTGTGGAATCAAAAGTAACATGGTTGTTTTGATGCACATTTACGAAGGACATCTGAATGCAGCAAAATACATTGAAATATTGGAGCTTTTACAAAATCAATTAAACCTTCTGCCAGAAGAGGAACGAAATAATATCATTTTTCAACAAGATGGTGCACCTGCCCACAGCAGCAGAATTGCCAGGGCATACCTTAATGAAAATTTCAATGCCTGGATAGGTACAAACGGGACGATTAGATGGCCTGCAAGAAGTCCAGACCTGACGCCCATGGACTTCTTTTTATGGGGTCATGTAAAAAATGTTGTTTATGAAACTTGCTATGAAACCGTTCAAGAGCTAAGGATTGCGATAGAAAATGTTATTAGGGGCATACACCACAACACTTTGCTGAAGGCTACAAGAAATGAATTTCAACGGCGACTAATGTTGTGTAGCCGGAACGACGGGGCTCATTTCGAACAATTTATCAGTTAAATAATTTAAGTGTTACAAAATTTATAGTAAAATAAAGTTGATGTTAGATTTAACGATTATTTTTATTTTTAAGACCTAATGTTTGTTAGAAAAACTTTATCCTGAATATTAATACTACCGATTAGTATAATAAAATAAAGAGTGTTTATTTTTTTTTATTTTAGTTGGTTCGAGTCCCGGGCGAAGCAAGCGAGTTTTAAAAAATCTTTTAATGCAGATTTGTTTCTTTTCAAATATAAAGGAATGTCTCCCTTAAGTAAAATGAGCTAGCTTAAGGATTTAAAGTAGTTTCCCTCCAGGGCCTGAGTTTAATTTCCACACTGTATATAAAGTGCAAGATTGTAGGGCCTCATCGCGAGGCTATAAATCCAGAAAAGCAAGATTTTATGAGAATTCACCATTACCTACTCCATTTAATTTACATGAGCAGTGCTGTAGAAAATCCACTGAATCCCTAAACACTCAACAATACTTGCGCACACGTCCCTATGTTTATTTTTCCAAACCGTATGTTCTTCAATGTGCTCGTGAGAGCTCGTTAAATACGTGACTGCATTTACATAGTAGCGTAAAAAAACGAGTTAGAGATAAAGCAAAACCGAATGTGACTTCAAAGTAATTTTAATTGTTATTAGCGATAGTAGAGTCGACTCGGCGTCGTGGTAGTCTTACTTGGTACACACACAAAGCGATTTGCCAACATTTATCATTAAGACAGTTAAACAAAACTCTCTACTTCAACGGCACTTGACCGAAATTGAACCTGAGAGTATTCAATACAATACCAAATTTAATTAAGCTTTAACTGAGTGAATGTACTTACCATACATAGGTGTTTGCATCGTGACTTCCAATAAGAGTGCCAAGTGCGAGTTATTAAATTGGTTTAGTTACTCGATTACGTTAAAGTAAACACACATTTGAACGACATTAGAAAGCGCCATCTAGTATGCATAATAGGTAACATTGTAATTTCCATAAAAATCTGAAGAAAACTCGCACTAGGCACTCAGGTGAGAATACAGTCAAAGAATTACTAATTAAGCTACAAAAATATACTGCTGGATGTGATTTTTCATCAAAACTCACGATTAAGTTTCACAAAACAATATCTTATTCATTTATTAGTCGTTCATACAATCTGCTAGTGGTAGTGCCTGCATTATTCGTTGTCTGGATAAACGTAAGTTCTGCCACAGCATAAATAATCTGGGAACGTATCGTAGTTGGTGTAAATGCATCACGAGCATGAGATAAACGAAATTAATGATGTTACGCCGTCTGAAAGGAAAGCCAGACAGATTGACTTCAGCATTTGGGTCTGTCATGGGAAATGGAACGTATAGTGGATGCGTGACGATTTAAAAAGGAAAACGCTAAGGCAATGTGAAGCGCTGTGCTTTAGAAAGATTTATGCTAGAGGCAAGTAAGTGAGACAGATTTATTGTTTTTGTAACGCCTAGCATTTGAAAATTGAATAAGTATGAGAATTAAAGCGTTGAATTTTTCCAACCGGTCCGCGTCTGCCGACTTCACAATATATTTGAAAATTGCTGAACGGTTGGCCACATCCTTAAAAGCCATCGTCAGTTTCTTTAGCATACATTTCATTTCAGTAACTATTTATCATTGCCGCGGCCAACCCTTCTTCTTGTTTATTCTACGAGTCTGGAAGACATAAATCACGTCGGACATTTTCCATTGACATAGGCGTACGATATACAGAAATCCGATACCGTAAGCTACGCCTGTTTGGACTCAGCAGTAACTTTACAATTGTGGATGGCGTGACCCACTTCTGTATACCGACCCGCATAAATCTTACATTACGTTCCCTTGTAAGGGCGATACCTACCTTTGCAAGGCCCACGGCTTGCGATACAAATACGTTGATCCAAACAGCTTATTCGGTGTAAGCGAATTACCCTTAGTTCACTCAAGCTGTTAAGCTGTTCAAGGTGGTCACAGTACTTTTTTTTTCATTTAGACTTTTTTATCTTACTGCACAAAGGCCTCAAAAAAAGGTAAGACCGTATCAAAAAGTTTATAAATACTTTTATCTGAATAAATCAAAATATGTTAATGTTATGCAAACATTAAATCTCTCTCTATTTAAAGAAATTGAACTGTTAGAGGGTAGATGAGCTTTTGAGTATCAACAATTCTTTTGAGAATTCAATTTAGGTGTGACAAGCGTTCATTGAATTTCATTGCATTGAAAACGAAAGATGAAGTTTATATTTTAAATTATTCTTTGAGAACTTCAAACATGTATTATCTAGTACTTTGAACTTTACAAGCACAAGGAGATAGAAGGTTAAGCAGTAGGCATTCAGGATCTTTTTTGGATCTTAACAATTTGTTGCTTATTTTTAAAAGTAATGAACAAGTAGAACGATACTCTTATTTATAATAAACACTTTGCAATTACTTTTACGTCAAACATTTAAAAGATTCTGTACCTACTACATTCCAAGTCTGTAGGGATGTTAACAGCAGCTTGCTTGGATGCCATATATTACGGCCATATGATTCCCAGAGGCAAATTCAGGTACCGACATGTAAGCCGGAAGATATATACATATGCTTGTATACTTAATAATATATATATTATTGCTTTATTTAGCTTTTATACTTAAGTATAATACATATGCTTGTAAATTAATACATAACTCACAAATTGCAATTCATACTCATACATTAAGGATGTAATAGCGTAGCATAGCATAGCGTAATCCGAGGTCTGTGTTTACTAAATTACAACTTTCAGCTAATTTACCTAGGACTGCTACATGATCTATACAACTGCAGATCGAGCTGAGTGGCGTGCCACAGGTGAGACCTATGTCCAGCAGTGGACATATTTAGGCTGATGATGAAATGCTACATATTATATATTATATCTTATATCTATCATTAGCCATTTAGATAAACACGATTGGCCATTTATTTGATTAAAATTATTTCAAAGCAAAGGAATATTTAGAGTATTTGTTTATGGGACCTATAGCGATGCAAAAATATTTTTAACTTTATAGAGACGATATTTTAATCGGGGTCCCCACGGAACTGCTCTAGCTTTGAAAATTATATCAAACTTGGGAAAGTACGTTACAATTCAAGTTAGACATAAGTATAATACCATAAATATTTAAGTGATATTGTAAGTAACGTTTTGTATACAGTTGTCTAGGAGCTATTCGATGTTGTAGGTATTTAAAACGTAGAACTTATCTATGTATATAGATAAGTTCTACGTTATATAACTCAGTGAAGAAAACTGTTTACAGTTGCTAAGTATTGCCAGCTCATCGAATGATACCATATATTTTGTTCAACTCCATGAAGTCATTTAAACCACAGAACACAAATAGATTGACATACGCTTTTAAACCTTACCCTCAGAATGCAGAATAAGCCAGAAGCGTCAACCTACCAAGTGAATCCAATAAAATTATTCTTAAATAGTGTAGTTTCACGCATTACGTTATTAACGCAAGTAAATAACTTAATTTATAAATGACTAATTGTGTTTTATAAAGCCATCTTGAGCCTTTTCTACCTGTAGAAATGACAGCTTTTTACTTTGTTTTAACCTTACACGAGTTAAAAAGGAGATGCGCGCGGATTAACGGATAGATTATTTTACACAGAGCGTTGCATAAAATCACGGTTGATCGTGGTTTCTGTTGGTTGTGTATTCTGAGACCTTACCCTACTTTTTGTGCAGTCTAACGCTGCAAATTACAAGGGAATGATTTGAAAAAATCAAACCATGCACAAACCGAAAGATTGACTCGACACGCAAAGAACGTTAAAGTAACTTAGTAGGTAGGTACTACAAAGCATTAATAATGCATTGATATACCTAAAAATATACAAAAAGTCTTACTTTTACTCCAGTAAAGTTTGACATTTAAACTGACCTTTACACAATGGTAACGTAGTACGCAATAAAACACGAAGCGGGTAGGTGTGAATTCTTTGGTTGCTACACGGAACATTTGATTTATGAATCAGTTGTAATCCCCTCCCCCCCCCCCTCCCCCACGTCATACCTATGACATGGGTTATATTATTAAATATCGAATACAGTGAAAATGTTACGTTCTAAGTGAAAGCCCTCCAATAATCAAAATGAGCTTTTCATTTCGTTTGTTTGCGTTGTATATATAAAATTGATTGAATGGAAGTATTAAACCTAAAGACGACTATAAAATGGAAACATTCATTTTACAGTAACGACTTACCCATAAAGAAAGCGCTGTTTCTTATTAATCCTCGATTTTATTTTAAGACTTGCTGCGCCCTTGTCCGCGTTTAAAGTATCCTATGTTATTGTATTATATTTTATGTTTAAAAATTATCTTATATTTAAATATAAAAATATAATATGTATCCTGTGCAAAATGACATCCAAATCGGTCCAACCGCTAGACCGTGAAGAGGCAATCAACAAACGAAGAAATATACAAATTGACTTCAAACAAACATAAAAATATGGATTCTATGAGACGAATAGAGAAAATTTTCTTGAAGTCGGAAAAGGTCCTCATAATGATCTTTTTCTTAACTATGAGCATCTTCTTGCGATATGACATTTGATGTAAAATAACTACAATAAATGTGGAAATTATTCTTGTGAACGTGTGTGAGGAGTTTAATCTCACTTTTAGATAAAATCGTCATAAATTTTTAATTTGTAAACCGTATCGAAAAAAACAAACATTTAGTGCTAAAGTGATCCTATTTAAATAATTTACTTGAAGTTGCATCAAAATTAAGTTGGCCTATGCTGAGATTTGCGCGTTCAAACACACAAGAAGACAAGAATAAAATTATTTTAAAAACTGTTGTAGCTTGTTGCGTATCTTTAACTGGTAGAACTAATTGTTGCTGAAAAATATTCTATATGCAGACTCAGTATTCGTACGATTTTATTTAAATACAATTTTAATATAATAATTATTTTGACAAGATTGAATACCACTGATATTTACTTTTATCTACTTACAGGTACGGGGCATAATGGATGTCTTATGAACGGTATGATCTGAATAACTTATAAATATTAAGACTAAGGCAAAAAGGGGGTACGTAGAAAGCTACGCATTAAATTTGAAACTTCCAAGTTTATTCAATTTATTTCTCATCATCAGTAATTAGTTTTTTGTGCAAATCCATCTGTTGAACATTAGCGAATACGTCATCGTAGAACAGCGTAATTACGATGACGAGCAAAGAGTTTTATAAATATAAAATATAAAATGGCGCTTACGTCACTTCCGCTGCCTTCGGACCATGACGCTACGTCATTTCTTCATATTTCAATAATAATAATAATAATTTTTTAAAAACATACTGACGAATTAAGAACCTCTTCCGTTTTGGAAGTCGGTTGAAAACAGTAACCATCAGTACTATGGTTATAGTTCAAGTATCCTATGCAAACCCAGCTTCGTTCGGGTGAAATTGATGTCACGTTGGTATACAATACAACCATATGACGATTCACATAGCTCACAAGTAAACTCAAGAATTTCTTACTGAGGCACGCTGAAACTTCTCAGACATCATCATCAGAGGCCTGTTTCGGACGTACCCTGTCGGGAATGAATGATGACCGTCCCAAAATGGGCCGTTTTCCTCTTAACTATCCAATCTTCCAATTTCCTCCACTCTGTTAAATATCATTCCGTTGCCTTATTTAGGTTAAAAAAGTTGGAGGCAATTATTTCGATCCAATTTGTTGACGTAAACACATTAGTTTTGATGTTTTTATTTTGATGAACCGAGCTCTACAATTTGAATGATTTAATATAATAACCCTTTTTATTTTCTAATACTATAAGAATCTATGTCCTGACATACTGACTGACTGACAGACAACGCACAGCCTTAACCGCTGTTCGTAGAGACTTGAAATTTAGAGGGTATATTTGTTTTGGTACGTAAACGTGTACCAAGAAAGGATTTTCCAAAATTTACCCCTTTAGGTGATGAAATGGGGGTTCAAAGTTTGTATGGAGAAACAAGATTAGATAGTATTTTCTATTTGAAACTTTACACAAGTGCTTCAGTAAAAAAATAAGTAAATACGTGTTTCAGGCTTTTTTGAAATTCCACCCCTAAAAGGGTGAAATGGGGTAACAAAGTCTGAAAATCAATATTGTTTCGGATTGCACTGAAATTTGGCATGCAGATAGTTATTACGACGTTAGTTCCCTCTGAGAAATGATTTTCTAAAATTCACCCCTTATTGGTATGAAGCGGGGGTTTAAAGTTTGTATGGAGAAACAATATTAGAAAGTTTTTTCTATTCGAAACTTTACACAAGTGCTTCAGTAAGTAAATAAGAAATTAGGTGTTTCAGGATTTTTGGAAATGCCACCCCTAAATGGGTAAAGTGTGGTAACCAAATCTGAAATCAATATTGTTTCGGATTGCGCTGAAATTTGGCATGCAGATAAATGTTTTGACGTAAGTATCCGTTAGAAAAGATTTTTTAAATTCACTCTTTAAGAGGATGAAACGGGGTTCAAAGTTGAACCGATTTGGCTTTGACTTCTTTGATGTCTTTTATGATAGAATTTTTTTTTACAAAATAAATGTTTTAAGTAAATAAAAGAAGTCTTTAACGCGGGTGAAGCCGCGGGGCACTTCTAGTTTAAGTATATTTAGTTGTGGGCTCACCTGAATGAAAGCAATAATCGTGCCCATTATTAAAATGGGAGAACGAAAAACGCATTTTTTACGATTGCGAGAACTTTGCATGTCACTTCTGAGCTTGCAGTGCAACCATACCTCAGACGTGGAGTATCATATGCTCTGTACTGGACATTTTGCTCTTTAAATTAAAAATAGAATAGAATAGAAAACACTTTATGGAACACCATAATAAAAAAACAGTACAATTCTCAGATCAAAAAGTATGAGGGGCCCTATTTGAAACGTTCTCATAAGTCACTTCTTTTAAGTCAAAGACACACCCTCAATTCTGTCTTTTGCTGAGTGATTGACGAGTTTGAATTGATATTAAATATAATATCGAACGGTGCATGCGTGGGTGCATGGTTCGTCAGACTCGAACAGGTCACAGATGGCCTTAACTTTACCTTCAGTGTGAGGGTTATTGACTATAATAACAATTCCTCATCTAGCTTTTACTCTATTATTTTGACATGATTTTAAAATAAGAAAACCGGCAAGTCGAGTTGGACTCGCCTAACGAGGCTTCCTTACCAACTTCGCAGAATAGGTTAGGAAAATTTCACTTTGTAGTTCGATCCAAAGAAAATGTATTGCACCAACTACACATAATAAGTTTGTTTTAGTAAATCAACTTTTTTTAGTTAGTACACTACATATTTACGTTTTTCTGATTTATCCCTATATAAATGCTTCAAGACCTTAATTATTCATGCCAAATTTCATGATTCTAGGGCAATGGGAAGCACCCTATAGGTTTTGATTGCCTTTTGAAATCGCAAAATATGCATAAAAATGCTACTTAAACGGTCATATCTTTTAATCTCGTTGATTTACAGGTTTTATTTTTTCACAGCCAAAAGATACTATAGACTCAAGTTGATACCTTTACGAGTTCCTGAGATAAAGGGTCTTGACAGACTGACAGACAGACAGATAGACGGACAACAAAGTGATCCTATAAGGATTCCTTTTTTCTTAAGGTAAAATACGGTAACAGTAACGGTAATCCTAAAAATAAATATATCTCCAAAGTGGGACTTCAATATATAGTATTAGTCAAATGCTACGGAGGTCTACCGTCATGCTCTAAAAGAGTCTATTTTGTGAATTTCACATAATTTAAGGATTTTACTGGTACTCAAAAATGAAGATAACTTTTTTATTGACAAATGAATAGACACATTTCTGGTACAAAAACATTTATTATTGACAAACATGGTAGTTTTAATGAATTATCGTACATCTAATTTTTATTTATCTTCATGTCTCCTCTCTTAGTTGTGATGCACTCTCGTCTTAAAATTTCTCTTGCCGCTTGTCTAAGCCGCGACGTCGACGTTCTGCCTGCTGCTGAAGCCGTTTGCGATCTTCTTCCCCTCGTCTGCTTTCTTCTTTTTGTCGTCTCCATTCTTCGTCTCGTATCTCTATTTCTATTGCCGCGTCTCGTCTTTGCTCCTCCGTGTATAGTTGCCGTTAGCAAGTTGCAAATTAGTGTTGAAATGGATCAGGATAATACATAGATCATGGTTTTGTACAAGTTTTATCAGTATCATTTAGGGAAAAACCTGAAATAATGAGTAATGTCGAGAACGACATTAATGGAATTTCCTTAATTAGGTCCATATTCATCAACTAATATGACTAAAAGCTCCTTAAGGGATAATTTTATGTGTTTCTTGAACAACATGGGTTTTTATTTGTAGTGTGTTTAACATACAACTGTAATAATTTCCTTAACTTCATGGGTTCCGGGCTCTCGAAGTCCTGAAATGTATCGAGGTCAATTGATTACGAAAATATTATTTTTCAAAAAGAAGGGATCAGCATCAAGGAAATTTCTCTTTTTCTTTTTCTATTTTTCGTTTTGAAATCAAACCAATTTAAAATGATCAAATATAGTGGTAAACGAAATTTATTAAGCTATGATCTCATACTTGGGATATGTTTGTGGGGATATTGTTCTCATGGCATAATAAAGACGCGGAGTGGCAGATTTTTCTCTTGATGGTGGTGAGCTTTTTGTGGTAGCAAGTTAGTCAGGTTAAGTGCTTTGCCCCATTCGGGCAGGTAACTTGGTAATTAGCTTCATTATCTATTCCGCTACAAAGTCAAAGTCAAAGTCAAAGCATTTATTCAGTATATGGGCAAATTAAAAATTAGCACTTACACACGTCAAATAACATTAAATAGATCATATTCAACAAAAAATATAGATATAACAGAAACATAACGCTTTGAATTTATAAAAAAAAAAACAAAGGTATTGAGCCATTCAGCTTTCATCTAGACGTCGAACGTCACACTTAAAACACATGTTTAATTCCCCTTATTAATGTAGGGTTGCCAACCGTACCATTACGTGCACCCGCAACCCAGTGCATGTTTCAGTACTTCAGACAATTTTTATCCAAAAAATTGTGAAATAATGAAACATAATAGATAAATAAAACGCAGACTAATTGCAGTACAAATCATGTTCCGAATGGAACTGATTGTCCGACTATCAGCCGCATAATACCGTCGTAACAGGCAACCCTAGATCTGCAAACAAAAGATGAAAACTGATTGACTGTTGAATCTACTGGTGTTTCGGAAGTACTCCCATCAGAGAAGAAACACCAAGAAACTCTATGGGGCTTGTCACTTATTTTAATTCATTTTTTTTAATTCATATTAAATAAATGTTTAATGTACAATAAGTAATTCTATTATCATACAATTTATATTATATCTTGGAGCTTGGGACATTCAGGCCAAGCACTTTTGTCATTCATATAGTCATTTATTGTATAGTACGATTTCTTCATTAAATTGGATTTTACAAAGGTTTTAAATCTGCTTATAGACAGTTGATCAATATCTTTAGGAAGTTTATTATAAAATCGTATACAGTTCCCCAGAAAAGAACCACTAACTTTCCACAACCTGAATTGAGGTAGAATTAATATATTTTTGTGTCTTGTATTGAAATTATGTACATCGGACCTCTTATCATACTCATTCAAATTTTTGCGTACATACATAATATTTTCATATATATATTGACATGCCACTGTGTGAATTTTAATCTCCTTAAATTTTTCACGAAGTGAGTCTCGCGACTTCATGGTATATATAGATCGAATAGCTCTTTTTTGTAAAACAAATATAGATTGGATTTCGGCGGCTTTCCCCCACAATAAAATGCCATAGGACATTATACTATGGAAGTAGCTAAAGTAAACCAATCTAGCAGTGGATTCGTCAGTCAAGTTTCTGATTTTACGTACTGCGTATGCAGCGGAGCTCAATCTACCTGCCAGAGCCGATATTTGAGAACCCCATTGTAGTTTTGAATCCAGGGTGATGCCCAAGAATGTAGCGGATTCAACAAATTCTATCGGTACATCGTTTATTAATATCCTGCTATTAATGACACCCTTTCTTACATTTGGCAGCGAGAATTTAATACATTTAGTTTTTTTGGCGTTCAGTAATAAGTTATTCGTTGTAAACCAATTCAAAACCTGTGCGATTGATTTGTTAACATCGTCAAATCCAGGCGCAATCCTATCTATTTTGAATATTAAGGATGTATCATCCGCGAACAAAACAATGTCACATAAGTTTTGCACGAAAGACGGCAAGTCATTAATATAAACTAGAAATAAAAATGGTCCTAAGATCGATCCCTGCGGAACTCCCATTTTTATGAGGGATCCAGATGACCTGACGCCATTGACCTCAACCATCTGTATTCTATTACTGAGGTAGGATGAGACCAGATCAAGTGCTTTTCCGTTAACGCCGTAGTGTTTTAATTTGCAAATTAGCGTTTTGTGACAGACGCAATCAAACGCTTTAGATAAGTCACAGAAAACGCCGATAGCATCTTGTGCTTTCTCCCAGGCATCAAATATATGTTTCAGAAGATCTACTCCAGCATCAGTAGTAGAACGCCCCTTAGTGAAACCATATTGTTTGTGATTTAAAAGATGATTAATATTAAAATGTGCCAAAAGCTGGTCTAATATAACTATTTCAAAAACTTTACTGAGCGCCGGTAATATAGAGATTGGTCTATAGTTTGAAGGGTCATTTTTGTTCACTGATTTGTATAGGGGAATTAATTTACTTTTTTTCATTACATCAGGAAAGACACCTTCATCGACGCATCTGTTAAAAATAAACGCTAAGTGAGGGCTAATTGCATTAATAATATAACTAAGTACTTTGGTTGACATACCCCACAGATCCTCGGTTTTCTTTTGATTGAGCATTTTAAAAGTTTTGATAATTGATATTGAAGTTATGTGTCTGAACTCAAACAAAGAGTCACATACATTCACACACTTCGATAGTAAAACAAAAGCATCCTTAGGGGAAGAGTTTAAAGGCTGAGTAGTAATAATAGGTACTTGTGAGAAGTACTCAACAAATATGTTAGCGACATCATTATTATCTATGATTAATTTATTATTAACTTTTAACATAATTTTACCGTCCCTCTGCTTAATTTTTCCAGTTTCTGTATTAATGACTTTCCATGTTGATTTTATTTTGTCATCGGCATGCTTAATTTTTCTACTTAGATGCAGTGATTTTGCTGTCTGACAAACAACTTTAAAAGTTTTTGAATACAATTTTAAGTGATTTATGAATTTAGTATTATGTAAATTAATGGTTTTTTGTGAGTACAAGTTATACAAATTGTTTCTACTTTTATAAATACCAGGAGTTGCCCAGTCATCGAAACGAACCATCGCACCCTTTCTAACCATTTTAATTTTAAAAATATCATTGAACTCTGCATCTAACATTTGAAATAAAGCACTGCATAGGTCATCAGGATCCTCAGTTAATACTACACTCAGTAATAGTACACTCAGTTAATCTCACAAAACTATACATACATAATATATACATATACATTTGTGAGGGTAACGATAAACTCATTATGTAATAATAATAAGCTACGAATACCTACATATATTGGGTTAGGGTGCTGAATAATGTAAATTATTTATGTACGCGTAATATTAATCCGCTTATAAAGCATATGGCCTAGTAAATTGGTTAGGTATAATATATCATAGTAGGTATTACAACGTTATTGTACGGTCAGCGTTCCGTATTACAGGCTTAATGAGGTCCTTTGTATTTGGTGCCTGAATTGTATTATATGTTATAGGTCCTTTCATAATTTATTATGACCGAGTTGTTATTTTTTCACGAATGTTAAGAAGTTCTGACGATAAACTAAACAGTAGGTATAGGTAAGTTGTTTCGCTTAACAAATTGAGTAGAATATGGCAATAAAACTGGCCAAGTGCGAGAATTCTCGAGGTAAATTTCTCGGGTCTTCTCGGGTTGTCGAGAAATTTACATTTACGTATGTTTTTGAATATATTTAAGGTTCAAATAATAAAAAAAGTGTTCACAAAATTAAAAATGTGTATATTAAGTTATTTTTCAAAAAAAAATTAAACCGACTTCATATCTCAGGCACTCAAAAGCGAAAAATAAATTACTTATTATAAACGCTACCCTTATCTATTTGAAGTCGGTGCCAGCCTAGTCTAATAGGTAGTAGGTAGATAATACCTACATGTACCTACTTACTACTACTACATACATAGTATCTACGTAGCGCTTATACTAATTATATTAAGTAATTTATTTTTCGCTTTTGAGTGCCTGTTTGTGGTTATGAAGTCGGTTTAATTTTTTTTGAAAAATAACTTATTTTACCCTTTTTAGTGCAAAACAAGTTTTAATTAAATTACATGTATCTATTAAATTACGTGTCTGGGCCGTTATACACCGACGGATATATACTTTTTGAAAATTTCAAGTATGTACCTATAACGGTTAAGAAGATACAGATCTGTAAAGTGCGCACATATAGACACACGGACGGACGGACGGACGGTCGGACGAACGGACAACACAGTTTTAGAAAGTGTTGATTTGGTACCCTTTGGGTTCGGAACCCTAAAAAAATTTACTTTAAATGCCGCGCGTGAATAAAGTGAAAATATTCACTAGTAATAATGATGTCATCAAGGTTTCAAAGGACAATGTCCAAAATGGCCCTGTGCAATGAAAGCATTTGACACACACGATAATTAATTGTCTAATTTATTACAATAATTCCATATTATACTTTTATAACACGGACTAGTTGTATTCCAAAATGAATAAAAAAAAGTATTATTTGCGATAATTAACATTAATTGCCGCCATATGGCCAACAGAGTACTGAATCACTACTACGTTATAAGAGGCACTTCCCTATATTGTTGATACCAATTATGAAAGCACTGTGTAGCCAACCTAACAACGGAAAGTATTATTTACGTAGTAACTATTATATAATCTGTGGTATTATGCTTTTAATATTTTTTTTGCAGTGTTGATTGGCACAAAGTACGTTCATAATTCTGAGTTATTTAATTATGTATGCAGTGTCGTGGGACTGATATGGCCGCCATCTTCGCCAAACGTCATGTCATGTCAAAAAATATTAAGTATGTTTAAAAAACTTTGCACCCTAACAGACTTTGCCCGGTAGAACATTCCTGTAAAGGCAAATTATTTATATTTATATATTATTATTTATTAAAATTATTAATATATTATTATTTATTGAGGGCCCGGTGGCGTAATTGGGAGAACGGTCGGCTTTGATGCCGTGGTACCGAGTTCAAACCGCCGTGCACCAATGAATTTTTCTATCGAAAAATATATGTGCGCTTCTCACAGTGGCCCTCCGGTGAAGGACAACATCGTTAAGAAACCAACAACCCCCGCATGGTAGTAGGACATATCTAGTGTCCGCCTGGCCAGCTACCACCCTAAAGTTAGAAAATCTGTCGCCAAACATCTAATGTGTTCCGGCAGCTATCCTTGAGAGCCAGTTCCCATTCTAGGCCTAGCGTGCTTACTTACCATCTTCGACCGTATCATTACTTAGCAACATGTGAGATAGTGGTCAAACGCTAGCCTAAAATATATTAAAAAAAATGAAAAAAATTATTCATTTTCACAGTTACCGTAAGAATATCTGTCAAAAACTAAAATCAACGTGAAGAAAGATGTAAAAACATTATTCAAGGTCATATTTTTTAGTCTTCAAAAGTATATGCAATAGAAACCTCCATTGTGTATAATCTTCTTGGGACTCTTCTACTAAAACCAGTACATTCTCCTATGTTTGAGGTATTTATCTCCATATCTCTGAAGATACTAATCAGATCTCGATAAAATTAAAATGGGACCACCTCGGAAACGTATCCTACCTATTAAAAAAAGAATCATTTGAATCCGTTCACAATTGACGGAGAAATCGCGTAACATACACACAAAAAAAAACATACAGACGAATTGAGAACCTCCTCCTCTTTTGTGAAGTCGGTTAAAAATATATCTTACATTAAATCAATAAATTAAGTGGTTTTCCTCTCAAATATATAATCAAAATACTTAATTATAAAACTTTCACTTCCAGTTTTCAACAACGGCCATTTCGAGTTAGACTCGCCCACCAAGGCTTCCGTACCAACTTCACAGACAATTGGTTAATGGACTAACTTAACTTTGTAGTTCGATCCATAGAAAATGTATTGCACCAACCACAAATAATAAGTTAATTGTAAATTAACTTTTTTTTTTATTATTACACTACATGTTTAGGGTTTTCAGATTTATTCCTATATAAGTGCTTCAAGACCTTGCTCTTTGCCTAATTTCATGATTCTAGGTCAACGGAAAGTTTTGATTCCCGTGTGAAATCGCAAAATATGCGAAAATATGCACAATAAACGGTTATATATCTTTTGATCACGTTGACTTACGTGTTCTATTTTTTCACAACCAAAAGACACCGTAGACCCAAGTAATTGATATAAGTTTCAACTTGATATATTTACGCTATCCTGAGAAAAAGGTATCTTGACAGACGGGCAGACAGACAGACGGACAGACGGACAACAAAGTGATTCTATAAGGGTTCCTTTTTTTAAGGTATGAAACCCTTAATAATATTAACATTAAAACGTTATTATTATGCTGACTTATAATTACCATCACAGCACCTGTTTTTGGCAGGTAATATAGGAAAAAATCTACTGAAAACTTTGCACGATCAATAAAACAACATCTGCACATATATACCAAACAATAAGATCTGCTTACTCTGCCTGATATAATATGCCTTTAGAAAAACTAAAGCATTTATAGTTTTAGCCGCACGTTTATAAGCTAAACGGTAAAGGCAAATAGTTTTTTTAAATAATGTTATACACTCAAATATGATTTCTCGAGTTCTCGACTTTTCTCGAGCTTAATTTCCCGGGAACAAAGCCCAACGATATCCCGGGAATTCTAGGCTCGGGAATTCTCGGGAATGAACCCTAATCTTGTTAGATAGATTTTGTTATTGACACAGAGTATTAGATGTTTCCATCTGGTCTTGTTGTCAGTTATTCAAATATTTTTGATAACATGTGCTAACGATGAACGCTATGCAGTTGCTATAGTTTCAATATGTACATATTCGAGCTCAGTGGTGTATTAAATGATAGGCACATGTCCACCAGTGGACTAACACAGGCTGATAATAATGATCTTATTGATGGTGGTGGGTCTACTATAGTTGAAAATAATAGATTAATCTAAAACGCATTTAAAAAAAAAACCATTCTCAAGCAGTCATGAGTCATGTTTTAATATGCTAAACGAACACTAAAGGTACGACCACAGCACGGCGTTCTGCGTGTGCGATATGGGCGGCGATCAGATAGCGCAATAGTATTTGTACCGACTGGTTCACACCAAAATAAGTGGTAGTAATAATAAGGCAGCAATAGCAAAATGGATAGGGTGTCGGACTGGCGATCGAGAGGTCGTGAGTTCGATCCCCACCCCACCTATTGCACTATTGACGTGAATCCACTCTAGACACAAGCATATTTAGCTTAGTTGGAGGGGTTAACAAGAATACTAGTAATGTGCAACCCACATTGCGAGTAATATATATATATATATATTTAAAAAAAACGCGATCTACTGCGATCCGAAAGCAATAGAAATTCAGATCGCGAAAGCGCACGCGGACGCAAGTCACCGCGGTGTGGTCGTACCTTAAAAGCTACCAAAAATATCCAAAAACCCCTGTCAACTTTACTCAAGGTACAAGAAAAACTTTGAGGCATCCATTATAGAATGTCACCGAAATTGACACAATTATTCATAAGGTTGCTACGCCAGACCCTCAGAGCATGTGAGAGTGTTTTATGTCTTATGACACTTGTTACACGAAAATCCTTCGCTAGGTTTGATTTACTTCGTTTTTCTTAACCCGAATATTCTGCGACAAAGTGAAAAACGAGCGCAGTAAATTTAGTGTGAAATAAAGTAACGTTTCCGGTAGAATGTTTATGGTTTTATTTTTGTAGGTCACAATAGATTTTTTAATGGTAGCGCAATAACGAATTTTGTGTGGTTACAATACAATACATACTCTTTATTGATTACCAAATAAAAGATTACAATACACAACTTTTAAACCCGGTAAATAATCGGTGGTCTTATCGCTTATAGTAATCTCTTCCAGCCAACCCTTGTATGGAGTATATGTATGGAGTATATGTATATGTCCCCACTCCATAGTATATATACTAGCTGTAATCTGGGTAAAATATATTAGCATTCTGAGAATTACAGAATTTATCTACACAATTTACCTTACAATCAAAACAATACATAAATCAATTGCACTGTTAGTACAGTGACTTATCAAATACCGCTGGCCAAGGTTAACAGAAATAAAGATTATTTTAAAAGAAACAAGTGAAATGGTGAATGGAAAAATATGAAAACTGAAATCGAAAGCAGAGAGTCCGTAAAACGTTACGATCTAAATTATAAACTAATCGAACAAATTAATAATCATCATTACTATTAGTTTATACCAGTCCACTGCTGGACATAGGCCACATCTCCAACTGCACGCCACTGAGCACGATCCTCGGCTACTCACATTAATAAATGATAGTGATTATCTCTTTTATGGAGACGGTTTTATTAGATACTCTGTATAATAGTAATATTTTTAACAAGTGATATATTAAAAATATTAAAGAATAAACTAACCAAGTGCAAGTCGGACTTGCACTCAAAGGGTTCCGTACCATACAACAGATTTTTATAAGATCGAGCAAAAAATATCACTATCATTTTTCGCCGGCAAAAAATAATAATTAATAAACATTTTATTTCTTATAACGCCATTTAACGTATAACAAAGGTGTTAGGGATCGCCTTTGAATATAACGCCATCTATGAACGGTTTACCTAAGCGTCCATAGATGAAAAAACTATATATAACTTTATATATACTATTTTCAACTTTATTCTGTTTTTGGTATTTGTTGTTACAGCGGCAACAGAAATACATCATCTGTGAAAATTTCAACTGTCTAACTATCACGGTTCATGAGGTAGCCTGGTGACAGACGGACAGACAGACAGACAGACAAACAGACAGACAGACAGACAAACAGACGGACAGACAGATAGACAGACGGACAGCGGAGTCTTAGTAATAGGGTCTCGTTTTACCCTTTGGGTACGGAACCTTAAAAAACAAGCTTTACTTTGAGGGTCCCGTTGGCGTAAAGGATAAAGGATGGCTTCACTTCTAAGCGAGAGGTCGCCAGTTCAAATCCTAGCAAGGGTGTTCGTCTACAGGTAGTAGGAGCATTATTATATCGATGTTCCACCTGACTTGCTAAACAAAGTTTTAGATGATTTTTAACCGACTTCAAAAAAAGGAGGAGGTTTCTCAATTCGACCATATATGTTTTTTTTTTATGTTTGTTCGCGGATATCTTCTTCATTTATGGACCGATTTTGATTATTCTGGTACCATGGTAATTTTATCGAGGTCTGATAAGTATCTCAATAGCGCGGCATTGAAGTCGGTTCTTTTTTAGTTTTTTAAACGATCTTATAAATATTTGCATTCATGAATGGAAAATTTTCCCCAGTAACGCACTGTTTGCGATATATACTTAAGCAGAAACTCGAAAATTATGAGTATGACCTATTCCCCTCTTCTTCCCTCCAGCTTACTACCTAGACGTAGACCTCAAGACTTTTGGTATGTTCATAGCTTAGACACCACCGTAACAACAAATATCTAAAACCAATTGCTTAGGTACCAGCTCACGCACTTTACACCCTCTTGTTTGTTCAAATCAAATCAAAGCATTTATTCAGTATGTAGGTAGTATTCATATACGCACATATACACGTGAAAATCATAAAATGAATCATAATCAATTTGAAATAAACATTGCACAGAATTTAACGCTTTGAATAAAAAAAAACAAAAGTAATTAACCATTCAGCTGTCATCCAATCGTTGACGTCAGACTATTTATTTTAGGTTTATTATGGCTCCACACGATTAAAAAAATATTAAAGTAGGGTTGCCAATCATACACGTAACTGTGTGTTTCAGTACTTCAGACAATTTTTATTAAAAAAAATCCCCCAAATTTATTCCACCCCCATTTGTTCATTCGTTGACTAGGCAAAAATAATAGTTTGTAAAATGGCTCTAACGCTAATAGTCAAGCGTAGAGCCTTAACGTAGTTTTCGGCCATATACAACATCTACACATTTTGCCATATAAACTTTTAGTTTTGAGCTGCTTTTATCTCAGAGCCTAAGCCTTTCAGTGTCAGTAAAAACTTTTATAAAGTGAAATAAAAGTCAAACAGTCAGCGTCCTTGGCACAAAAGCACCATTTACAAAAGGTGAGAGAATATTTTGGATGAATCCTTTAGTTCTCGTTTTACAAGGGACAGTTAGCAAAATAAGTTAGATAAATGAATTTATTTTGTCAAAACAATACTTTTTACAAACCTCTATATATATATTCAATCAAAGAAATTAAAAAATATACCTTAACTATGTACATATTCATTTTTTTACTATTTATACATCTACATTCCTAAAAAACAAATGTTGTATAGAAATATTGACGTATAGGTAAGGTACGCGTCCATTGGCCAGCGCTGGACGCACCGCACGCACGGCACCCAACGGATTATGTTTGGTTTGTATGATTTTACACAGCGCTGCGTCCATTATCCGCATCGAAAGCCGGCATTTATTTTATATATAAATACGTTCAATCCGTTGCGGGCTGTACGTGCGGTGTGTCCAGCGCGGGCCAATAGACGCGTACCTTTATACTTACTGTAATTCACGTACCTTTTTAGTCGCAAACACAAATCAGTTAAAGTTACGTAAATTATACACGGTATACTTTATCAATAACTTGCATGTCAAGTTTTAAAATCTAATTAAGTTAGCAGTACCTTTTGTCACTGATGGAACTCGCATTATGACCCAGTATACGGGTTGGATAATAGTTTCTGGTAAGCTGGTGAGAGGCTTTGCGTGTTTTTGCGTGTATAATAAGCAGACATTTTGCGATACCCGGGACCCTAATAATTTATCCTGATAATGTATGAGAGTTTGTAATTTCCTTGTCACAGATGGTCCTAACCTACGAAATAGTTATAATAATTATAATATTGTAATAAAAGTAGCAGCGCCCCGCGGCTTCGCCTGCGTGAAAAAGTATGCTTTGTGTTAATCCAGGTTAAAAAGTGTCTAAATGCCAAATTGCAAAAAAGTGTCCAATATTCATTTACTCGTAAATCCATTCAGCCATTTTTTTTTAAATGCTTGATAATTTTGTAGTGCTTTATAAATCATTTCACGTTTGTATGGTTTTTGGTAGATTTAAGTATTTACACAAATCCACCAAAAACCATACAAACGTGAAATGAAAGTCTACATAATCTCAACACATAAAGGTCGCTGCTCTATAGATAATATCATAAATTACCATCAAAATTAACTGCTTTTATTGCCTTATATTTTCTTTCAAAATCGACTGCCGGATCTGAATAGGCAAAGGTGTCAATACTTCCACATTTTATAAGAGTTCTCTTTCAGGATTACTTTTTATCTATTTACTACAAAATTACAAGGTAGCATATTGTTATTTAAAAGTAATTGTGTACCAGCTACAGTTTGATGGCTGTTTGGCTTTGTGACTATTTATTCATTGTTGTTGGTATTCTTGATAATTGATATCTAGACTTTGTGTGTGGGTTGTTACAAAAAATAGAACGTAACAATTAAATAGACATATCGATACCTTTGGGCTCAAAGGTCGTAAAGGACAAATGGCGACTATTCAGGAGAAGCCAAAAACCAAAAAAATATTTATATGTTCCTTACACCCTTAAAATGTTCATCATATGTCACTACATAAGGGCGTAAATCCACTTTACTGCACAAAACTGAATAAAATAAGGGAATAATCGACAAATGTAATAACTTTTAGGTTCTTAATCACCCGTTCAGGTATTCTGTAAGAAATAATTAATAATTAAACTCAAGCATTAAATGAATTGTGTAAGTAATTATATGCATACTATTGTATTTTTAACCCCAGGTACAAAAAGAAGGAGTGTTATAAATCTGACGTGTGTATCTGTGTGTTTTCTGGGGCATCGTAGCACACAAACGGATGAACCGATTTTAATTTAGTTTTTTTTTGTTTGAAAGGTGTCTAAATCGAGGGTGTTCTTAGCTTTTCTTACATATCTTCGCATTAATAAGAATCCGTTCAGCCGTTTTAGAACTTTGAGTTTTTTCTATCTCATCTCATAACCATCATCATAATATCTGTGGGGAACCCTAAGCACAGCGGTGGAGCAGTGGACTGTATTTCTTCGGGAGAGGCCTTCGGATTCCCACACTTATACTGTGAAGCTTTGGAGCTGGGATTTAAACACGTCTTCAAGCCTTGAAACGCTAATTTATTCCTTCTTCACAATCTTCTTATAGCTACTGAGCTATTCACTAGGCACTATCACTATTTACTATTCTTCCTAGTTTTCCTTTCTTCTTTCTTCTAGAGCCGCCGTTGGTGAACTGAACAACTTGGCACGGTAGCGACGCTCTATTTATATTGTTGTTGGTACTTGCAAAAGAGCGAGAGGTCGATAGTCTGGGAGCGCCCGCACTCTGTCTCGCGGGGCGTGTCCTTGTGTGGGCGCACGCACGAGATGCCGACTTTTCGGAGATATACTCTCCCGAGATGCTGTTTAGTCGAGCGCTAACCATCAGAGAGTGCGGAGCTCTCCCAGACCTATGCTATTTGCAAGTACCAACCCTATTCCTAAACCTAACATGGTCTAGGTTGACTATCTGTTACATCTATTAAAGCCGAACATGCTTTTTATCTATTACCTATCTACTTAGGTTGTACGAATGACCTGTCTTTAGTCCTATATGACCTATTTTACTATTACAAACCTTACACGAGTTATATTCCTATGTTCTAATAAGAATCTAACAAAATCTATCTATAATAAGGCTGTTTACGAATGCGATACAAATACAAGTTACTATCTATCTATACGAATATGAACGTTATACATTGTAAATTATATGTCTATCTATACGAAGCTATAATGAAATGCGAACTCTATACATGGCAAAGTACCCTACCTATCCTAGAGTACTAAGCTAAAACTTATCTTTATTATATACAACTTATAACTAACTATACATAGTGCGTTCATATTGTCGGTGTACGTCGTTGTCCGGAACATTCTCCCGCCGTGCTGCCTGCAGCAGAAGAGCCCGGTGTAGGAACGACGTCTTCGATTGGTAGGATGATCAGCTTCCTTACAGGCCGTCGTAGCACGCCGCCCTTGGTCTGGATGTCGACGGTGCGCACGATGCCATCGGGTCCCGGGAACGTGTTGATGACCTTGCCTCTGAGCCATACGTTTCGGGGTAGATTCGGGTCGACGAGCTGGATCAGGTCTCCGGTCTTCACCTCAGCTCCTTTCCCCTGGGGCTCCCGCCGGTGTTGTAGCTCGGGAAGCGCCTCCTTCAGCCACCGCGCCCAGAATGTGTCGGCGAGGCGTTGTGCAGCGCGCCAGCTGGAGATGGAGACGGTGCGCTCAATCTCCCCCAGGTATGGGAGACGAGCAGGGCCGCCCAGAAGGAAGTGGTTCGGAGTCAGGGCCTCTGGGTCCTCGGGGTTGACCGACACGTGTGTGAGTGGTCGGCTGTTGACGGTGAACTCCACCTCTGCGAGTAGAGTGGCGAGAACTTCCTCTCGCGGTCGGGTCTCGTGGAGCGTAGCGGCGAGTGCAGTCTTCACGGAGCGAACCATTCGCTCCCACGCGCCTCCCATAAACGGCGCGCCCGGTGGGATGAATCGCCAGTCGATGGTCCGCTTGGCTGCTTCCTGTGCTGTTGCTGCGTCGATCGTCTGTCGCAGCTCTCTCTCGGCGCCTCGAAGGTTGGTCCCGTTGTCGGACCAAATTTGAGTCGGACAGCCCCGTCGCGCCATCATGCGTCACAGCGCCATCACCGCGGAGTCGGTGCTGAGCGATGCGGCGATCTCGAGGTGGATGGCCCGGGTGGTGAGACACGTGAAGATCGCCACGTATCTTTTCTGGTTGGTGCGGCCGACAGTCACTGTCACCGGCCCGAAGTAGTCAACGCCAGTGCAGGAGAAGGGCCGCTGATGATGAGCCAGCCGACACGCCGGCAGGTCTCCGGTTCTCGGATACGGTGGTGCTGCGCTGCGAAGTCTGCAAAATAAACATCGCCTTACAATGGTTCGGGTTACTGGGCGTAAGCGTAGCACCCAGTACTGTTGACGACTCTCGTTCACCGTCGCTTCGACTCCGGCGTGATGCAGGCGGCGGTGGACGTGCAGAATCCAGAGCTTGACTGTTGGGTGGCCGCCGTCCAAAATCAGCGGGTTGTCTCGGTGGCTCGGTAGCTCTGAAGCGATGAGTCGATTCCGCAGTCGTAGAGTGTTGTCTTCATATACGACGCTCAGCTGTTGTAGGCGGCTATCTTTCCGAAGTGGTTTTCGTTTTTGCAGATCATCGATGTCGTCCGCGAACGATTCTTCTTGTGAGGCGCGCATAAGTAGCGCCTCCGCGGCCCTCAGTGTTTGCGCAGGAACAGGCAGGAACTTTTCTGTTTCTTCCTTTTTCGAATGTTGTACCGGTGCGGGCTTCTTAGCCGTTTTCTTGTTAGTCCAGGCGGGGTCATTGACCTTGTTCTGTTTGGTGCGTTTGTAGTACACCCGTTGAGCGCCCCTGCAGAGGTCAATGAATTGTAGTACTCGGGCTGCAGTGTAGCGAAGTCGGTCCCAGTTGGAGAAGCGGGACACGTCGGGTAGGGCTTCGCTCAGCTTCTGTTGGCGCTCGTTGAGGTGATGAACCCGTTCTTCACCGGTGTCTGTGTTCTGTAGGGGTACGTCCTCGACGTACTCTTCGATGCTGTTGAGCGCGTCCGCGTCCGGTGGTCCATCGACCTCACGCCGCTCGTTGCTGTCTTCGATGGTGAGCGCGTCCGTGTCCGGTGGTCCGTCGACCTCACGCCGCTCGCAGTTGAGCGCGTCCGTGACCGGTGGTTCGTTGACCTCACGCCGCTCCGATCTCGATGTGTACTGTGGGTTAATATACATGACGTCAGTCTCGAAATAGTCGCGAATCATCACGTCCAGGGCTGCATCTTCAGGCGACTCGGTGACGTAGGACACGAAGTCGATGCTCTTCCCGAGCGTCCTGCTATGGCCCCCGTGTAGCACCCACCCGAGCGGCGTCAGCGACGCCACCGGCTGGTCTCGGGCGCCTCGGCGTGTCCTCGAAGCTAGCAGCAGCTCCCAGTTGTCCTGGCCGACCAGGATACCCGGCGAAGCACGCTGGTACGTCAGTAGGCTGCCGATGTCACGTAGATGCTTGCAGCCTCGTAGCGCAGACTTGTTTACTTCCTGCGGCGAGATTTCCAAGTTCTGTACTGTGCGCGCTCGAATCTTCTTTTCTTTCTTGTTCGGGCCTCGCAGAGTGATCTGTATCCTTTTCGAGTTGCTTGTGGACGACTTCGATGCGTTGATGCCGTTGATGTACAGCGGGTCGACTGGTCCCTCTGCCCCGATTTCGACGGCGATGCGCTCGTCGACTAGGGTGACCGTCGAACCGTCGTCCAGTAGCGCGAAGGTGTCGACTGTGCCCGCTGGCCCCACAGCTCGAACTGGAATCATTTTCAGGTAAGACCTGTGATGCTCTGTGGTCCACGCGGAGTTGATGGCTTCGGTCACTGCACCCTTTTAATTTTTCACGTAGTGCAGCATTCGGTGGTGGTGGGTCTTGCAGCCGTCGACTCCACACACCTTGGCACGGCAGCTGTGATCTCGCCTCCTGTAGCGTAGACACCTGAAACATAGCCGCTGTTTCTTCGCTATGTCCCAGCGCTCGTGTTGATCGGCCTTCTCGAAATTGTCGCAGTCGTCGGCGAAGTGTCCCGCTTGTTCACACACGGGGCACTGTACTGTAGGTGGCTGCGATCTCTGTTGTGGCTGCTGCTGTTGTTCGACGATGTTGTGTACTCGCTGTGTCCTCCTTTGAGGCCCCGGTGCTGGCGAGTTCACTGTTGAGTCGGGTTTCGCGAATGGTCCGCAAAACTCGGCTTCGCTCTTCAAGTAGCTCTGTATCTTGATCAGGTCCGGCGTGTCACGTGGTTGAGTAGCTGCGAACTTGTAGTAGTTGCGCGCCAGCGTCGGTGGTAGCTTCTCTACGATGGCCGCCACTAGCTCCGGATTGAAGAGGTAGTAGCCGAAGTCGAGGGCTCGCAACATCGCCACGGCGTTGGTCACTTTGCAGGCGAACTGGCAGATGTCCGATGGTGACTCGGTGAGGCGCGGCAGAGACCGAAGATTGTCGATCTCGACCATCGCCAATGTTTCAGGACGACCGAAGCGCGTTGTGAGCGTTTCCATGACCTCTTCCGGTCTCGCGTTAGTGATGAGCAGGTTGCTGACGGCTTCTCGTGCTTTTCCCTTCAGGTTCCGGCGCAGGCGGTTAATGTTTTCAGTTGGTGAAAACATCGGTGCAGATTCGATGTACGCAGCCCGGAACGGAAGCCAGTCGAGGTGTGACCCGTCGAACATCGGTAGCTCGGCGAATCTCGGGCGCTGTCCGGCGATGACAGCTTGTGTGATGGCAGTCGACAGCTGTGAGAGGTCGCAGGCTCCCGCCGGTATGGACGGTGGCGGCGCCTGCCCTACCATCGGTGGATGCACGTAGCTCGGCTTGTCGCGTAGTCCGTAGCTCTCCTGTAGCGGCTGATCTCGTAGCTGTTGGCTACGCCGTAGGTCGTAGCACTCTCGTAGATCCTGGCTACGCCGTAGCTCGTAGCTCTCTCGTAGCTCCTGGCTACGCCGTAGTTCGTAGTCTCGTAGCTGTTGGCAGCTTCTGTCTTGAAGCTCGGGTCCCACTGGTAGCAGCGCGCGTGGAGAATCACGTGGCACAGGCGGTGGCAGCGGCGGCTGTGGCACGGAGAGCAGCGGTCCACGCGGCTCAGGTGGGCACGTCGAATGGTAGCTCAGCTCGGCGCGGAGCTCGAAGCCCGCTGGCGGCGACACACGTGGGTGATCACGTGACACGGCGGCGGTCGGCGGCGGTGGCACGGAGGGTAGCGGCTCACGTGGCGTCTCAGCTGGGCGGAGGGTCTCGTTGGTCATGGCCAACAAGACCGGCGGCGGCGGCGGCGGTACCTGGTCACTCAACCAGGTGTCGACTCGATGTTGGGTGTCGGACTCGGTGACGACAGAGCCCCCCTCGGTGTCTTCTTCACTGTCGGATTGTTCGAGCGCGGCGAGACGACTCGTCGCGTACTCGATCTGTCGAAGAAGTTCTTGTTTAGCTGTAGCGTTGCGGTGCGACTTCTTCGAGCGGCGAGATTCCGCACGTTGGCTGCGTGCGCGCTGCTCCGCGAGACTGTTCGTGTCCCGTGGCGGCCTCTCTCGACGCTCGGAGTGATGCTCGATGTGTCGCTCGATGTGTTGCCCGAAGTGTTGCGCATGTTGCTCGAAGTGTGGCGCATGTTGCTCGAAGTGCGGCGCATGTAGCTCGACGTGCGGCGCGGCGAATGTTTCAGTCCCCAACGGCGGTGTCCGCGGCGTCACGGCGGCGGTGTGTGGCGCGGCAGCGCGCGGCGCGTGCAGCGCGGCGGCGTGCGGCGCGGCGAATGATGCGGAGGTTGGCGCCAGTGGCGCCATCACGGCGGCAGGGTGCGGCGCGGCGAGTGAAGCGGAGGTGGGCGCCGGTGGCGCCATCACGGCGGCGGGGGGCGGCACGGTCGCGGTGTGATGCTCTGGAACGGCGTGTGGCGCCGTCGCGGCGGGCGCGAAACTGTATGATGCCCGTCGCATTGGTGAGACCACAGCCGCTGACGCGTAGCCGCTGGTCGAAGGATGCTCCTCCGTGATGACTGTTGCCCCGGTGCGCGAAGTACCCGATGTTGACGCCGTTGTACCCGTTGTCGTGGTCTCGGCGGATGACTCTTGCTCGGAGGCCGGCGCTCGTCCTCTTCCTGTGGAGCGGGTGACCGGCATGGTAGCGGATATCGAATCGAAGAGTCAACGACAAGTCTTGAAAAAGACTGTTTGCGGCGTTAGTTATCGGAGTCGACGAGAAGTAGTCTTAAAAAAGACTTTTTGCGGCGTTTAAATTAACGTTTAGTCTTGAAAAAGACTGTTAAGGTCCCAATTATCCGGCCACGAAGGTCCAAAAATGTGGGGAACCCTAAGCACAGCGGTGGAGCAGTGGACTGTATTTCTTCGGGAGAGGCCTTCGGATTCCCACACTTATACTGTGAAGCTTTGGAGCTGGGATTTAAACACGTCTTCAAGCCTTGAAACGCTAATTTATTCCTTCTTCACAATCTTCTTATAGCTACTGAGCTATTCACTAGGCACTATCACTATTTACTATTCTTCCTAGTTTTCCTTTCTTCTTTCTTCTAGAGCCGCCGTTGGTGAACTGAACAACTTGGCACGGTAGCGACGCTCTATTTATATTGTTGTTGGTACTTGCAAAAGAGCGAGAGGTCGATAGTCTGGGAGCGCCCGCACTCTGTCTCGCGGGGCGTGTCCTTGTGTGGGCGCACGCACGAGATGCCGACTTTTCGGAGATATACTCTCCCGAGATGCTGTTTAGTCGAGCGCTAACCATCAGAGAGTGCGGAGCTCTCCCAGACCTATGCTATTTGCAAGTACCAACCCTATTCCTAAACCTAACATGGTCTAGGTTGACTATCTGTTACATCTATTAAAGCCGAACATGCTTTTTATCTATTACCTATCTACTTAGGTTGTACGAATGACCTGTCTTTAGTCCTATAAGACCTATTTTACTATTACAAACCTTACACGAGTTATATTCCTATGTTCTAATAAGAATCTAACAAAATCTATCTATAATAAGGCTGTTTACGAATGCGATACAAATACAAGTTACTATCTATCTATACGAATATGAACGTTATACATTGTAAATTATATGTCTATCTATACGAAGCTATAATGAAATGCGAACTCTATACATGGCAAAGTACCCTACCTATCCTAGAGTACTAAGCTAAAACTTATCTTTATTATATACAACTTATAACTAACTATACATAGTGCGTTCATATTGTCGGTGTACGTCGTTGTCCGGAACAATATCTTTGTTTGATCAATATGAAATTAAGTATATATTATATATTATATCAATGATAAATAAATATTATGTTTCTTTGAAGTGTTTCACACTTTATATTTTTGTAAATTGTTAAACACAATCCAAAATTTCATCGTACCGACGGGACTTGAACCCGCAACCTCCGGAATAACATGTTCCGGTGCTTTGCCAATTAAGCCACGGTGCTAAGTATCGTTACGACGAAATTAGTGGATTGCATTTGTTAACCCAATTATGCATTGGTGGCGCCATCTATGACTACTTATTACGTAAGTTAATCATTCGAATGAATACATTACAGTTTTCAAATCCGACGAGAGATGTTGCACTGCGTAAATCAAATATTATGTTTCTTTGAAGTGTTTCACACTTTATATTTTTGTAAATTGTTAAACACAATCCAAAATTTCATCGTACCGACGGGACTTGAACCCGCAACCTCCGGAATAACATGTTCCGGTGCTTTGCCAATTAAGCCACGGTGCGAAGTATCGTTACGACGAAATTAGTGGATTGCATTTGTTAACCCAATTATGCATTGGTGGCGCCATCAACGATAATTATTGTAAAAACATAGTAGCAAAGACCTAATGCTGGGACATCTCCTGTAATTTGCAGAATACTCTACTCTTGACCATTGATTTTTTTGCTTGCCCCTAATCTTCTCTCTTCTTTACTCTTTAAATTAGTTTTACTTATTTCTTTAATCAACGTGATAAACAGATGATGATCTATTTACTCCTCCTTTTTTTTCACACATTGAATCACATTTCTTCTTCGTTTGTTCCGTTGTGTGTGTGTATTCATGTCTCGCGTAGCTCAGAGTTACATGGATTTTTTCTCTGTTACTTATAAAATCTTTTAGGTATTATTCAATTTATCAGATCTGCAAATTTAGCTGCGGTTATTCATAATAATACATAATAGATGTTTGTTACTCCTTCACGCTAAAACTACTCAATGGATTTTATATAAAGCAACATATAGTGAAAAACCAGCCTCTTCAACAGAGGAACATTTAGTTTCTAGTGAACTTGTAACTCACCGAAAACCCGAATTCTAATTGACCTTGCAAAATCCTTAGATACACATCTAGTCCATCGTGTGTATAACAAGCCAGCTCATGAAAGTCATTTTTCTGGTTTCCAATCGTAAACATATAAATTTAGATTTGACTTTGCAACGCCTAGCCTCTGCGAACGGGCGTTCATATGGAATGCAAGTATGTTTTTGTAAGTCAGTCTAAAAAATTAAAACTTATAATGCATAGCAAAATAAGTGATCTACTTATCAGATCACATAATATTTATTGCTTATCTATGTTCATAATTATTGTGATCAATGAATACTTTATGACTTCGCTTTAAAAAAAAGCCGCACATACCGGAAGAGCAACAAGAGAAAGTAAATCACATGTTTACATGACGCAGTGTCTATGTTCGTTGTATTATCAAAACATCGGAAACATCAATCATAATTGAGATCGCATCAACATCACGTTTGCCTAATTGCCCATTGCAAACGTTTCCAGCGAAATAGATATAATATACAATTTTTTAAAGTTTGTAAAGAGGAAGTAACGTGACTGACGATTTCGATATTGTGATTGACATTTTATGTTTCAGCTTTATGCGGAACTTTGAGAATTCAGCCAAGAATACTTAAAGATCCGGAAGCTGTCGGTGTCCAAAAGGAGACCAATGGGCGACAATAAATAAAGAAAGGCTAATTGATGATGAATGTTGGCGAAGTCGTAATATTAAATATTACGAATATTAAATTTTAATCTTAAAAGATGCGCACTATCCCCGTGTAGAATTTTAGGTTAAATAAAAGCAAATGACACAGAAGATAATTGCTTCGCTTGTGACTTGGGCCACCTAACGAAGAATGAAATGTTGTCAATGGATTTGCCAAAATCTAGTTAGTTCGGAAATCGGGTAGGAATAACCACACTTTGTGAATTAGACTCAAGCTATTTTGTGGCCAATATGACTAGCTCATGTAATTTCAGCTGGTATCATAAGCTAAGACAATTTTTATCACAGGCAGGTCACAAAATAAGCTAATATTGACATTGCAAAAAAAAACTTTAATTAAAAAAACTTTTCTTATATGCATCATAGTGTCAGCCCCAAATATCGATACCTCTGGGCTCAAAGGTTGTAAAGGACATTTGGTCGTTAAAGACTTTTTGACACTGTCTTACTCAGTTTTTAATTCTCTATCGATCTCTATATTCCGTTTAACAAAATTCGTAGAAAAAATGTCTTTACGACCCACATAATATGACACTATAAACAAAGTTTACCCTGGAAATATGGACGTAAATCACAATAATTATGTTACTAGAGTGGTTACATTTTGGTAGTAAAGCAAAGTATGAAACAACTTTGGGCGTAAAATACATATAAATTATCAATTGTCTTATACCACCTTCGGTGGTTACTATAAGTCACCTCAAACATTTGGATGTAAAGATCATCGTCTTTAAAAATTGTCCTATACACCCTTACAGTTCAACAATAAAAAAGTACAAGTATCCTTTACAACATAGTTCCATTTTAATTCCGTGCCTCCATAAATAAATGTAAGTGAGGAATTGTCCCATAAATCCTAGAATATTTAAACAAAAACTAATTTAATCCAGACTTACTACCTAATGTATTTTAAATAAAATATTTTATACGAAACTATAAACTCATTATTTTGTGACAACTAAGTTTACTGACAACTAAGTTTTATGACTGTGAACTCGAAATCTAAAAATCTGGAAGATAATTATTATGCCACTTTTTGCAATTCTCCGCAGCAGCCCTGAAGCTTACTTTCTACAGTAGCTGAAATTAGTTTCATTGGTCTTACGCGTTCCGAGACACACGAAAATATCTCGGATGCTACTTGTGCTGATATTTCTTTCCAGTTACCCACAATTTTATTACCTTAGGTGGTTTTATTTACAAGCAAGATTGCTTTAAATATATCTAGATGTAGTGACAGTAAATAATACTGGTAAAATACCAACGAAAAGAAACAGGTGTAATTCATCAACGAAGAAGGCTATATTTACTTTTTGTCATATGAAGATAACAAACACTTTCATCATTTTGCCCAGACTTTTGGTCATGTAAATCAGAGTTGAATAATTGTTATGCGGATTCCCTCGCAGTGGTTTACATATTTTGAACCAACCCACAAAAGACCAAGACTTAAAATTTGATCAATTGCTACAAAAACATTCACACCTGTAATCATCATTATCAGCCAATTTCCGTCCACTGCTAGACATAAGACATCCACAACATCCATCCTCACAAACTCTTGCTTTTATAATATACTACCTGCACTCCGCGGCATTGCCCGCGTTTAATCCTAGTTATAAACCATCCTCTTGAATCACCTTGCTGAAAACTGCATTAAAATCCGTTGCGTAGTTTAAAAGATCTAAGCGTATAGACATTGGGAGTGACTTTGTTTTATACTATGTAAAGAAGTAGAATGGGGCTTAAAATATGATAAAAATAAAGCTGTAATGTCAAATGGGGTAGTAGAAATACGGCTGACCTACACCCATAAATAAGTTATCGTGCAGTTTTCAAATAAGACGTAAGGTACTTAGGTAGCAAATCTCAAAGTGCTTTTGCTCTAATAATAAGCTTTCTAGAGTAATTCCTTCTGGAAATAGCACTAACAGATCGTCGTTTAGTAGACAATGTCATATTAAAGTATCGGAAAATAGCTTGGCGTGAAATATCGGCCAATGCGTTTTACTGTTGTAATAAAGAAATTTAGGGACAATGTATGACTCCAAAAAGACAAGGGCATTTCTTGTTGCATTATTTTTTTCTATTGGAAATCCAGATCTGATTCAATGTTGATTTGAAGCTTTGAACTATTCTCAGTTCAGTTATTTTTGTATATGAAAAAGTATCCAGTGAAATTACAGGGCTCATTAATTATATTAGACTATGTGACTATAGACGTGCACCAATGGATTATCGTATAGTATATTATATTATCTATCGAAAAATGTATGTGCGCTTCTCACATTGGCCCTCCGGTGAAGGAAAACATCGTTAAGAAACTAACTACCCCCGCATGGTGGTAGGACACTATCTAGTGTCCGCCTGGCCAGCTACCACCCTCAAGCTAGAAAATCTGTCGCCAAAACATCTAATATGTTCCGGCAGCTATCCTTGAGAGCCAGTAGGGCTATTCTGTAAGCTATCTCGACAGCGGAATCCGCGGTGAGATTTGAATTTCGTACTACGAAACTCAACCGTATTACGATAATGATACGATTGAATTTCGTAGTACGAAATTTGAATCTCACCGCGGATTCCGCTGTCGAGATAGCTTACAGAATAGCCTAGCAGTTCCCATTCTAGGCCTAGCGTGCTTACCATCTTCGACCGCATCATCACTTACCAACAGGTGAGATAGTGGTCAAACGCTAGCCTATAAGATATCTAATACTATAAGAATCTTTGTCCTGACATACTGACTGACTGACTGACTGACTGACTGACTCACTGACAGACAACGCACAGCCTAAACCGCTGGTCGTCACAGAGACTTGAAATTTGGAGAGTATATTTTTCTTAGTACGTAAGGGTGTAAAGGTGTACTAAGAAAGGATTTTTCAAAATTCACCCCTTAAGGGTATGAAATGGGGGTTCAAAGTTTGTATGGAGAAACAAGATTAGATAGTCTTTTCTATCCGAAACTCCACACAAGTGCTTCAGTACAAAAATAAGGAAATATGTGTTTCAGGTTTTTTGAAATTCCACCCCTAAGAGGGTGAAATGGGGTAACAAAGTCTGAAAATCAATATTGTTTTGGATTGCGCTGAAAATTGGCATGCAGATAGTTATTACGACGTAAGAGCCCTCTGAGAAAGCATTCTTCAAAATTCACGTCTAGCTAGCACCTATGGTCACGGTTGCGCATTTAGCACCACCTTACAAAATGTATTTTTTTTTCCCATGACTAAATAGGTTTACCGATTAAATGAAAATGAACAAAGAGCTAGATAAAAAAATAATAGAAACACTTTTAGCAGAAAAATAAAACAAGAAACATTGCATATTTAAAAACGTGGAATCGCACTGAACGCAGTGCTCAACGTTTCTTCCTACAGTATGATTATGTCACAAAAAAATTACGAAGACTTAATGGTACTGAAATTCAAAAGCATCGCTTGTAATAAAAGTTACTACAACAAAGTTTACAAGCTTTCTCACTTACTTTACTTCCTAACCGTAGCTTTCAAAACTTTCTTTCCCCACGGAATAATCAATGAGAAAAGTTCGAGAATGTGAAAGATCGAACTTGTGTACTAATTATGAACACTTCAAAAAGTTTGAGCCTTTATGAGGCTACAAAATCATAAATTTAAAGAAAAATGGTAGGCAACTTGTCGAGAAACTTATAAAAAGCTCTTTGCTAACAAGCTTTATTAAGATGTCTTTTTATTTGTTTCACAATTTGTAAACATAGTAGAGTAATTTAAAAGAGCTTTGCATTTTATGTTTTAATGTTTTCATGAAAATTTTATGTATTTTCTTAGCTACGGGTGAAAAGAAATATTTACTTCAAGTTATATCATCTCAATTTAAACAACGCTTAGCCTTTTTTTTAACCCTGAGGCACGGAACACTTACATAATAAATTTTATGTAAATATAATATTTTTGATTTGTAGACCGTAGTTTTCGTCAATCATGCTTTTTTTCTATCATGCATTTATGGTAACAAGTACTGTTTAATTCTTATGAACTACTTAATTCGACTGTCCTACTATTTGAGCGTGAACTTTGAAACTATTGCCATTACGGAGTTTCAGGCCCTACGGCTCTAACATTAGGTAAGCTCGATGGTACCATACCATATTATTCTATTGTCACTTTTATTACCAAATATTCGCAAATATACCAAATTTGAATCCAAACGAACGTTATGAAGTGGTTCTAATTTAGCTTCCAAGATTAGACCCTTACACATACATACGTTATTAACCCGGAAAGATAAGTAAAAGCTTGTAAAAACGATCGAACGTATTCGCAGTTTTCATTGTCTGGAAACTATGTTTCATTACGTCCGCTTTGATAGAGTTGGAATTACGGCTGTTCACCACGACGCGAGTGCAACTGGGGTTGGTTGAGCTTGAAGAATATAAGGGTCAATTTAGCTTGAGACGACATAATAATATGTATCGCTAATGATTTAGAACCGGACCGGATATTCGACCTTGCCATTGGCCAGATTTCCGGCATCCGGTAATCAACCAAAAGTTTTTTTCATTACAAACGGGCCGTCAAAGTGGGCTGTTTTCTGCAATATTTATTTACTTCTGAGAAGTGGAATGAGTAATCCAATGAAATACTAAAACCAACTGAAAGTTAGACAACGCACTTTTTAAACCAGCATTCTTCAAATTAACAAACTTGATGTGAAACAGATTATTTAAAAAAATAGGTTAATTATGTTATAAAAAAGTAATGAAATAACGAAATCCTGCACAATAATATTTTACGACGCAATTAATTTGTAATTAGCAAAGCAAATTTTATGACCCAGAAAGCTACAAACAGGATAGTGAGCCGAAATTTGTTGGCACGATAAAATTTGAAATTAATTTATTTTATATTTCCTTGTAACAAAGTCACGACAATCTTGCAGGTAGAGACGCAGAAGACTTAAACCCCACTAGACACAAAAAAAAATCAATTACACTCTCTAACATGCTTACTTTTTGTTCCAAAAATATACGAATAGAATCACATTTTTTGTATAAAAGAAAAATCACAATTTCTGTTCATCCGTAGACTTCTGACATTCAAATCCTCCATTCAAAACGATAAAGAATCATAAAGCCCGATTTCCATGAAAAAGACACGGAAATTATTTCGTTTATTTAAAAAGAAAGGCTAAGATACTTATAACGTTTTGTGGCTTATTGAAAATATTGAAGCTACTTGTATTTGTTTACGTAGTACACATCCTTTCTTTACTCATGTGGTACACATGGTATAAAGCATAATATGTATGTAATGTAGCAGAGATTTTTAGTGAATGATTGACAGGATGTCATTAGAATCGAGCATGAAATACAAACTCAGGGTAGTATGCGATCTCCCTTGCCGGCCCTTGCGTAGTAGCATACATTTTTCGTCACATACCGGTAGTCATATTATATAGCGTTGAATTTCGACCGACAATCTAGATGCAAAATAACGTTATACTAACTCTCTCGATGCATCTCCTTTTCAACCAATTTTCCAAAAAGAAGGAGGTTCTCAATTCGTCTGTATGTTTTTTTTTCTTCTTTTTTTTGTATGGTACGCGATTACTCGGCCAATTGTGAATCGATTCGGATGATTCTTTTTGTAATCTGTAGGGTACATTTTCGAGGTGGTCCCATTGTAATTTCATCGAGATCTTAAAAGTATCTCCAGAGATATGACGATAAACGTCTCAAACTTGCTCCTGAAATTGTCTCGCGGGGCATTGAAGTCGGTTGTTTTATTATATTATATTATATATTATCTTAATTATATTATAGACGTTTGTGACGACAAGACGCGTCGTTATCAATGCAGAAGGGCTGGTTAGTTTTTGCGGCTGTATCTATAGTATATGATAGTATATTATGAAAATTGTTAATACCCGAGTGCTAAGTAAAAAGTTCTTCATATAATTATTAAATGAAAACGTATGAATATTTTATTACAAGCTTTTTTTAACTTGATGTTCGGATGGAATCTTGTAGACCAATTTTGAAGAAGATGTCTACAACTGATTGAGTTGAAATTCTGTATACACGTTTAGTTTGGAAGACAATGCATGGTTAGCCGAGTCGCGTCATTCTAAATTCAAATTGACATAACACCCAAAATGGCGGACAAGTTATTTTATAGCACAGTGTGACCTAAACCCGCACGACTTAAACCTCGCTGTGCTCGGGTGCTAACTTCACGCCATGCAATAATCGATAGATACATTACGACACATTATTACATTGAACAGGCCAAAACATTCGTATCTTGATCAGTCAGTTTTAAGTCGCAATATTTCACTTCACTGTCACTAATTAACATTCACTGAAAAATAAATAAAACGTTTTTACTATTCTGTCAAAATAACAAGATAAGACGATTTCTTTGAGATAGTCTTGTTTATAAGAGCGATTTCTTTGACTTCGTTTTCATGCCAGTTGGTACTAAAGAGATAGAATCTCGATAGGGTCACAGAATAAATAGTACAAGTATAGGGTTGACAAAGATGTCCTACTTCTGTGAATCCGACATACTATCCGATGCAAAGGAATAGAGTGATAACCCTATTTTCACTCCAACGGAACGGAAAATAGGAAAGGACACCGGACACACACTTCTTGTTAGAATTTGGTATAACTAGTCACAATAAGAACAGGCGATTTTATACTTACGACATATAAGGTTAGGGTATACTTTTCTGTGAGAAGTCTGACTTTGTAAACTATTATTGTAATCTGTAGTATTGATGAGGTAGAATAAATTAATAAGCGTCACTGATTTCTGGAGTTTTCTGTTATGTGTAGATTTGGTAAAGATTGGACTACTTAGACAAGGTTGGAAGAACATTTATGACTTTGTCTACTGAATTTCCGTTAGGTGGGTATTGGCTAGACAGAGGTTATCAAGTAACATTTTTAATGGAAAATACAGATCAATAGATCTATATTAACCAATAAAATGTACAATGTAACTACCAATTTTCTGTTTTTAAAGCAGGATCTCAACGAAAACTAATATAAATTTCTATATTTTCACAACTTGATCTGTATAGATACTAAATAGATATATTATTAAAACACTATTCTTATAGGACTTTTGTTAATCCGGCAGTACCACCATTTATGGCCCAAAAGTTGCACCGGTGCTGGTATAGTTTCATAACTGATAACGCAACATAATTCTTCTCTGCATAATCTGTATATTTCGGGATAACTAGTGAGTATGATGACGCACAATTCAGACGGCTTAGAGTCTTGCACGCTACTGTATTTATTATTATAGTAGCAGACGTACTCATACTATCATCTATATAGATAGTCTATATATAGATATATATATATAGTCTGAGCAGACGTATTATTATACTACTATCACGCGTTAAATCGGTGACTATTCGCGTTTGGTTTGAACCAATCAGTACAAATACTACTGTAGTAACTGATCGCTACCGCAGCCGCCACCGCAGATCACAGTGGTGTGGATGTACCATTAGGAAAACATACTAGTATGTTAAAAAATAACCTCTTAAACCTTACACTAGAGTAAGATAAAACCTGTAAAGTAAAGTATAGAGCCTGACATTTCGTATAATTAAATTTACCTTTTTGCGTATGGCTAAGCATTTTAATTTAGCAATTTCATGAGATTTATCCCCTTTCCTTTGTTGTGGAAGGAATCAATCGTCGCCATTGTCCCATCGACATACATTGTGGCCACAATGACTGTCTTTGAATTAAACATCTGCTCGAAAGATATACTATTTTCAACTTTATCCTAACCGAAACACAGTCGAAAATGCCGTGACGCTACTCTTAAAATATTTAGGTAGAAAATGCGATATTTCCATAATTATTAAATGGATGCTGAAATGCAATGTGACATGAAAAATCGAATGAATGGCCTTAGGAAAATGTAGCAACATGAAATTGATTGTTGAATGCAATCGGCCTTTTATATTTATTTATCATTATCATCACCTGTGTTGAAATATGCTGCCACCACCTTGTAGTTATTGTCGCTTCACCAAGCTGGACGATAAAGTTGGTAAATTATAGTAACGTTCGGTAGAGAAAATTTTAAGGTCCTGAAGTTCAATCCAGTGGTTAGGTCCCGAATCTAGCAAATGCTCGGCGATGGCGGACTTATTAACCTGGCGGTTTTTATTATTCTATTACTCCTCCCGTATTGTACGTGAAGCGGTTGAAATCAAAAAACATCCGAATTTCAACCGGGAGAATGGTTTTAGATTGGCCACAACTTGGAACCCAGTTAGCAAGTGTTCCAGTCGAAGTTTAAATCAACGAAAATCTGCCGATGTCGTCAGTATTGTGTGTCGCAATGGCAACTCCGATCAAGATCAAATGAGGGTAGTTTCAAACTCCTCTCAATCAAAACAATGCTGATACCCACAACTTCAGTCTTCTCGTGACCACGGTCACTGCAACTTGATCGAAACGTCGAGGTAAATAAAATTATGTTTTTAGCGCGATAAGGCCCAAATATTTTGAGACATAAATATACATATTTCGCAGCCCCGCTTTTAAGACTTAAAGAAAAGTCGAAAAACGAGCACACTTATATTTTGCCCTTTATAAATTCATAGTCCCTTTGAGTCGTTTAGCTTTTGCGGCAGACAATAAAATCGTACAATTTGTACAAACACCCAGCAAACATGCGATGCTTTTGCGAAACTTTACATTCTGAAAATACCCAGTATAGACGGAGTTTAAAAGAAATATTGTTCGGGAGTTGTAGTGCCTGTTTGAAATTTATATGCCAAATTTGAGTTGGAAATGTAATACTTGGCTGTCCTTGTATTTTAACTACCTTCAACGTACTTCATGGTGATGCCGAACATTGTACCTAATTTTAGGCTTACGATACACGTTAAAGGGATGTTGCTATTTGGCATCGAAGTAACGAGGCTTAAACGTGACAAAAAGTAAAAGACAATCTCCTCTTAATAATAATAAACTTTGCTTTTATCTAGTGCATATTTATAAGGTACGATACATACGATACGTATATACCCATACGATACTGTCTCAAAAATCCGCCCTGTAGATAATATGACTGTTCATTTCAATTAGTTTTATGGTACCTGCTATACACGTCTAACACAAAATTAGTGATTCTGATGTCAGGGAGTTTTTTTTTTCAAGTATACATTTTCCGGATCTCTAAAATAAGTAGGTATATCCGGCAGTTTAATAGATATCAATCAAATCAAGCAAATAGCCTCTAATACCTCTAATATTACAACGAGAGCCGTTAACATGGCCTTACTGCCTAAGACAATACGCATATTCGACTTAACGCTACCTTCAAAATGAACCTATAGCCTTACAAGGCTTAGAACTAATTGGTTGCTGTAGGTAACACCAAATTCACTAGGTTGTAAGTAGCATTAGTAAAGAGATCTTTTTTACATGTTATAGGCTAGCGTTTGACCTTTATCTCGCCTGTTAGAAATCGATGATGTGGTCAAAGACGGTGAGCACGCTAGGCCTCGAATACTCTGATTTAAGCTTAATGTAAGAGCTTTGTATGTTTATAAAGGTCTCATTTCATAGCGGTTGATAAAATAAACCTAAAGTTCAAAAATTCGAAAGCATAGTTTCACAGAGTAAGATGGCAATGAAAAATAATAATAATTTAAACATGATGGCAAAACACATTTATTTTATCGCTTAAATTTAAGGACGTAACAGTGAACTCGAAAGGTAAAGGTAAATCAGGCGTTCGTGTCTACCAAATCAGTAGATAAAAAGGTAATTTAAACACCGAAACTCTCCATTTACCATTCTGTCAATTATTCGGCGAGCCGAAATCTTTGTCTGATAGCCAATTTCCGAAGATTTTTGATATATTTAATCAAAGCAAGGGCTGTACTCAAGGGCCATACAAGTCTTATTATATTTTTGGCGTATTCGAAAGGGAAGACAACGGATTGACAAACGTAGTCACATCCTGCTATAACAGGCTGGCAACCCTTGTGAAGCTAGCAGCATTGTACTAAGGTGCTTATAACTTTTAATTACGAAAATTAAAATACAGCTCTAAACAGTTAACTAAGTGCACAGTTATCAAGATAAACTAACCTGCAAAACGGTCGACAACAGGAATTTGTGTCGGTGAGCCTTTTTTTACATCAAATCTCACATCACAATATCGACTGCGTATCCGTTACACAATTTTTAAAGGAGAATTTACAATTAATTTGTGTTTTGGCAACAATATTAATAAAACTCCTCGGACATCAACGATTCAGAATTTTTGAAAGAATTGACTTAAGTTGACAGCTTACTGCTTAGACCTCGAAGTGACAGATGATGACAGATTATTATGACAATTGACATTTATTGAGCAGATAGCAAAATAACTTTTGCTCTGTCCGTTCCACACGAATCAATCTGAGATTATATTGTTATTTAAGCACAATTATTTTTGCTAAAAAATGGATCAAGACAACATCACTTTCCGTAAATACAGAAATAAATCCCAGTCTTTGAATGACCTATCGAGCTCCTCTCTATTCGAATGTACCATGATGAGCCTGCCAAATAATTCCGTAATGGACAGTCAGACTGAAAAATTAGGAAAAAAGCTTGAAACGCTGACCAATGATCTTCTATCAGCTAACCAGGAAATCGATAATTTAAACAGTGAAAATCAAAGGTTGAGAGCGGAGCTAGAATATAAAAATAGAGTAATTGAAAGATACAAAAAAGTGAGTTATATTGAAAGCCCACTAACAACGAAATCGACTAGAAAACGGAAGAGACAGAAGCTATTGAATTCTAATAGTGAAAAGGAGGAACAGGATATGGAAAATACAGATAGCACTAGACAATTATTTCATGAGCCAGAATTAAGGAATACTGTTTCATTCAAGAATAAAGAAACTCAAACAGAGCATGAAAAATTTACTCAACGCCAAACAAAACAAACGAATCGGAAAAAGAAGATTTGAATATAAAGACAGATATTTCAAGAGATATAGTTAAACGAACTGTGCAAGAAACTGCTAAAACTGATATCCCGATAACACGTAAGAAATTATGCATCTTGAGCGCAAACAAACACAATAAAGTTACGTCCATAGCCGAAGATACATTTGATAGGCATCATCAAATATGTCATTTTTTGACATCAGATGGAGACACGTTAACTGGTTTGAATGGAATTGATAAGAAACTGGAAGGCTTTAATAAGGATGATTATTGCATCATATTTATTGGAGAAGAAGATTTCAAGATGAGCAAAAATTACGCTAAGCTAATTTTATATATTCGAAAGACCTTACAAAACCTAACACATACAAATATTATCTTATGCGCTCCGACATACAAACTTAATGTGAATTCTGAAATATATAACTGGAGAGTACAAACGTTTAATAGTCTATTGTACCATGACGTTAAGTCACATAAATATGCCTTCTTATTTGATTCCAACGCATATGTGACTTACGACTTTAATATATTTTTTAAACAATCTGGTAATATAAATAATTATGGTCTGCGAAATGTGTTTAAATCATTGACACATTTTATAACTGACATTCAAAAATACAATACAGATAATAATATAAATGCTAGGTTAAATCCCAACTTAAAATTATTGACGACTCACGAGAATCTGAAATCCGAGGAAACAAATATACGGTTTTTTCGTCGAGAAACACATTAATGTAATGCATCAGAATATTGCAGGTCTTTTAAATAAAGCTGACGCACTTACTGTTTCCTTACAAGAATTATCGGAAAAAATGTTACTATTGATGTATTATGTATCACAGAACATTTCATTATGTCTGGATATGAAAACTTATTATTTTTACCTAACTATGTATTAGCATCACACTTCTGTAGAAAATCAAGTAAAAGAGGAGGTACATGTATTTTGGTGAAATACGGCTTGCAATGGCGTGATCTGCCCTACATGACTCAGTCTATAACAGGTGTTTTTGAATGTTGCGGCATAGAACTGACTGATTATAATATCATTGTTATTAATGTATACCGAATACCAAAACAGTCCAATATTAGTGCGTGTTTTAATATTTTAGAAGACATTTTGCGTTATGTGTGTGGTTTTAAGGATAAGCAAGTCATAGTTGCAGGAGATTTTAACATCGATTTGTTAAAACCTAACAATGTCACTCTTGAATTTGAATGTTTGTTGCTTAATTTTAATCTTACTCTAGCACTTAAACAGCCTACTAGATTAAGGAGCAATACATGTATTGATAATTTTGCTCATAATTTTAAAAATAGATGTAAATCTGAAGTACTCGAATTCGCTTTATCAGATCACACAGCACAGTTACTGAAGTGTCCTGTCAAAAGAGTCTGTCTTCTCAAATCCTGGCGAATAAAGCGACGGGATTATTGTACTCACAATATAGCAAAATTTAAAAACTGTATGGACATATTAAAGTTTACAGAAATTTACAACACTACAGATCCAAATATTGCATACAATAGTTTCGTAGACACTTTTAAACATTTCTACAACTTATGTTTTCCATTAAAAACAATTACGATAAATTCTATTAAAAAGCCAAAGTGGATATCAAAATAACATTGGGCATCAAGCTCTGCAGTAAAAAAAAACGGCACTTGCTTTGGCAGCACAGACTAAATCGAAACAACATAAACAAAAGTAGATTTATAAATTACTCCAAACGACTTAAAAAAATTATAAAATTGACTAAACTTGCACATAACAACCATGCCATAAACATATCGTCAAACAAATCTAAAACGACCTGGAATTTAATAAATAGTACTAAGCCTAACTATCCCAGAGAGCCCATTAGCAAATTAAACATTTCAGGTAAAACTATATGCGAACCACAGGAAATTGTAAATAGTTTTAATAATTTTTTTGTCGATAAAATCGCACCTATTCAGACTGCAAATTATAAGATAGAACAGCTGGCACAACCTCAAAAAGACTCTATTTTCGTCCACCCCTGCGTTCCTATGGATATCCTTAAAAATTATAATAAATTTAAAAACAACTAACAGTGTTGGCTACGATGAAATATCTACCAAAGTTATAAAGTCAGTAGCTATTCAAATTTGCGGTCATGTATGTCATTTGATTAATTTATGTATTAGTACAGGCATTTATCCGAATGCACTAAAAATATAGAGAAGAGCCGAAGATCGGGCTCAGTGGCGCATCTTGGGAGAGGCCTATGTCCAGCAGTGGACTGATACAGGCTGACGATGACTAAAAATATCCGTAATCAAGCCTCTTTTTAAAAAAGGCTGTAGAGAAACAATGTCAAACTATAGACCTATCTCTCTTATACCAATCATTTCTAAAATATTTGAGAAGTACATTTATAACAAATTATACTCCTATATTGAAAATAAAAGTATTTTGTGTAACGAACAAAAGGGTTTTCGAGAAAGAAAAACCATTAATATGGCATTATATGATTTTCTATATACAGTTTCTTCGAATATGGATAAAAGGAATCCAGTTTGTGCAGTTTTTTGCGATATGACGCAAGCTTTCGATTATGTTGACCACAAAATACTACTACGCAAACTGGAAGCGTACGGAATTGAGGCACTGTTTTGAATCTTCTAAAATCATATCTAGTTGATAGAATGCAATATACTGAAATAACTAAAATTAATATAATATCAAAAAATGAGGAAACGTACATATCATCGAAACGATCTCCTCAGTACGGTGTACCACAAGGCAGCGCGTTAGGACCTCTATTATTTATTTTATATATTAATGAACTACCATTAAATGTTGACCAACCGATGACGCTTTTTGCTGATGACAGTACCATAACTATTACATGTAAAAACAAGGACACATACGAACCGGACATAAATAACTCATTGACATCTTTAATAATATGGTTGGAGATAAATAATCTAAAAATAAATCTTGACAAAACTCACGTAATGTATTTTAAACAACGGACAAATACCACAAATGACATCATTATTCAGTACAAAAATCAAACAGTGAATGAGGTAGACTCAACAAAGTTCTTAGGGATAAACATTGATAAGCAACTTAATTGGAAGGTGCATATACAAAATTTGAGTAAGAGACTCAGTACTACGTCATACGCTCTGTACAAATTAACGTCAGAAGTGAATACTCAAACACTTTTGACCGCGTACCATGGACTGGTAGCATCTATACTGCGGTATGGCATCATTTTCTGGGGAAATTCTACCGACAAAGATATCATCTTTATTTCCCAGAAAAGATGCATACGCGCAATGTTTAGCATAAAATCGACAGAAAGCTGTAAACCCCTCTTTAAGAAGCATCATATATTGACAGTTCCATCACTATATATTTTAGAAATTGCGTTATTTGTAAAGACAAACTCGAATCTATTCCCACGACTTTCTGATAAGTCAAGCCGCATCAGACGTGACGGCAGCAAACTATGCTTGCACACTGCTAGAACCAGCCACATGATGAAGAGTGTCTTTTGCATGCCAGTTATTTATAATAAAATACCTCATGAAATAAAAGACATGAATGTACTTATGTTTAAGAAGAAGTTGCTTCATCTACTAGCTGAAAAATGCTATTATAAGGTATGTGACTTCATAAATGACATATTCTGACATTTTTTCTTATATTTTATTTTTGAATGCAATGTTTGAAGCAAATATGAAAGATTATTTAATACGTTATTGAAATGTAATATGTTAATGTATAATTTAATTTTACTGTTGTATAGATCGTCTTCATTGTTTTTGGTGTTTATTTCGTATTTGACATTTATTTTCAACTACATTCAAATTATAATGATGAAATAATAATAATAATAAGATAATTATTTATTATATAATACATAAAACAAAAATGCAATGAATTGTATCACAATTTGTACGCCTTAATGGCTAAAAACATGAATGTTGCCATGAAAACTGTTACCATCTTGCATGCGTTTTTATAATGTGTGCATACCATGTTTTTGACAAATAAATACTCTTTATCTTTATCTTTATCTTTAACAACATCCGGAAACCGACAGGCTCGGGATTGAAAGGAAGAGCTGAAAATCGAGATCAATGGCATGCGATGACAATAACCTGATGGTAATAATGTTAACTGTAAATGCAATGCTCAACCTATTTTAGAAATAAAAAAAGCAGTGTTATATAAAATCGTTAGCTGAAAAAAGAGAGTCTGTGCAAAAAGAGACCCGTCGTGGCGTTACAATGAACTAATGATTAAAGGTAAGGAAGAAAGGAACATACCTACCTAGTAGCACACGATAATTATAAGAATAGGTACCTGCCAATTATCAAACATTTTGACACGTACTAGTAATGACAGCAGTGTTATCAATGCAATAAAAACAGTAAAATCAAACGACCGACGCGACCTCCATTTCTACGACGGTTCTCTTTTTGCACAGACTTTACAAAATATCTTTACTGATATAATTTCTGGTACAAGCTTTTTGAATCCATAGGCTCCTGAACTAGTCAAGCTGTGTTTCACACAATTAAATAAAAAATATGCTGTGTAATTATGTATATGTATAATTAATTATCTCTTATAAGAATGGTCATGCTATGATAACAAGACAATCAGTTATTTACACCGAGTAAAAACTTAACTTTTTTATTAACAAGTAACAAAATTAAAATTTTGAATAAACACACACGACAATGTCCATAACATCTATCTAAGAACCATCACTGATTAATTACTAACCGTTTAAAGACAAAATCGAACTAGTTTTGGAGAAAAATGGCAACATGGCTTTGCACAAACAAATGTTTACTGCAGCGCCCCCTGGTGAGTTGACACCGTAACACCTATTTAAGAATATGCATCAATCAAACACGAACCCGAAAAATTGGACAAGTAGTTTTGGAGAAAAATGGCAACATGGATTCACACACAAACAATCAAACATCCTCTCACCCCAAACGCATATACAGTCTCCGTTCCATCGTGGGTAAAAATAAACTTCATTATTACTAGCACAGAATAATGAATAGTACAAGTATTACTACTAGTAACAACGGAATAGCATAGGATCACGTTCCAGCAGTAAAGCCCCATAAATTCTACTACTAGCATGGTCCCTGGAGATGATCAGCCATCAAGGCCTTGGGAAGGGAATCGAGAGAATATTTAAATAATCTGCTCATTCGTGATTTCCGATGTTTACAAAGTTAGGCTGGAAGGTATTGTCGGATCATTTTGAATTTCTTAGAAGTTGTTACATTAATGGCAAAGTGTCTTATACGTTTTTAACATGAAGGCATTTATTATCTAACTCTATTAATATTATAAACGCAAAATGTAATGTAAAGAGTTCAAATATTAACTATTTATGACATAATTTAAGATCGTTTAAAAAACTAAAAGAACCGACTTTAAGCGTCGCGCTAGTCAAAGTAGCCAGTAGACGTAATAACTATGAAATAATCTGTACCATTAGTTAGTAGTAAGTCGTCGAGATAAGTAAATGCGTCGCAATACAAATGTTGATATATTAAAAACATCTTGTCCGATTTCGTTAAAATTTAAATGGGACCCTTTGAAACAAAAAAAAAATTCCTAATCGGTTCAGGCATCTTTGAGTAATCGGTGAACATACATAAATAAAACTGGCCAAGTGCGAGTCAGACATCTCAGAAACGGTGGCTCGTAGAAAAAAAAGTAGTGATTAATTTTTTATAGATAATTTTATGATCTACAATTTTATCACAGGTACTTTTATGATAAAATTTACCATTTTTCTGAAAATCGCGAAAATCGCAAATTTGTGACCTTTGACCTCGAATAAAAAACAACGCACAAACGGGATCGATGGGGACTTTTAACATATCATTTGTAATGACGTATTTAAGGCCTGTACAAAAATCCAGCTTGTTGGGAATTAATGCAAACTGTAATGTCTATTTTGACTGGACTATTATCAGTTCTTTTTTATTTCTAAGCCAGCCAGATTGTGAGGTTTCTTTTGTTTTATGTAAATTGTACAACTGGCGGATGGAGTAATAGTATATAAAATTTTGCTTTTAATTACATTTATTAATATAATTAAAAGAGTCTTAGAGACCAGATGTGAAAAAGGCTAAAAAATAAACAGTATCACAATACCCACATCTATATAATACCACAGAACCTCAACATAATAACAATAAACACTATCACAATACCCACAGCTATATAATGCCACAGAACCTCAACATAATAACAATTACATAAGGTGTCTAAGCTAACAACATAACCACGACGTCCGAACCGTACGACGGCCACACGAAGACTGAAGACTGATACCCGCTCGCTGTCCACTTTTATACTATCGAGCCCAGTCGCAGCGTGAAGGTAGTTGGAAATATTCTAACACGGCCTCTCCTGACAGCGGGACGTCCTCGACCGCAGCCACCTGGTTTCCTCCTGGCACCAGCACCTGCATCGATTTTTTCAACCTAGCGTGGCATCATGCGCGTAACCGCACAGTGGCGTGATCAGCAACTGCAGGTCAAGCTCCGTGCAGAGGTCAGCGCCATGCGCGTCCTCGGGCAGTGGCGCAACCGACGACAGCATCGCGCTGCCCAGCGTGGAGCTCAGCATGAAGCTCGGCATGCGAGTACCAGCGTGCAACGAGCACGCACAGTATGGTGCGTACTCGCGCAGTGGCGCGACTCTCACGTTGAGGAGAGCGCGCACCAGCACGTCTCGGACGGCACGCAGTCGCGTTGCAGGGAGCGCGCACCAGCACACCTCGCACGGTGCGCAGTCGCGCTGCGGTGAGCGCACACCAGCACGCCTCGAACGGCGCGCAGTCGCGCTGCGGGGAGCGCGCACCAGCACGCCTTGGATGGCGCGCAGTCGCGCTGCGGGGAGCGCGCACCACCGTGGCGCGCACTCGCGCAGTAGCACAACTGCCGACAGCATCGTGCTTCAGCGCGCCGCTCTGCGTGGGGCTCAGCATGAAGCACGGCACGCAAGCACCAGCACGCACAGCATAGCGCGCGATAGCCAACAGATGCCGCGATGCTCGGAGGTCTGCAAACACCAAAAAGTCGGAGTACGAGTACCACAATGTCGTGATACCAGTACCAAAATGTCGAGGCACGAGTACCAAAATGTCGAGGCACGAGTACCAAAATGTCGAGGCACGAGTACCAAAATGTCGAGGCACGAGTACCAAAATGTCGGGGTACAAAATAACTACTCAAAATAAACACTCAATAGTCACCATACAAAATAAACGAACAAGTTAGTAAAGAAAAGTAACAAGTTGCCACAATGTCGGTGCACAGAATAGCCGCAATGTTGGAGCTATTAAAATGGTTCACCAGTGTTGAACAACGTTCGTAAGTAATAGAAATAAAATCAAACTAAAATAACAGTTTGCATCATAAGTAGTAAGTAACTTGCTTACTGTTTCTAGCACCTCTCCTTAAGCTTGCCGCTGTAAGTCTTATATTTCCCCAGATTCAAATTTGCTACGTTCGGCCCAACCTGACCATCGAAACAACGCCATCAGTTTACTGCCAGAACTAAACTGCTCGTGTCACGAAGTACTCACAACTATACCGCAAAAACTAACAATATCACAAGATTTCGAATTAACTTCTTTTTTTTTTGTTTTTTACCTAACTTCTTACACTAAACCCTGTACGTCGTCATCTAGCATGTAGGTATAGACTAGGTCCGTTCGTCACGATAAAATAATTGTACGGAACACTTACTCACTTTACTTACTTTTGCAACTTGCATATTTCACAATAACTACGAGTACGTTACAGACACACGCGGATGAATGAAATCGCCTTACATTTATTGTAATTAGTGTCTAATAAATGTTACTTAAAACTTTTACTAAGTATTTCAACTCATTATTACTATTACTACTGCACGGTCTAAACTGGGATCGTACCATAATAACTGTCTACGTATTGACAAATAACACTAATAGAATGTAGATAACAGCCCATGTACAGCGCTCGTTTGTCAGCATGACGATAGTCTCCCTATAGCATATACTGTGGCGCTTAAAACTTATGAACATCACTGCACTGCGTCTGTCAACTTTTTAATTTGACTGACTTAATGCGTTCGCGAGCACCGCGTGGATAACTAAGGGGTTAAGAGTGAGACGGATAGTTCAATATAACCCTCAAACATTAACTACGCAACAATGCTACGGCAATAAATTTAAAACTATGGTTGAGTATACACTGAAACTAGTACAGTTACTTAATATTCGGCTTTACTTTGTATCTTATGTAAGAAGTAGATATAAGAATTCAAAATAAATTAATATTGACCTTATTGTGCTTTTTATTTTTCGTAATACGAAAACATCTAACTCAAACAAAACCTTTTTGTTATACCCGCAATTTCACGGTTAGAACAAGCTTACATGGTAGATATGTCGGACTAACCAGGAAGGACACTAATAAGTTAGATCTGACAAACATGAATGGTCTTGATTTTAATCAGTTTCCCTGACGTCGGTTAACACTCTCGACTTAACTAAATTCCATTACGCTACTGATCAACCAGCATTGGTTAGATTTGAAAACGATTCTTAATTGCACTAAACACGGCAAACAAGCCTATCACTGCAAAGTAATAACAATGTCGCCTTGTGGGTGTAACAGCAAATACAAATGTTAACACGACCTATTATAGGTTGTCGCACAATGATTTGACTACGCTTTTGCATTTTTACGTAGACAATTACTCGCATGTAAATCTCTTGGGCTTGCCCAATTATTTAACACAATCAACCTCCTCGCATAGTTGAGTAACGAAATAAAAGTAAAATTGTAATCATACCTGTATCCACACCAACCATAGAATAATCCTCTGTATCCACACCAACCATAGAATAATCCTGTCCGCCGCGATTACTTGCCGATGAGCATTATCAGCTATGTTGCACGGTAGTAGCACACCAAAACAGCTTACAACTACAGAGAAATCAAATCATTATGAGCAACGGCAATTACACGTGGCGTTTCGTACTCTGACGCGGTGGTAAACACTACCAAATAAGAACCCTAACAAACTACCCTTTATTGCAAAAAAAAGTCATCGAAATTACTTTTCCGAAGTATTTTTATCTTTAAGAAATATCACATACCCCAAAATACCCAGACAAACGTCTAATTTACACTTCAACTGACGAATATTCACAAAAACCAGATCTCAGTATCACTTCGATTCAAAAACATTGTTGCACCTTAATTTATTCAAAACTGTTACTTTGAATAGATCAAGGCAAATGTCAGAGACGGCTTATAAGCGTAAAGTGCACGTGGACCTATCCCACTTCTGATCTTAGAGACCAGAAGTAAAAAAGGCTAAAAAATAAACAGTATCACAATACCCACATCTATATAATACCACAGAACCTCAACATAATAACAATAAACACTATCACAATACCCACAGCTATATAATGCCACAGAACCTCAACATAATAACAATTACATAAGGTGACTATCTATCTCGTGGTTATGTTGTATAGCTTACAACATAACCACGACGTCCGAACCGTACGACGACCGCTGTCCGCTTTTATACTATCGAGCCCAGTCGCAGCGTGAGGGTAGTTGGAAATATTCTAACAATAGTATATATATTATTAATTCTATTTGTATTTAATAGTATAATATATATTATTGTATTAATATTTATATTTTTTTAATAAATTATAGTATATTTTTTTGTATTTATTGTATTTGTATTTTATATAGTTTCTGAATATGTCTAGTGATAGTGAAGATTACTTGTCAGCATCCTCAAATAATTCTATAGATAGTTATTCTAGTACTCTTACGTCATGTGGTACTATAACAGACATCTTTTCCGATGTTCCTAAGAATTTTAACGTACTTCACATTAATGCCCAAAGTGTTCCGGCTTACTTTAATGATATGCAGATATCTTTTAATGATAAGAATACTCATGCTATCTTAGTCTCTGAGTCTTGGCTGAAACCTTCTCTTTCTTCTGTATCTTACTCTCTTCCTGGCTTCAATTTAATACGCAATGATCGTACCGGGAAAGGTGGAGGTGGTGTAGCCATCTATCTACGTTCTCATATCCCTTTCTCCATTCTTAGTATGTCTACACAACCTCCACCGTCTAATGCGGGCGAGCATTTGCTTATTGAAGTTCTTCTTTCTAATACTAAGATTCTTCTTGGTGTTTACTACTTTTAGATTTAATCATAGTTTCTTCCGAGCAGCATGTTGCTAAACATGGTCAATGTGATGCCGATACCTTTTCCTTTCATGACCTTATCTATTTGTCGTATAAAATTTGCCCGCCAAAACCCAAACCCCAAATCCTACTGCAGCGTAACTTTAGTGCAATAGATATGGATAAGGTTCGTCAAGATGTTCATGTCATTGATTGGGATCAGGTCCATGACGCAACATCAATTGATGATAAAGTCGAGATATTGAATTATCTTTTGACTCAATTATATGACACGCACGCACCAATTAGAGCCATTAAAATAAAACATGCTCCAGCTCCTTGGCTAACTGATGACATTAAAGCTCTTATGCATCAAAAAGCTTCTACAAAAACAAAATTAAAATGTATCCCTATTAACTACAGCAAAGAAAAATATGTAGTTACTCGGAATCGCTGCAACAGGGTGTGTAGAGATGCTTTTCGCCGCCATATCCACAATTCCGTTGAAAACGAAGACTCTGCTAAAGTGTGGAGGTTTCTTAGAACTCTTGGAGTAGGCAAAAAACGCCAAAAACCTTTTTCTTCTACTCTAGATATAAATTCTGTAAATCAACATATTTCATCAACTTCTTCTTTTATTGATCCTGTAGAAAAATCAAATACTCTCAATATTCTTTCTAATTTACCTCCCCCTCACTCTGAATCTTTCTTATTTAGTCAATTCACCGCAATTGATGTTTAAAAGAGTATCCTATCCATCCAGTCAAATGCCATGGGTGGTGATAGCATTAGCAGAAAATTGATTTTACTAATTGTGAATGAAATCCTACCCATTATTTGTCATATCCTAAATTATTCCATTTCCCAAGGAGACTTCCTTTCCATCTGGAAGGAAGCTCAGATCATCCCTTTACCTAAGAAACCCAATCCTGCATCCTTCTCCGAGTACCGCCCAATCTCTATCTTACCTTTCCTATCCAAAGTCCTTGAGCGTCTAGTCCATGATCAACTAAGTTCATTACTTACCCGGTTTTCGTCCTGGTCACCGCACTGTCACTACTCTTGTCAAAATTACTGATGACATTAGACTAGGCATGGAAACCGGGCAGCTTACTATTCTAACGCTACTGGTTTTAACAATGCGTTCAACACTGTAGATATTGATATCCGTTTAGTGACGCTCAGCTCTATTAACATATCTCCTTCGGTGGTTGATTGGTGTCGCAGCTATCTGCATGGGCGTCGGCAACGGGCCCGGGTAGATGATACGTTGTCTACCTGGTGCAACCTAAGTGCTGGCGTTCCTCAGGGCGGTGTGCTATCTCCTCTTCTTTTTTCCATATGTATTAATTCTATTTCTAATTCTCTTTTTTCTTCCTACCACCTTTACGCAGACGATCTCCAAATTTACACTCAGGCTCGCATCGAGAACTTGGCAGAGGCTATTGATAAAACCAATTGTGACTTATTTCGTATAGCTGATTGGAGCAAGCGCGTCGGGTTGAAGATCAATCCCAGTAAGACGCAAGTCATAATTATAGGTAGCTCGAGAATTATTGCTAAGCTTGACTATTCTACGCTTCCCGATGTAGTATTCGGAGATTCCATTATACCATTCAGTAACGAAGTGAAAAATCTAGGTCTTATAATCCATAGTAGTCTTTCATGGGGTCCCCAGATGGCGGCTGTAAGTAGAAAGATTTTCGTTTTGGGTGCTTCACTGAGAAGGTTACGCAATTTTATTCCTACTGCTACTAAAATTACTCTAGCACAATCCCTTCTTCTCCCAATCTTGGACTATGCTGATGTCTGCTATCTTGACCTCACAGAAGAATAATTGAGCAAACTTGAGCGTTTTCAGAATTACTGTTTAAGGTTTATTTTTGGTCTTCGAAAATACGACCATGTCTCCCATTTTCGTAAAAAACTCAAGTGGTTGCCAATTCGCCTTCGTCGGAACACTCACATTTTTACTTTTCTTTACAATGTCCTCTTCAAACCTTCTACTCCTCTTTACTTAATGGAACGTTGTCTCCCTTTATATTGCTCTGATAATCACTATTTAAGATCTTCTGAAAATCTACTACTTAGTTTTCCCCAGCACAAAACAAGCTTTTACGATAAGTCGTTATCCGTAGAAGCTGTGCGTCTGTGGAATAGTCTCCCAGCTAAAATTAGGCAGGCTCAGAAGCTCAGTCTTTCGCTTCATTCAAGACAATGGTTAAAAACTATTATCTTAATGACTCTGCCAACTGCTGTATGCATAAAGCCTTCATTAAGTTTGAAAATTGTAATATAATATTTACTAGTAGGTATATTTATTTATTTATTTGCATATATATATATATATATATATATATATATATATATATATAGGTATTTATATGTATGTATATAAATAGATACGTTATTTATTGTATTTTATTTATGTAGGTGTATAAGCCTTATTCTTAGGTGTATTTTGATTTATTATTGTTTTATTGGTAATTTTTTTAGTTTATAATATGGTTTTCATTTTTCTTTATAATTATTATTTTATTTATCGCCCCTATAATGTTACCATCGACCTTGCTCAACACGCATCTCCCTTTCTCCATCACAAGGTTGACTGGAAGAGATCGCTTTTAGCGATAAGTCCGCCCATTGTACTGTAGTTTTAAGTGTTTACTGTTTATTAAGTTAGTTTTAATTGCTGTACAATAAAGAATTTTGTATTGTATTGTATAAAACTAATTTGTAAAAATTTCTACTGCTTGTTCTAAACCTTCTAGTTATAGATAGAACATCATTGAAAAGACTCTTGAAGAAAAGAAAGTATGCTCAACTGTATTTCTTGACGTGGCACAAGCTTTTGACAAGGTCTGGCACCAAGGTCTTGTGCATAAGCTTAAAAAGTTCTTGCCGAAGTCGTACTCGGAAATCTTGGAATCCTACATTTCAAACAGAATGTTTAGAATAAGACAAGAAGACGCTCACTCAGAATTATAGCAAATCAAAGCTGGGGTTCCGCAAGGAAGTGTACTAGGTCCGGTCCTGTTACCACATTAGATAATAACACAATAGCGACCTTCGCAGATGATACAGCTATCATGGCCGTAGGCAGCACTCACGAAGAAGCAGCTGCTAAAGTCCAAAAAGCTATCAATACGTTTTATAACTGGACAACAGAATGGAGGATCAAGCTAAACAAATCTAAATCCATCCACATCAACTTTACCAACAAAAATAAAAAGTATTTTGAAGTCTTTCTCAATGGTAATAAAATACCATATGAGAATACAGCCAAATATCTCGGCATGACGCTTGATACGAAATTACGTTGGAAAGCCCATGTGAAGAAAAAAAGAGATGAACTAGACCTCCGCTATAAGAACATGTATTGGTTGCTTGGAAAACAATCCAAGCTATCAATACAAAACGAAATTCTCATATACAAACAAGTCCTTATGCCCGTCTGGACTTATGGTGCGCAGCTATGGGGCTGCATCAAACAAAGCAACGTTGCCACCATTCAGAGATTCCGATACACAGAGTTCTGAGGGGAATCGTTGGAGCACCCTGGTATATACGCAATGATGACCTCCATCGGGACCATCACATTGAGGTTTTCGCCAGCACCATCAAAAAATGCGCAGAAGCTCACGAACAAAGGCTTCACCATCATGTGAACGTCGAGGCAATACAACTCCTCGATCTCACAGATATAGAGAGAAGACTCAAAAGAACCAAACCGTTCGAATTAGTGTAGTGATAGTGATAGTGAACTTTAGTGGCATATAGTGTATGTACTATGTATAAAGAACACGATACCAATATGTGTCTTCACCTTAATAATAGAGACAGTAAGAAAAGAGCTGATGGGCACATTCTTTGTTTATGTCAATGTAGAAGTTTATGTTAGATTTAAATTACTTATTAGCCTAACTAGGCTAGATTGTAGTATAATTAGGCGATATAATACTTGTATTGTGTATCCTAATATTGAAAAAAAAAAAAAGAAAGATGATTACAATCAGTACATTGACTGGCTAGACTATGCTGTCATTCGTGCTACAGTATCTTTACAATTTCACAAAAACATTGCGGAAAATATCATTTGTGCGATGCAGGATCTCATACATTTAGGCAATATTTACAAGGAGAATGGTGGTACCCACTCCAGCGCCATCCTAGTTGCTTTTATAGTAGTTAGAGGGTAAATAGATGGATAGATGTTTGTTAATCTTTCACGCAAAAACGGGTAAAAACGGATTTGGATTAAATTTGGCATACAGATATTTAGACGGGGTGCGGCTAGTAAAATAAAAATATTTATAAAAAATCCTAAAACAAATATAATTTTAATTAAAAAATACCATTATCAGCAGCCAGCTGCCAGCAAAAAATAATAATTAATAAACATTTTATCAAAACAGAAATGTGAGCCGCGTGCTTAATTCTTATAACGCCATCTAATATCTAACGCACGGTTTCTAAGTGAAAGTTAACACAAAGATGTTAGGGATCGGCATTTCAATATAACGCCATCTATGGACGTTTATCTAAGCGTTCATAGATGGCGTTATATGGAAATGCCGAAAAAATACACGTTTCTTGTATGAGGACCTCCTATAATTTTAAACTTTATCTGTTTTTAGTATTTGTTATTATAGCGGCAACAGAAATACATCTTCTGTGAAAATTTCAACTGTCTAACTATCATGGTTCATGAGATACAGCCTGGTGACAGATGGACAGACAGACAGACAGACTGGCAGACAGCGGAGTCTTAGTAATAGGGTTCCGTTTTACCCTTTGGGTACGGAGCCCAAAAAACCAAAAATCATACAAAATAGAATATATGGGTATAACATTCTGTTAAAACCTTTCCAAATAACAATGAACCGTCCACATACTTTTGTCTTTAACCAGGCGTGAAATAACGCCCGTCGCGAAAGGTCGTAACTTTAATTAAATTACTGGGTTACAGCGTCAGCTAAGTAAATTAAAAAGCTTAGAGCGTCAATGTAGCGACCTACTATATGCAAGGTTGCTCACAGCACTACAATGTCTGTGAGGTCATTAACATCTATTTACAAGTTTTTCATTAACGCTGTTACTAACCTTTTATTCTGATGTTACTGCCCGCCTCAGGGGAATCTTGACGAATAAGTTTTTTTTTACTCGTTAGCTAAGTGATCACTTTATATCGTTGTCCGAAAGTGGAATGCTTTTAGAACAGAGTTAGACATACGATAATGTATCATCTGTATTTGTATTATTTTATTTTGTCTATAGACAAATCTTATACATACTTAGAGCCTCGTTGGCGTAAAGGCTAAATGAGTTCTAAGTAAGAGGTCACCGTTTCAAATCATAGCACGGGTGTTCGTTTAGAGGTGGTGAGAGCTATCGATATTCCGCCTAACTTGTTACCAAAAAGTAACTTACCATCTTGAAGCCATAAATCTGTCGCCATAACCTTACGGTGTTCAAGCAAAACACAGCCCTTGAGAGTCGAAGGTCATATCATCGTTTTCTACCAGGCGAGATGTTTTTAGTGGCGAATTGTCTAACTTGAGGGTGATAGCAAGCCACAGCTATAGACATATAAATGTAGATAGCGTACACAGTCATACACTGTCCTACCATGCCGGGAGCTCCTTTCCTTCATCGGAGGGCTGCAGCTGTGAAATTTGAACATAATTTTATGATAAAAAAATCCACTGGTGCATGGCGGGGATTTGAACCCACTCTCTGGCATCAACCCTGAATAAAATTATTTATTTTTGGCAGTTTCCCGCGATTTCGCCCGCGTTAAGTTTCCTGTGTGTTAATCTACGTTCAAAACTTTCTATTTACCAAACATTCAACTCCGTTTTTGTGTGATTACGTAACAAACACACAAACATCAAAACATACAAACCCATATAATATCAGTAGAATGGCCTGTATTTGTGGCATTAGCAAAAATGTGTAAAAATGTATCAATAATATCAAATGTACAGTTGATAATTATGAGCGTTTAAAAACTAACAATACCGACTTCAAGTGCCACAGAAGTCATTTTGAGTAACAAGTTAGAGCTGCTTATCTCCATATTTCTGGATAATTACTCATCGGATTTCGATGAATTTTACAATGGGTCTAAACGGAAAGTATAAACAACCTCTCGAACAAAATATTACGAACGAATATTGCAAGTCCGTTTCTATCATCATCATCATCATCATCATGATCAGCCGGTATCAGTCCACTGTTGGACTTAGGCCTCCCCCAAGACACAATATGACGATGTTATGCCCGAACATAAGTAACATAGGTACTAATTGAGAACGTCCTCCTTTTCTGAATTCGGTTAAAAACGACACACGTCATTGAAAAGCCTTTTCTACCCGCATTAAGTACCCATATAATTTTCTAGAGGTAAACCGGCAAACGGGAAAAAGTCAGATCAAGTTACGGTAACTGAAAAATTTTCTTGTCTTTTTTGTTTGTTTCCGAAGAAAATTCCCGAGGAAAAGAATGATAAAATATACGGGGTTGGTGCCAAGGGATTTCTACAAGTAATTTTATTTAAAATACTTAAATGAAATTACTTGTCATGGTACTAATTTTGATGATGTGTGAAGTGTTAGGGATTTTGATTTAATTTTAACCTTTACCAATTGACCGAGCGATCGCGAAGTGCGAGCGAAGTGTAGTCTACGTTCCCGCTTGGGGGAATATGCTTTTGCATGTACGGTGGATATCCGTATTATGTCACAAAATGTTTTGTTACTATGAAGACACAATTTTTTGTCAGAAAAAAATGTTAATGCAATAAATTTCAAGGGGTCGGGGTCAATAAAAAGTTTCTAATAATATTAACACATGCAAAATAAATACTCAAGAACTATAAAAATCTAAAAATATGTACAATCTAATGTAGGCATCACTCATAACAATCTCTTTCATACAACCAAGAATAGCAATTATTAAACACAATTGAAGATATGTCATAAAAAGCTTTAATTTTTGACATGTTATGATGATCTGATACCAATAATGTTTTATAGGTAACGTTCCACGTGACAAACAGACATAAATATGCTTGGGTTTATTTCTATATAACCTACGTTTATTTCTATAAATAGTTATTTATAATAGTGATATAACTTGTAAGGGTTCATAAACTTAGAGTAAGTTAAGATACACTCCAAGTACCTCAGACGTCTCTGCAAGATGACTTATTCATATATAATTTAATGTAGAATAATTAGATTCTGCACTGTATTTTAGTTTCATCAGGACTTAGCTAACCTTATCTTTGCATTAAATTACCGATCTCTATTATTACAAACACAACCATTTCGGCATATTTGTTTGCAATAACGTAATTATTATATTTGTTATGTGCATAGAAATGTTTAAACTCAGATCATTTTTGTTTTATGTATTTTTATGATGTTAAGATTATACTTGTAACAAAATAAAGCGAAAAATCAGCGTGTGAATTTTTTGTTCCAATTTGTTCGCGTTTTGTCGTCCGGTGTTTTACATGGCGCACTCAAAACATTTACATTCGCGCGGAATATCATAGCGACTAAAGTACTACCCACAATCTTAAAAACATAACCCTACTTTTTGCTTCGCCGTAGTCGGGTAATAAAATACACTGTAAGATTCATCACCCAATGAGAAATTTTCTATAAAGTCGGTGCAAAAAGAGAACAGTCGTGGCGGTTACGATGAATTAACATTCAAAGGTAAGGAAGTAAGGTACATACCTACTTAGTAGCGCACGATAATGAAAAGAGTAGGTACCTACCAAGTATCAAACATCTTTAGTCATACTAGTAATGACAGCAGTTTTATCGATGCAACAAAAACAGTAAAATAAAACGACCTACGACCGACGCAACCTCAATTTCTACGACGGTTCTCTTCTTGCAAAGACTCTAGTACAAGTCTTTGAAATGTATTCCATGTTAATTAAACACCTACTCAGTATTTTTACTAAATGATTTCAGACTTAAAAAGGCGCACGGAAAAGCAATATACATTACATGTTAATCAAATAAAACAAAAAAAATTTTTGAAGTCTATTTACCAGCCAAGTACCAATTTAATGAAAGAAGAGAGTATACTTCTATACAAACAAACGTAATTGGTACTCAGCGCATCACTCGAAACCAACTAAGTATTTAGTATACTTGAACTAGTTTTGTATCTCAGATTCTCACAGATAAAACCATGATATCGTCGTTTGCTTTAGTAATTGGATTGCTTGTTTGCGCATTTTATTACCATCGGGGATAAAATTAGTTAGCTTAAGGTAAGATTCGCTACGGGACTTCGCGCCATGAATGTCAAATCTAGTCGAGTGGTTGAATTAGGGTAATTTTGTTTTGATTGCTTCTTTACTTATCTCTCCTTGGTTTTACGGTGATTGTAAGACTCCGTTTTAAGTAAGGGTAGGTTTAAACGAGATGCTAAACAACTTTTAGTTGGAAAGATGTACGCGATAAATGATTTGCAAATAAATACTGATCGTGTGTAATCTTGAAGCAATAAAAAATACATACCGTAGAACATCGAATCTCCAACTTTTTTGAAGTCGGTTAAATAGAGTAGCTATGGATCGGGTTATTACTCACAAACCGACCATATACAGTTTTTGGTCGATACTTACCAATTAATAGTTTAAACCTTATAGTGTTAATCAATAGGTTACTTTTCACAAAAACAAGATCACTCACAAAATTAAAAAATAAGATAAAACCAACTTGAAATGCCACACTAGTAATTTTCAAAAGCAAGTTTGGTGGCAAGGTGTTTATCACCATGCTCCTGGAAATACTCATTAGATCTCAATAAATTTTGTAAAGTGGGAACAAACGGTAAGTAATTTATTGAATTGGTTTGAGAAGTCAAACAAAAATGAATTATTCAAATCAATTAATAAATGACGGTAAGTAATTTTTATTTGTGTTCATTTCAGAAATATTAATACCTAATAAGGGTGTTAATTGATAGTTAACACACAAAAAAACTACAGTTGAATTGAAACCTCCTTCTTTGAAAAGACGGTTAAAATAACCGGCCAAGTGCGTGTCGGGCCACGCGCAGTGTAGGGTTCCGTAGTAGCCTGTTATTCAATGCAAGTCTTTACCCGTTATAAACAAGCAACTAGGTACTCCGCCTTTGTCACTTAAGGATTTATTCTTAGGATTTTGTATTTGGTACAAAATTATCCAACACCCAAGTTCAACGACTATTACTGCTAAACTAATAAAGTTATCTTAACCGCTATAATTTTCCTTTAAAGTTCATGAAATGCGCTATTATCACGAATTTTCCCAGATTTTTCAAGCCAGCAGTTTAGCTTTTAGAGTGGGGATGGGACGCCCTATTGGAACAAAAATTTGCACTTTAAAGTTTATGTTTATGTTTATAGATCTTTATTCTCATTAAGACAAAGTCACTTACACGAGAACACAATTATAAATAGAAATGACTATATCACCGTAGGCTTAACAAACAAATTACAGTTAGTTTACTAAAACAATAAGTTTTGTACGACAATGGTGCTAACTCCAATGTACGATAACTAACCGATAATAGTTCTAACTCTAATGAAGGGAAAGAGGCCGCATTATTTATTATATAAGCCGTGAAATTTTAGTTCAGTTTAGAAGCTGCCCATCAGAATCGGCACCACTGTCAGATCTACTACTCACTTAACGTTTAATATTTCGTAAATGGAGCATTCAATCGAAAAATGGTATTAGCAATCCTGAAGTAATTTTAAAAGACCTATTTCACGATACTCCACACGATGAGGTAGATGATGAAAAAAAAATCATCCCCACTACTCATATAGGGGAGCTACCCTAAAAAAAAATATTTTTCAAAATTTTATTTCAGCACTTTGTCGGCGTCATTTATTTACATAACCCAACAAAATACAGCTTTCTAGTATTAACGGTCTCTTAGCAAAACCTCGGACAGACAGACAGACGGACATGAATGAAACTATAAGGGTTCCTTGTCAGGACTACGGAACCCTAAAAAACAAAGCAGAATAAAGTTATTGAATCAATACTCAAATATATGTGGCCTTAATTTTATAAAAAAATAAGTTTTTAAAAAATGAAAGTTTATTAAATGGGACAAAAAAGCTTATTATTTATTATACATATTTTACATTGCACCAAAAAAGGACCACTTTTGTTATTAAGAAATAAAATGTTAAAACAAACCCTTATTCGTTTAACAAAGGAATAGTAGATAATGATGTAACGGTAACCTTTAGATTCCAAATGAGGTATTTGCCTTTAAAATAAGGCGGTAAAAACGTCCTTAACTTAGGGCCACGGGATTTATTTGATGGGAAGTAAAAGGCTTTCATCGTCCGCCCGGAAATTTAACAGATTCGATCCTTTCTCCTTAAATTGAGTTTTGTCATAGTTGTTCGCATCTCTACTTTCTAATTGTGTGAGTTAAAATGAGCATAGTAAGCAATAAAAAAATACATTACATTACCTCCTTAGCCTCGTGCAGTCGGGTAGAACAGAATATTATTAACTCTTCAATCACAAAAAACATATTTAACACTAGAAGTGTCCCGCGGCTTCGCCCGCGTTAAAAACTTCTTTTATTTACTCAAACTTTTTTTTGTTAAAACGATTCTATCATTAAATACATCAAATAAGAATTAGCCAAATCGGTTCACCCGTTTCTATGTTATCGCGTGACTAAGGCAATTCATTCGGGATTCATATTTATAGAACCCGAAAAACCCAAATTTTCAGACTTTGTTACCTACCCCATTTCGAAAAATCCTACAACACGTCCTTTATCTCATCTTGTTTCGCCATACAAACTTTGAATCCCCGTTCCGTATCCGAAAATAATTTTTAGAAAATCCATTCTGAGCGGATACCTACGTCATAATAACTATCTGCATTCTAAATTTCAGCGTAATCCGAAACAATGTTGATATTTAGACGTTATTATCCCAGTTTATCCTCTTAGGGTGGCATTTTGAAAAAGTCTGAAACTCGTATTTACTTATTTATTTTACAGAAGTATTTGTGTGAAATGTCGAACAAAATAACTATCCAAACTTTGAACCCCCGCTTCATACCCTTGAAGAGTGAATTTTGAAAAATTCTTTCTTAGCGGATACCTAAGTCAAAAAAACTATCTGCATGCCAAAGTTCAGCGCAATCCGAAACAATATTGATTTCAGACTTTGTTACCCCACTTCACCCTTTTAGAGGAGGAATTTCGAAACAGCCTGAAACACGTATTTACTTACTTAAGTACTTGTGTTAAGTTTCAAGTTTCGTATTTACTTATTTTTTTACTGGAGCACTTGTATGAAGTTTCGAATAGAAAATACTATCTAATCTTGTTTCTCCATACAAACTTTGAACCCCCGTTTCATCCCCTTCAGGGGTGAATTTTGGAAAATACTTTCTCAGAGGGAACTAACTTCGTAATAACTATCTGCATGCCAAATTTCAGCGCAATCCGAAACAATATTGATTTTCACACTTTGTTACCCCCATTTTACCCTCTTAGGGATGGATTTAAAAAAAAAACTGAAACACGTATTTACTTATTTTTTTACTTGAGCACTTGTTTGAAGTTTCGAATAGAAAATACTATCTAATCTTGTTTCTCCATACGAACTTTGAACCCCGTTTCATCCCCTTCAGGGGTGAATTTTGAAACATCCTTTTTCAGAGGTAACTAACGTTGTAATAACTATCTGCCTGCCATATTTCAGCGCAATCCGAAAAAATATTGATTTTCACTCTTTTTTACCCCATTTCACCCTCTTAGGGGTGGAATTTCATAAAAACCTGAAACACGTATTTACTTATTTTTGTACTGAAGCACTTGTGTGAAGTTTCGGATAGAAAAGACTATCTAATCTTGTTTCTCCATACAAAGTTTGGACCCCATTTCATCCCCTTAAGGGGTGAATTTTGAAAAATCCTTTCTTAGTACACCCATACGCACTAAGACAAATATACCCTCAAAATGTCAAGTCTCTACGACCAGCGGTTTAGGCTGTGCGTTGTCTGTCAGTGAGTCAGTCAGTCAGTATGTCAGGACAAAGATTCTTATAGTATTAGATTAACATATAACATTTTTGTGCATTAAATAAGTGCTAATTAGAGTGTTATATAATTATTATGAGAATATTCTTAGTCTCCATATACAAAAGAAATCGTCTTTTCAGTAAATAAGGAAGTGCTGACTTTGTTTCTGTGCTAGCGGGAAACTTTTGACATACCTTTTGACATTCCAGGTGGAAAAACTACATATTTTTTAAGTCCGATTACAGCTTGAGGCAGTAACTTTTTTTTTTCCCGTAATGTGGGTGGCACATTACTAGTATTCTTGTTAACCCCTCCAACTAAGCTAAATATGCTTGTGTCTGGAGTGGGTTCACGTCAATAGTGCAATGCGTGGGGTGGGATTCGAACTCACGACCTCTCGATCGCGAGTCCGACACCCTATCGATTGGGCTATTGCCGCATTAAACCTAACTAAGCCTAACAGGTAGGTAGATGCAGAATAGGATACACGCTGAACTTTTTAAATTTTTTTTAAATATATATATACCGACTAGCGTTTAACCACTATCTCACCTGTTGATAAGTGATGATGCGGTGGAAGATGGTAAGCACGCTAGGCCTAGAATGGGATCTGGCTCTCAAGGATAGCTGCCGGAACACGTTACATGTTTTGGCGACATATTGATACAGTTCTTGGCACAAAAGTTCTTAGTAAAGTTTTATGACAAATAGTGGAATTTCCAACTGTAGGTGGTATGGTGGGTGGTAGCTGGCCAGGCGGACACTAGATAGTGTCCTACCACCATGCAGGGGTTGTTGGTTTCTTAACGATGTTTTCCTTCACCGGAAGGCCATTGTGAGAAGCGCACATATATTTTTCGATAGAAAGATCCATTGGGATTTTTCTATCGAAAAATGTATGCACCAATGTGCACGGCGGGGTTTGAACTCGGTACCACGGCATCAAAGCCGACCGTTCTTCCGATTACCCCACCGGGCCCTCGAAATAGGCCTATTTAACCCACTGCTGGGCAAAGGTCTCCCCATTTTGTCCCCAATGCTGTTTGTGGCCGGTCTTAGTGATAAACATCAAAATCATCTTATTTTTCCCCGCTTTTAGGCCTTACTCTACGTCGATAGCCGCCTTCAGGCTCCCATTGCGTGACAATATTTGCCCACCTGTCACCACCATATTCGCACGCTCAACTAGAATTGCAAAGAAAAAATTACTCACAATTTTGCAGAACATATCACAGTATAACAATATAGTAATACAATACTTCCACACAATAATCCGCAAAGCTCGATCATCATTCTTTGCAGCGCAGATAGTTATGACAAAGTTATAAAAGAATTTCCGTCACATGAGGTTTTACGATGGTATAGCGGGACTAAATTATGAGCTGTAAAATTGCCATCCGTCCTTATTTCCCCTGGGAAAATATATATATAATCTGCGCACTTGTATCTAAAATATGACTAAGTTAGAGTGGAATTTTCCGTCCAACACTGATAATGTTTGCACTAAGATTATTAGTTAATTTCGGTACCACAAAATGTCAATGTGTGGGTGTATAAAAGTTGGTTTGTAATGGTTTTAGGAATATTAAAACATTTTCTAACGTGTCTTTTTTCGTTTTGTATATCAAATATAACCTTTTTATAAATTTCATTATTATCATTTCTGACGCTTTTGATGATTCTAGTTTTTTATTGATTGTAATTGTTTTCCATCTGAATATTGCTGTAAAACTGCAACGATTCAGAACCGATTTTGTTATTTTTTTGTTTAAGATACCTACATATTTATACATAAATTATATATATATATATATATATATACAAACGCTAGCCTAATAGATATATAAAAAATATTAAGTTATATTTATATAATCATCCCACCTAGCTATAGGATGGAACCTTTAAAAAAATGTATCCACAAACTCCTCAAAGGTCGGCAACGCATCAACAGTACTCATGGTGATGCAGTTGTCCATAGGCGGCGGTAACCGCTTTCCATTAGGCGGGCTGTCTGCTTGTTTACCCACAATAACATTAAAAAATGACAAAAAAAAGGTAAATAAATATTATCATTCTAAAATAATTTCATAACACATTGTCTTCCTGTTAAAAAGTAATGAGAGCTATGCGTTAAGCGAATCTATAATCCAGTACTACCAAAATCTTGTACAAACTACACTGCATTTTTGTATTGGTAGTAAAACTGTAGTTACCATAAAATCCTTATTGTACCCATTCAATCTTTTTTTACCACTACATATCTACAAAACATTTTATAGACACGATAAGATAGAAAAAGTTTTTACGAGATCCAATCCTTTCTCTCAAGTAAGCAGCTGTATTTGTATTCAAAACGGAAGGATCTTCTGTAAGGAGGATATCGTCGCATAAAGTGAGAAAGGTCTCGAAAGGTCGAATAGTTTCATACTCCTTCGGGCTGTAAAAAGAATGTTCTCGGTTATAATTTTATGCGGTCGGAAACTATAAAGACTGAACTTTATAGTCGTTATGAGATTTTTCTGCACGTTATGCTAGTGCATGAGTTGGGGTCAACGGTCTGACTTGTGTCGGTAATTCTTGAAAACCGTAGCATATTTTTTACATAGATTTGTTTAAGTTGTCGTTAGTAGTGTGGCGAAATATTTTAGGGTTTATATTAGTAAATTTACTTGTTGTTATCATATTTTACATCTGCCCCTTGATTCTCAATCATTCGAAAGCAAATTCGGATTCGGAAACTGCCTCTCCTTCGACTCAGATATTTGCAATTCCCAATACTCTAATCCATAACTTTTGATATTTGAATTCGAAAAAAACATGTGATTATAATCGAAAAGGTTTCCGCGACTAAATAGCTCACGGGATAATAAATATTCAAAATTAAAAATGACGCTTCCGAATTTGAAATTATCTTATTGAAATGAAAATCAGGGGCCCGATGGACTAATGCTTGACCACTATCTCGCCTGGTGGTAAGCGAAGATGTGGGTAAAGATGGTCAACACGCTAGGCCAAGATTACTCTGACTTTCATAGAATATTGACATACACGTTCGTAGAGATATTATGAATGTTCAATAGTGTTCTAGGAATGAGCTGCTAATAATGACGATGAATATACAATGCATTGGCAATCGAGTGCATTAACCCGTTATCATTAAAATAATTGAAGAAACACTCTTACACGCTATGCAAACACATGGGAATAATTCTGTAATGGCAACATTTTTCGGTCATATTTCGCGCATTTTATGTTATACTGAACTTGATGTTTCGAAGATTTTTTTGTTCGTCCAAAAGTATTTTATCCGATAGTATGAGCCATTTCCGACGTAATTTACGAGGGGACTGTCATTGAATTTATCCCACACGGCGTAGGTGTTTCCGTCAGAAATTCACATAAACGAGTTAATAAATATAATATGTAAACACATGGCAGTCCTTGACTCTGTTGTTGCTAGTTATATATACCTCTCAATAAAATTAGGTACTGATACTTATAGCTATGGATTGAAATATTTCAGTGTCTCTAAACTGGCTGCATTATTTGTTTGTTATTTAAGTGTCAATGAGATGTGGGATAACTTTTGATCTTATATTTGTAATGAAACGTGATTTCTATATTATGATCTGAAATGAAATGCACATTTTCAGTTAAAAACAACCTCAAGGATTATCTTATATCAACACATAAGCGAGTGCTGTAATGAATCAGCAAGCCCAGCAAGTCCTAGGAGGCGTACTACGTAGCGGTAGTACGCCTCCTAGGACTTAGGAGGAGTGATTAACTTCGCAAGAGGGGTGACAGATTTGGATGAGAGTAGCTGACGATTGTAGGTACTCAGTTGAAATTGCAAAGCGGTATTGCAAAGCGGTTAACAGCAAACTATTATTAGGCTTTGTCCCACAGAGCTTGAGACTCGGTACAAACGAGCCACCGGTGTTCGGAAGCCTTCACATTTTATAACCCGCTCTCTGTCTAGCGATTAACTGGGTAAGAGTAAGAGGAAGGTGGCAGAGTGACACGTCAGTAGCGACTATCGGCGTCTTGTGTGGCCCGTAGCGGCCTCAAGTAGGACACAGACACTGCTGTAGAGCATGGCTGCCACCAGCCACACGTCTGCGGTGAGTCTCTACAAAATGTATGAAAAAGCGTGTGAACTGTTTTCGATGGCTCGTTTGTGCAAGCCCTTCCTTTGAATATTTCTAATGGGGCGTCGAAAAAATCTTGACATGTCAACGTTTTAGTGACAACTCGCACGGAGTGCACTAGCACGGAGGATAGAGTACTAGTATCCATGGGCCATCTGCTTGTTTGCTACCTATTTAAAAGCGTAAAAAAAACATTTAATATTTATATTACTGTTTGTTTCGTTCAATAATTTGCTAAACATGTTAAGTAAAAATTATCTAAATACAAATACGCGTGCGTAAGTACGCGCGTCGAGTCTGCTTCCGGCAGAGGCGTCAGATCTATTTCTGCAAGTCCGATGCACTTTGAAAAGTTACTAGAATGATTCAACGTCTACAAATATCCGTACGCAAAGATTGCGGTAGTAGGTACTATAAAAAGATAACAGAGCTGAATAAAGACTTCTGTCACGATATAAATCTGAGTCACACGAATCTATTCATTTGTCGTTACCTATTAAATAACTTCCGTTTATGAATAATGATGATACGAATTAATGGATATAAATTCAGGATTTAAATTCTATGTCTAATTAGTTTATTTTTTTAATATAATACATATGCCGCCATTGCTGAGTTTTTTTTAACATCTGAAAGGTCAGCGTTTTTGTCACTATCTCACCTGGCGGCAAGTGAAATAAAGTAACTGTTAATTTGTTAATGTTCTCTACAGAATATTAGAAAGAAACCTAATTTTTTTGTACATCGACCTGGCCCTACTTGAACTAGCACTTGACCACCTCTCTATCTTTGTTTTTTATATCTTATAGGCTAGCGTTTGACTACTATCTCGCCTGGTGGAAAGCGACGCTGTGGTCGAAGATAGTAAACACGCTAGGCCTAAAATACTCTGACTCTAAAAGGCTGTGTGCTGCCGGAACACCGTCAAGTTGTTCCGACAGATTTTCTCCTTGATGATGGTAAGCTACGTTTTGGTTGCAAGTCAGGCAGAACATCATCATCATTATAATCAGCCGGTATCAGTCCACTGCTGGACATAGGCCTCTCACAAGTCACGCCACTGAGCCCGATCTTCGGCTCTTTGTTCCCAATCACTGCCCACCGCTTTGCGAATATCGTCGCTCCACCTGGTCACAGGGCGTCCTACGCTACGTTTACCGATTCGCGGTCTTCACTCTAGAACCAATCTACCCCAATGGTTATCCGTCCTACGGCAGACAGAACGGCAGACAGGCGGAACATCGATATAATATATGGTTGAAAGAACTTACCTACCAACACTACTGTGATTTAATATATATGGTTATGTATATGTGTATTTAATATTATATATACATATATATGTATTTATATTAATATATTTGGGAACATTATTATATATATGTAGGGTATTTTTATGTATTATATCTTAATATACTAAAATTTTAGTAGTCTATTTTGTGTATTATTATTATTATATATATTTTTTTTCTGACATCATTAATTTGTAGTGTACGCTACCCCCAATTTTTGTTTGTATTCTTCTTTTCCATGCCAAGGTTGTCTGGAAGAAATTGCTTTATGCAATAAGACCGCCGATTGTATTGCCTTATTATTCTACTGTCTTTCATCACATAGTATGTACAATTTGTAATTTCTTTGGAGATCAATAAAGAGTTTTTGTATTGTATTGTATTGTATTACCTAAGTGAATTTCAACCGGGATTATACGAGGTGTAACATCCCAAAATGATTTAAATTAACCATGTAGTCCGTCTTTCGTTGTATCGCATCGTCACACTGTTTTTAAACTAATTTTTATTTTAATTTTATATGCTAAAGCATATAATTTTTTTTTTTTTTTTTTAAACTTTGTTCATTCGTTCAATACTCATTCACCAGCCAATATTTAGACTGTGTTCCTTCATTTATTTTAGAGTAGTAGATCAGTCTGCATTCTGCAACACTTGGGTTTAAAGTTGTATTGACAACAGGATATCCAACGGGTGGGTGGGAGTTTAAATCTTTTCGGATGTTACACCTCGTATAATCCCGGTTGAAATTCACTTAGGTAAGTTCTTTCAACCATATATTATACTTCGATGTAACATCCTCAAGATTTAAATTAACCATGTAGATGTTTAGCGCCTGTTGCAGAATGAAAGCACTCCTCATATTGTTTATTTACTAAGTAATTGATCAAAATTATTTTGATGACTACCTAATGCATGTGTGCATGCATAAATAGTAAGATTTTCCTTTATTAGTAAGGATTTAAATCAATCTTTAGGATTAGACACAAGAAAATACAAAATATTGCACAATGGCTGACCTCCGGAATGTAAAATTGGTCGTTATACGTTACCCATACAATTTGAATAGAACAGTACAATGACAGTTGTTCTTTTGATGACGTCAATCGAGACAATCAATTGGCAGCATAGTAGAACCACGAGGCGTACTATCACAGGATAAATAATAGTACTATATACGGTGTATATAAAAATGTTCACATACTGCTGCAAAGCTGTAACATAGAGTAAGTTTACGTACACATTTAAATATATTTAAGCCAAAATAAGGGATATCGCAGACAACGTCTGCATACTCAAACTTTCTATAGCATCAATAAATTTGAAATGCATTAATAAATAAAATGTAATATTATTCAATATTGTCACACTTGCACGCAGGCTGAATACTTCAACTTACAATCTGTCATAAGATCTTTTAGTGAGAAATTGTATTCTGGAAAATTAAATGATTAAATGTTTGACTTGATATATTGACATGGCAAGGATATTATCCAATTTATTTTGTCAAGGTAAATAGTTTTATAAAAATCTAGCAAAACATTATCATAGAGTATAAAACAATGATCTAAGAATAATCATTTAATTCGCAAGTGATTGATGTTTAGAAACTTAAATACACCCTTACAATCGATTATCACAGCCAGTTTAATATTATTATTACTTATGTGTAAAATCATAAATTTATGATTTCTTTTTACTAATAACAGACTCCGTTTAAAAATTCAATTTTTACGAATTTTATTCGACGCTGATTCATCTCATAATTTTTAAAATTTTAGTACTGCATTTGAATAATCTAATTATAGCTGACAAAAAAAAAACTATCGATGGTTATTACTAGTAGACTAATTATATCATCATTAATGTCTTGGTAAATACCGTACATATCTACGTTTACAACGATTTGTAGCTACCGGGTTATAAATGCAAGTAAGGATAATGTTGTGCCTCAGTGGATTTGTGAAATAATATAAGAGGTTTTATAAATTATTTCAGAAAAAACATAGTTGTGAATACGTATTTGGCACAGGCTTATCCTGTGATACAATATGGAATATAGAATTTGCCATATTATTATTTTAAAAACTTTACAGAGCTCGATAATCGATATTTCTAAATTAAGAAGCACGATCATCAATCAACATGCATGAATTCCAATTAGACCTGTGATGACCTTTGGTGATCGGCGAATCACAGGTTTGTGATACAGTAAATACTTCTCCATAAAATTGATTGCATCAAATTTCTACGACTATCGCGTAGTTAGTTACTTCATTTAACTTTAAACGTCATATGTATTGTTACAACATAGCATAACATTTGTGAAGACACTTAAACATTGTTGTTGTTATTATTATGATTATTTATCTCTATTCACACGTCATACTCAACGATGGGCCGTTGGCTATAATTTCATATTGCTGCGGCAAGGCAAGAAGTAGTTAATTTGGTAACGTTTAAACTCACGGACTCGTAAGTATATGAATTTATTCTCGGTTATTAACGTTGAGCTTGTGTTAATTTAATTATGACACATTGAGTGTATTTATCTCAAGACCTACAAATTTGTGGAGGCAATGCATATTACATTTTCCATTCCAAATTATTCCTTATCATATCAAATCATTGATCACACAGACGTGTTTACTAATTACTTGCTGCTTTTTGCAAGTTTTGTTTTCTGAGTCTACGCACAAAATATTAAAAGGGGTGACAATAGTGTGTCCCTTTTTTCATAATCAGAATAACTACTGACTTCATTAACGTAGCATAATCAAGGTTGTACTGGAGCGCTTGAGGCCGTACATTATGCTATTTAACCATACCATAATATTATGTATTGTTGATGAGGGTAGGCATTATAATGCATAGTCAAAGATTATTAGTCTATTATTGCTCACTTAAATCTGTGTCCTTGGGCGAAAACTATAACGATTTCTGTCAATTTGAATATGAGGATGAATACTATCTAAATCCATAAATATGCTACAATTTTATACGATTTTTGTATTACGTTTGTATGGACAAGACGTTGTATGCCAGGACCTTTTTGGCCTTTTAGGCCTTCTCAGCTTGGTAACGAGCTGCCATTCAGCCACGGTCATTCAGAAACAGGTGGATTAAATGGAGCAATATTCCGTGGTACAAAATGTACTATAATCATTTACAAATAAATTACTGGGTCAAAAGTTATTGATATTAAATACCGGCGTGTTCTACTCACGCGTGGGTACCTCCAATCTTATTATTGTCGTTAACGCTCGCTCTGCTTATTCGCAGGTGGCTCGTAGTTCTTCCGTGACGACGTTGTCAACAGCTGCTTTAGATTGTACTTTAGACGATTCGGCATTTGCAGATTAATGTTGTTTGACATCGGGGTCGAAAAATGAAAGGTTGGTCGCGCAGTCGTAGGTTTATTATTATATAAACGCACAACCTCTTGAAGATGTTAAGTTTGATAACAGTAGGCTGTATCAAGACTTAGTCATAAGACATAAGTCAACTAGGTCAGTGAAGCCAGGATATACCTTAGTTTGTGGTTTTTCTAGCCCTTTGTGCCAATAGCAAAATAAAAAATAATCACTAAGATGACTCATTCTTTTTAACCTGACTAAGGTGAAGCAAAAAGGGAGGATTATGTTTCTGACCGGTTTATGTGTATTTAATAATACAATGTAGTACAGTCTTACCCCAACGTTCAGAGATCACTGTAGGTGTTTTCAACCTCATCAATGAGAAAATTTCTTGACCGCTTTAAATCATTGCAAGATCTCATTTGGCACGGCTGAAGAAGTTGGTTAGTTGACTCAAGTGTTGAATCTTCGACCAAGAGTTTAGCGGGGTTGGAGCCATGGTCAAAGTCTTTACCGAAATCTTATAGCATACACAGGCGATATAGGTACTATAACAGTATCTAGTATCTTTGTACCTTATGTTGTAGCCTTTCTTTTGCATAATGGCTTTCCCATGTATTATACGACACAGTACGAAGTACTTTCTAGGGTAGCATCGCGTACTACCACACTAAGAAAGTATAAAAACACATGAGCACTTTATTGCATACCAGACAAAACCTTTATCTTCGAAAAAATATAATAAGATTTATTTAACAATGGGCATGTCTTATTGCTTAGAGCAATATCTGGCAGTCAATCTTTGGGTAGTCAGGAACTAGATTAATTCATGTGGTCGGTTGCATACCATATAATCCGCTAAGAGGTTTAATGACATATACGGGTTCTTGTTCTTGTTCTTCTTCTTCTTCTTCTTCTTCTTCTTCTTCTTCTTCTGGCTTATCAACGCTTGACGTTTTTCTGCCAGTGTTAAAAGTAGTTAAATGAATTACTTACCTGTAATTCTGCTATGACATAATGGTAGCAACATTATCGGCAATTATTATTGTCTATCTTCATGCTCGGACACCGTAGTGGAGCAAGTTTCTGATCTCTGGTTAAGATCTGTATATTCCAATAAGTCCCATGTAGATATATGCGACACAGGAGGTAGTTACTTTCTGAGTAGCATCTCGTACTACTACATTAAGAAAGTATTAAATAAATTCCGGGATGATATCTCGTAGCACCACGTTAAGACAATAAGTAATTTACTTCAACACATTTTTCTTTTTTAAAAATGTGGGTGTAAGTAGATTTTGCTCGGAGCGGTATATTTTTCTCCGCATCCTTAAAATCAAAATTTTCGTCTGATAACGTCGCAATCAGAACTTTCCAATCGTTTACCCATATTTAAGTATGAGAAACCAACACTAATTCACAAAACTTATAGCAAATACTTTTAAAACATTAAAACTGTAATAATTAAAATTGTGACATCTGGACGATGCTACACAAAAAAAAACACGAATGAAGGAACACAGTCTAAATATTGGCTGGTGAATGAGTATTGAACGAATGAACAATGCTTTTATTTTAATTTTATATGCTTTAAACAGTGTGACGATGCGATACAACGAAAGACGGACTACATGGTTAATTTAAATCTTGAGGATGTTACACCGAAGTTTAATATTATGTTTCTCTACCCCCTGTGGAATATCTTCTGTTCTGTGATGTAACGATTGCACGTTATTCCTAACCTTAGTTTACTTACGTTGATTATATGATTATTATTTGAAAACAAGATCTCAATTTACTGTGTGAAATCTTATGAAATAAAATTATTTTATATTTAATTGCTCATTTTAAAGATAAAATAAATGAACCTTTGAGTTATCTACTCAAATGTCTCATAATTCATCAACGTGATAAGAAAAGTAACAAAACAAGACGAAATTTAAAGCAATAAAGTAAGTCTTCTTGACTGAAACGCTACCTTTTTGCCAGTTTAATTATTTACAAAGATACCCGAAAACGAAGATATTTTTAACAATCTGAACCCATTAGTGAATTACCATGAACCTGAGCAATTAACGATCCAATGAACTTTCCATTAGAGCAATTAGAATTGCCTAAATGTTATTCATATATGCGCATATTCTGCTCAATAATAAACCTAAAGGGTTGTAATGGTATTATGGATAAATACGGTACATAGCCCTTCTTTGGTACTTAAGTTTCTTAGGATATGGTATATGCGCTGTCCATGATTGACAAATTAGATAAATAGATAAGAATTAAACACTTTATCGTCACATCAGATACAATGGGCGGTATCGGCGATCTCTTCCAGACAACCTTTGGTTGATATATATATATATATATGTATATATATATATATATATATATGTATATATATATATATATATATATGTATATATATATATATATATTTATAGATTCATCCGGAGGCCTTCTTCAGGATCTTGAGTGCGGGGCGCTCGCCGACGCGTTCATCCTTGCACATATACATATATTTATATATATGTCGGCGCGAACGCTCTATTCTACTCCCAATAAATAATAATTCATTTGTAATCGCTAAATTAATAACTTGAATGTCTATTTGAGGATTTCAAGTTGATAGAATTCATTTAAGATTGTTGAAATGTTTAATTTACTAACTTCATTATTTATTACCAAAATCACTTTATTATTATTTCTTAATTCATTTTGTGATTTATAATTAAGCTTCTGGCTCATAGAAACATTATAAGCGTAAAAACATTTAAAATGTAAACTCAACAATCTGATGTTGGTATAAAAACGGCCGCCCGACGCTCCATAATTCATTCGAGCTTGGATCGTCGAGCGGTGCGGAGCTCCCAACATTGCTGTCTTCTTGTGATGTTTTTGTTGTTACAACATAAAGTTAAAATAAAATGTCTAGAGAGTGATACCTCTGAGCTAAACCATGGTTACCCATGAGCTAACCACGGATCCTTGATGTATCCACAAGTGAACCCTGAGATACCGTAGGGACGCCTTGTGGAACTATGGGTAGACACGTATACACCACAGATTCTAAATTAATAAGGCAGTGCACTGTCTTTGTGTAAGGTTGTAGCAACGGTTACATTAACAAACATTAGCAATATTGTGCAAGGATAGGTGTTTTGAATGACTCACCGAGTTTTGCTATAAAAGGCCGAGCGCATGCCGGACTTCTTACATTCTCACTTGAGCCATCGTAGTAGTCGGACCTCCTCAAAAGTGCGAGAATAAATTGAAGAAAGTATTACTTGTGTTTACTTTGATCACCGAAGATGAGCGATAGCCTTGACTATGGAAGTTGTGACGCCAGCAATGCTGGTGTCACGCATTTTAAAATAATTACGGAGACTCTGCTTCGTCATATATAATCTAAAATCTGTTAACAACAGGCACCCTCTAAATTAAGTAATCTATACTAATATTATAAAGAGAGAACATTTGTATTTTTGTATGTTTGTTTGTAATGATTTGGCGCAAAAACTACTGAACTGATTAAAAAAATTCTTTCACTAATACATAGAATGGACTTTAGGAATGAAAATATGCTATATATTATCCCGTTTAAATCAAAGGTACATTCGTGGAGACCTAATTTGCAACCTAAGTCGGCAAAAAAACGGTCGAAAAAACACGTTTCTTACGAACGCTGCTCAATTGAAAACAGATGGAAGAATATTTTCTATGGAAGAGTTGTTCAACTTAATAAGACCTACAAAAAAGTCCGCGACAGCATATGTCTATCTCTTAAGGTTGACTCACAATAACCATTTTAATCTTTAATTTTTTGTTAAAAAATATAACATAACTTCTAAGGCTATTTTCAAGTATATAGTATTAATCCTTATCCAAATAATTACGTTAATTAGCTTGGCCACATATTATAGATTAAAATTGTCCTTTACAGTATATAATTCAAATGAAAACTCTAAAAGATATCACGAATTTCACATACACGCATCGCAAAATTAATAAAATATTTGCAGTGAAACCACAGATTAGTTGATAGTTACAACGAAAATATTATTATAAGCTTAGCTATGCTGTAGATCCCCACCGATCACATTCAATTTGAAGTCAATATAGTATAATAATATGATCCATTGTATAAAATAATATTCAACTATATATATAATAATATAATATTTTAAACCACCCCGACTGATCTATGTATAATCTTTTCATTAGAATCAGAATCAGAATTATTTATTTGCCTAAAATGTTGGTATCATTGGTGTTGACAAATTGTAAAAATAGTTCCGTAAACATTTTACCACAAAGCGGCATGCAAATATCACATTCATAAAATCAAATTAAAATCTAATCATTAAAAATTATTATTATCACATTTACTAAGTCATAATCAAAATAAAATAGAATTATAATTTTACATGTTTACTAAGTCATTATCATTTAAAATAGAATTAAAGCTATATTATAGATTTATACAGATGTCAATTATTGTAGGATTATAAATTATTTTAAAAACTCTGCTACATTATAGAAACATTTTTCTTGTAACCAACACTTAAGTTGTTGACAAAATCGTGTCATTGGAAGATTTTTTATCTCTTTAGGAACAGAATTGTTTATTTAATTAAAAGCATTCCAATGACTCTAAAGACGACATTTAAAATCTGAGCTGTAAGTTGGTGTGGATTTGAGTATTCTGTAGAGTACAGGAGATGTCCCAGCATCATGTCAATGCTTCCATGTTCTTACAATATCGTTTAAGAAGAAGATTTTCGAATTGATCAGACCTGTGAAAGTTGATTTCATAGCGCAATTAACTAGAAAAAAGCTCATAGTTTTATAACGATTGAACGAATTTTCTTGAATCAAAGTTAAGAACACTCTCGATGAGGACATCTATCAAACAAAAAAAAATATATCAAGAATAAAATCATAATCGGTTCATCCGGTTGGGTGCTAAGATGCTACAGACAGATGTGATAAGTATCTTCAGAGATATGACGATAAACGTCACAAACTTGCTACTGAAATTGACTCGCGCGGGGCATTGAAGTCAGTTGTTTTAGTTTTTAAATTATCTTAAATATTGATATATTTAATGATCCCACAAAAATCCATGATTCATGAATGCACATTAAACTTTCATTGGTAGGTATATAGCTAGGATTAGAACCAACGACCCTCGGGTCAGAATCAGGGTAACTATCCTTTACGCCACAGGGCCGTCCAATATAACTACGTAAGTATTATAAGAGAAAGTCCATCACTGCGTCTGTCTGTTCGCAATAATCTCAATAGCTACTGAACGGATTATCATGCAGTTTTCACCAATAGCCAAAGTCTTTATGAGGAAGGTTTAGGTGCATAATTCGATACGGTTTTGTTTAAATTGGTTGAAATATGACGATGATTGTTAAATATGTTAATATTTTATATTTGATGCAACAAACATGCAAATTTTGTAGGCATATATCTTCTACCCGTGCGAAGCCAGGGCGGGCTGCTAGTAAACTATAAAATTATTTACTACCTATAATAGTCCGGTCTATCTAGACCAAATAACCGGCCAAGTGCGTGTCGGGCCACGCGCAGTGTAGGGTTCCGTAGTAGCCTGTTATTCAATGCAAGTCTTTACCCGTTCTAAACAAGCAACTAGGTACTCCGTCTTTGTCACTTTAAAGGATTTATTCTAAGGATTTTGTATTTGGTACAAATATATCCAACGACGACTATTACTGCTAAACTAATAAAGTTATCTCCACCGTTATAATTTTTCTTTAAAGTTCATGAAATTCGCTATTATCATGAATTTTTTCAGATTTTTCAAGCCAGTAGTTTAGCTTTTAGAGGGGGGGGGGGACACCCTACTGGAACAAAATTTTGCACTTTAAAGTTTAATATTTCGTAAATGGAGTATTCAATCGAAAAATGGTATTAGCAACCCTTAAATCATTTTACAAGACCTATTCAACGATACACCACACGATGGGGTAGACGATGAAAAAAAAATTCATCCCTACTTCTCATGTAGGGGAGCTACCCTAAAAAAAATATTTTTCACAATTTTATTTCAGCACTTTGTCGGCGTAATATATATACATACTCCCACAAAATTACAGCTTTCTAGTATTAACGGTCTCTAAAAATGAGAGTGAAGGTACATAAAATCCCAACAAGCTGAAAATCAGCCAAATTGTTCAAAACATAATTATAAATAATATTTAAAAGTTCCCCATCATTCCCGTGTATGGAAAAAAAATTATTCAAGTACAAAAAAATGAGTTTATCGCGATTTTCAGCGTAAGTTTTATCATAAAAGTATTGATACATTTTTTATAGATAATATTATGGTCTACAATTTTGTCTCAGGTAACAAAATTGTAGACCATAATATTATCTATAAAAAATGTATCAATACTTTTTTTTCTACGAGCCACCGCTTCTGAGATATAACGATTCAAAAAGTTATAAACGTTGTTAGCGTCATAATATGCATGAGTACGCCACGTATAATATACTAGCAGCCCGCCCCGGCTTCGCACGGGTAGAACACATATGCCTACAAAATTTGCATCAGTTTGTTGCATCGAATATAAAATATGAACATATTTAACAATCATCGTCATATTTCATCCAAATTACACAAAACCTTAACGAATTATGCACTTAAACCTTCCTCATAAACACTATGGCTATTGGTGAAACCCGCATGATAATCGGTTCAGTAGCTATTGAGATTATTGCGAACAGATAGACAGACGCAGTGATGGACTTTGTTTTATAATACTTACGTAGTGGTATTGGACGGCCCTTTGGCGTAAAGGATAGTTACCCTGATTCTGACCCGACGGTCGTTGGTTCTAATCCTAGCTATATACCTACCAATAAAAGTTTTATGTGCATTCATGAATCATGAGTTTTCGTACAGTGGTAGTGGGATCATTAAATCTACCAAAAAGTAGCTTACCACCAAGGAGAACATCTGCCGCCGTAACCTTACGGCGTTCCCCGACACAAAATGTAGGGGTAATATACGTTTAACGTGTGTATCTGTGTGTCTGTCTGTAGCATCTTAGCACCTAACCGGATGAACCGATTTTGTTTTTATTATTGATAGTTTTTTTTTGTTTGATAGATGTCTTAATCGAGAGTTTTCTTAGCTTTGATTCATGAAAATTCGTTCAATCGTTATAAAACTATGAGCTTTTTTCTAGTTAATTGCGCTATGAAATCAACTTTCATAGGTCTGATCAATTCGAAAATCTTCTTCTTCAACGATATTGTAAGAACATGGAACATTGACCTGATGCTGGGACATCTTCTGGACTCTACAGAATACTAAAATCCTCAGCAACTTACAGCTCAGATTTTAAATGTTTAGAGTCATTGGAATGCTTTTAATGAAAATATTATACATAGATCAGTCGGGGTGGTTTAAAATATTATATTATTATATATATAGATGAATATTATTTTATACAATGGATCATATTATTATACTATATTGACTTCAAATTGAATGTGATCGGTGGGGATCTACAGCATAGCTAAGCTTATAATAATATTTTCGTTGTAACTATCAACTAATCTGTGGTTTCTTGTATTAATTTTGCGATGCGTGTATGTGAAATTCGTGATATCTTTTAGAGTTTTCATTTGAATTATATACTGTAAAGGACAATTTTAATCTATAATATGTGGCCAAGCTAATTAACGTAATTATTTGGATAAGGATTAATACTTTATACTTGAAAATAGCCTTGAAAGTTATGTAATATTTTTTAACAAAAATTTTAAGATTAAAATGGTTACTGTGGGTCAACCTTAAGAGATAGACATATGCTATCGCGGATTTTTTTGTAGATCTTATTAAGTTGTACAACTCTTGCATAGAAAATATTCTTCTATCTATATTCAATTGAGCAGCGTTCGTAAGAAACGTGTTTTTTCGACCGTTTTTTTGCCCGACTTAGGTTGCAAATTAGGTCTCCACGAATGTACCTTTGATTTAAACGGGATAATATATAGCCTATTTTCATTCCGAAAGTTATGCATTAGTGAAAGAATTTTTTAAATCCGTTCAGTCGTTTTTGAGCCAAATCATTACAAACATACAAAAATACAAATGTTCTCTCTTTATAATATTATTATTATAATATAACAAATGCAATCCACTAATTTCGTCGTAACGATACTTCGCACCGTTGCTTAATTGGCAAAGCACCGGAACATGTTATTCCGGAGGTTGCGGGTTCAAGTCCCGTCGTTACGATGAAATTTTGGATTCTGTTTAACAATTTATAACAATTTACTCAAAAACTGCTGACTGTATCTCGTTCAAACCAATTTTCGTTGAAAGTTTTAATTGAGATCTACAGAATATATTTTTTCAAGATTTTTCACTCCCTTACTTTAAAAGTTAGAGTGGGGGAGGGGACACACTTATACCACTTTAGACGCGCCTATCTTTTAAATGATTGATTTTGAGAAAAAATAATTTTTAAGAACCTTAATTTCATTTATAAAGTCCTATCCATAGACCCCACACGTATAGGTTTGAAAAACATTTTTTTTTTGTTTCAGATCCATGTATGGGACGCCCCCCCCCCCTTATATCTCAGGTGGTTCGTAGGAAAAAAAGCATTGATACATTTTTTATAGATAATTTTATCTTCTACAATTTTGTCACAGGTACTTTTATGATAAAACTTACCGTTTTGCTTAAAATCGCGATAAACTCATTTTTTTTTAACTTGAATAAAAAAAAATCCGTACACGGGAATGATGGGGATCTTTTAAATATTATTTATAATTATGTTTTGAACAACTTTACTGATTTTCAGCTTGTTGGGACTTTATGCACCTTCAAATGTCTAAATTGACCGAACTATAAACTCAAAAACTTAGATGCTTACTAAACATAGATATAAAAATATAGATCACCTTTTTTGGAAGCTTTTCATGGCGATTCAATCCTAAACCGACCGTACACAATCGAATATCGATCAACTTGAAGCTTCCCAAATCGTACCCAAACACAAAGAGTCAGGAGTGCAGTCGCTACACAATACCTAAACCACTCTATTTAGTGCGATCAAACGCAGAGAGTTACCAAATTGTTGTCGAGCATAGATGCAGTCGCAAAATCATTAATCTTGAATGGATACTTCTCACTAAACCGTTGTTCAGGCAGAAATGAACGCGGAAGGCAGTTGGCATTTTAAAAATTAAATCGGTGTTCAAAGAGAAATACTTCACAGCATTCCAATTAAAAAGTTTGTTTCTGACACAATTGAAAATGTAGTTAATTTGTAGCATGTGAAACTGCTTCTAGTCATTTAATTCAAATAAAGGTAACCAAAGTTATATTAAAACTATTTCTTTTTTTATGAAACGAGATAATATTAGGACAAGCACGACGCTCGCCTGATGGTAAGCAATGACATCTACTATATTCAGATACAGCTGAATGCATCATTCTGGCTATCCAGAATGTTGCATGTCACCGAACTGCGCCTGTTAGCTCGAGACGTAAAGAAAAACCATTCCTATTTCACGCCTGAATGAATTACCAAAGTGGTGGTACCGCTCCGGTGGCGGACTAGCAGAAGTCCTACCACTACCATTTTTAGGGTTCCGTAGCCGAATGGCAAAAAACGGAACCCTTATAGATTCGTCATGTCTGTCTGTCTGTCTGTCTGTCTGTCTGTCCGTCCGTATGTCACAGCCATTTTATTCCGAAACTGTTAGGACTACAGAATTGAAACTTAGTAGGTAGATGTATTCTGTGAACCGCTTTCCGATTTTTATACAAACGTAAAAAAAATAAAAGTTTAAGGGGGGGCATCCCATACATGGAACTGAAACAAAAAAAAAATTCTCTTCAAACCTATACATGTGGGGTGTCTATGGATCTGGATGGATGTCTCTTCAAAAATGACATTGAGGTTTCTAAAATCATTTTTTCTCAAAGTCAATCATTTGAAAGATAGGCGCGGCTAAAGTGGTAAAATGTGTGTCCCCCCCCCCCCCCTCTAACTTTTAAAGTATGGGAGTAAAAAATCTAAAAAAAATATATGCTGTAGATCTCAATAAAAACTAACAACTAAAATTGGTTTGAACGAGATACAGCCAGCAGTTTTTGAGATATGGCGACCGCAAAGATAACTTTGTTTTTCATACAAACACTATGGAAAACAAAGTTAATTTTGAAGTTGCGAAAAATCGTAGTTATGGAATACTTAACTGTATTACGGAACCCTACGAGTGCGAGTCCGACTTGCACTTGGCCAGTTTATTTTTTTCCATTTACTAAAGTTTGATATGAAAAACCGTGTTACCCACTTCTATTGAATTTGGTGGCCATGTGCATGCTGCACATGGCCATATTCTTAACAAATGGAAAATGAAAGTAACAAGGTTCCAATAATAAAGTAGACGCGTTAAGTAGCTAGCATTTTTACATGGTAGTGACGGCACAAGATGGCTTGATATAATCTAATTAGAGAATAATAAAACACGTTATCTACGCAACGACGTTCACAGAGAGTCTTATGGTATCTCCGGCTCGTATCAATTTAAGAGAGGTTTTAGTAGCTTTGCTTTTAGATGAGTTCCTTCTCTTTCGATGTTTTGATGAGAGCCTTCTAGCTTATTCTGTATTCTGAGGACAGATAGATGTATGACCTATTACTTCTGTTACCACAACATAAAAGAATAATATTTTTTATCAAAAAAGTAAAGCGTTTTCCAATATGAAGGAGGTATATGTATTTATATTTCTAAATTGTAAAACTGTACTTATGTACTATTTCTTACTGTGACTATAAATACTTTAAATTTATTTTGAAAAGTGAGTCTTCTCAACCTAGGTTTCGAGTGAATCTTCAAACGATAAGAGTAACGGATCTTCTTGGAACCAAGATCGAGAAAAATTAACTAAATGTATAAAATAATGTTATTGTATAATAATTACACTAGCATAAAGTTGATTAAAGTAATCTATTTTGTTGATTACACACCTCTTCGCCAACATAATAATTGATTAAGCGCCTTTAAGACTAGGCTATACCTAATAGAATAGATAATAGCATACAGTTTAAAGCAAAAAAATATCGCTCACAATACATTTATTTAGAACACGCTCACACTTAGCCATAGAAATATGAATAATTTATTATTCCTATTTCTATGCACTTAGCCATATTATAAATCAGCCGGTTTGCTTGTCATGCTGTACTATACAGCGGAAAAGTATGGCGTAGTCTAAGATACGCTCTATATGCCACCGACATTCGCCCCTAATACGCAGCAGTGTCTAAACGTTATTTATTGTTAAGTAGAAGGTTAAAAACGTTAAAATCTCTAGCGCCTATGGTCACCATATCCATAAAATTTATACTATTAGGTTTATTTATTTAGAAGAATAGGTACAGATTATTTTTATATATTATAATTTGCTAATCTTATATGTATACAGACGCAAATAAATAAAAAATGTTGTTATAAGAAATATTTTTTTTAATATAATTGCTAATTTTGTATTTTAATTTGTTGCAGGTAATTTATCATCAACTGGAGCGTAAGATGAATATTTTTAATTTAGAAATGTGACTGATTCGAGAAATATCATCATAATGTATACTAATAAAAAACTTCAATATCATCTGAGAATTGCGATTGGGCTTGTCACCAATTGTATTAAAAGTTACCATGTTAGACATAGGCCCCTCTCCTGTGGCACGCTACTGAGTCCGATCTTTAGCTCTTTGTTTCCAACTTAATCTTGTGTATATCATCGCTCCACCTATCTGTCCTACGCTTCGTTTACTAAGCCGTGGTCTCCACTCTAGGACACGTCTACCCGAACGGTTCAGCTTGCTATTTATATGAACTTGAATTATTTGAAAAAAATATGTTGATATCTTTGGATTTTTCTATCTTTTAAAATTATCTGAAAACATCCTATACCAACCAAAAAAATATAACCAACACACACCCATATAATTAGCCGATAGAGCCATAGAGGCCTATAAGTAGTAATATACATAGATTCATTACTTTTATTATTAGGACGTTAAGGGGCTCCGTAAAGGCAGATAAGATTCAAGAAACAATATCATTTATCACTCATGGGACGATGGATATTAAAGCACGTAATAACGACAAAAATTATAAGGAAATTCATAAGGAAAAGTCTTGTTGTTGTAATAGAGTACTTTTTTTTGCCTGCTGCCTTATTATTTAAACTTGCGTCGCTTGTTCACTTTGAGGCTATTCGATCATTAGATTCCTACCTAATGTTTGATTCTAAATCCTGTTGTTGTTTTTTCTGCGTACTTTATGCAACTTTGTGTTTCACTATTCCACTCTTTTTATTTTTTTAACCAACTTCAAAAAAAGTAGGAGGTTTCTCAATACGACCGTATGTTTTTTTTTAAATGTTTGTTCGCGGATAACTTCGTCGTTTACGAACCGATTTTGATTATTCTTTTTTTGTTCGAAAGGAAATATCTCAAGTGTGGTACCATGGTAATTTTATTGAGGTCTGATAAGTATCTCCAGATATATTGAGATAAACATCTCAAAATTGGTACTGAAAACTAATAACGTGGCATTGAAGTCGGTTCTTTTTTAGTTTTTAAACGATATTATTATATAAAAATTGTCTGAAGTACTGAAACACACAGTTACATTTATGGTTGATTTTTACCTACTTTAATATTTTTTAACCGACTCCAAAAAAGGAGGAGGTTTCTCAATTCGAACGTATATATGTATATTATGTTTGTTCGCGGATAACTTCGTCGTTTATGAACCGATGTTGATTATTCTTTTTCGTTCGAAAGGAGATATCCCAAGTGTGGTACCATGGTAATTTTATTGAGGTCTGATAAGTATCTCCAGAGATATTGAGATAAACATCTCAAAATTGGTACTGAAAATGAATAGCGCGGCATTGAAGTCGGTTCTTTTTTAACCGACTTCAAAAAAAGGAGGAGGTTTCTCAATTCGACCGTATATATATATATATATATTTTTTTTTATGTTTGTTCGCGGATAACTTCGTCGTTTATGAACCGATTTTAATTATTCTTTTTTTGTTCGAAAGGAAATATCCCAAGTGTGGTACCCTGGTAATTTTATCGAGGTCTGATAAGTATCTTCGGAGATATTGAGATAAACATCTCAAAATTGGTACTGAAAATGAATAGCGCGGCATTGAAGTCGGTTCTTTTTTAGTTTTTAAACGATATTATTAGTTTTAAACGATATTATTTTAATATTCTGTCGTAAACGATTGGATGACAGCTGAATGGTTCATAATTTTTTTTTCTCATTCAAAGCGTTGAAATTCTGGTTTTGCTATGCTTACTTGATTATTGGTTATGATTTATTTTATTATTTATGATTTTGACGTGTATATGTGCGAATATTAATACTGCCTACATATTGAATAAATGCTTTGATTCTTTGATTGATTCTTTATTTTTCTGAAAACGAGCATCGATTTTATTGAAGTGTAATGAGTTCTGCTAATCTGCCTGGGGCAGTATCACCACTTTGCACATTAATTTAGCCGTGAAATAGGAGTGGTTTGTATCCAGTGTCCAGTGAAATTACATGGCATGTGAGACACAGCTGAATCTTGGGCTGAGATCATGGCGCTGTGTTTGTAATAGGTACATCATCGCTTATCATCAAGCGAGTGTCGTGCTTGTCTTCTTATGTTATATCATAAAAAATCGTAAACGCCAAATTATAATAATTACAAGTACATACTATATCGTTCCATCTTTTGCGTGATGAAGATGGCGGTTTAAATGTTTACCATAATATGAAAATTAGGTCACGAAACTATCCTTACCTCATTTAACTAGCTTAAATATAACGTTTCTAAATAGTTTCTAACATGCCTGCGTATATTAGCATAACTTTATGTAGTGCCGCTCTAAAATATTACTTCACACTAAACACTCATTACTTTAACACATTTTCCGGGAAAGATGTTAAAATAACCATAGAAATTATACTTTAATTATTTTACTTCACTAAATGGATATACAGGTGAATGCAGAAACTCACTTTTAACATTTTCAACTATGGTAAAAATTATGCCCCGCGGCGTCGCAGGCCTTAAAAGGTATCCTATGACCTAGTCCATAATATTGGCTATCCCTGTGCAAAATTAAATCCCAAACTGGTCATGTGAGACTTAACATATTCTCAAGAGAACTGGTGTAGTACAGTGCCGTGTAAAATCATAGAAATTCAGAGTTTTGCGTTCTACAGTACAAATAAAAATAAAATTAAATGTTGAAAAAAAATTAAGCATATGCTTTTTGTGACTTTATCATGTGTACTGAAAGGTATTAATGATAACAATACTTACTAGCCCAAATTCGACAGTTTATTACTATCATTTGCCATTACGGAATTACAGTCCCTACAGCCCAGCCCCATCATGAGATTAGTTCGATGGTACCATGATATTACATCATCACTTAATCACGTAACCAAATTGTTACTAGGCAAATCATATGATGACACAGAGATGATTATTCAACTGGGAAACTTGTGAGTTCACGTTAAAATTAAACATAGATACACTATGTCTCACACTCACACACTGACACACACTACACATACACACAGGCCACACACAAACACACAAACACACCATTAGGGGTGCCTCCATAAAAGTAAAAATACAGTGATTTTTCGAATAAATGGCTACCACGACACGGGCCACGACACGGGCCTTGAGCCTAGTGTGGAGCCGCAGTTAAATATGGCTCTTATTTTAAGTATTCTTTTTGTAAACGTTTTTCAATTAATTAAGTATAATATTGTATCTCTATTGCATCCTGTTAATTTGTTTTGGAAAAAAATATATTATATTATTTATTATTATTTATTACTTACATAGGTCCGGCCACACCGCTGCGATCTGCGGGCGCAGGCGAGATCTACTTTTCAATTATTTTCTGATCGCCGTAGATAGCGTTTGATTTGAACCAGTCGGTACAAACTGCATTATTTGATTGCGCCCGCGCCTGCGCCCGCGCCCGCAGTCCGCACCGGTTTGGCCGTATCTAAGTATGCCAAATTTAAGATCAATCGGATATCATCAGGAAAGGCTTGAAATTTTTGGTTTTTTAAAAGGTTTATTAAATTTGAAAAATCTGTTACTTATATAAGAACATTGCAAGCATAAAAGCTTGTAAAAAGATGGTGTACTGAACTGAGACTACAAATTTCCATTAAGTGCATTTAGAGACATACTCGGTATTACCACGGCTATAACCACTGACCGTTTGAAATGCAAATCTTAGCACTTAGTAATCAACTCTAGTTACTTGTGCTGTTATTTATTCTGTACTCTAGTGCAAGCTCTCATTCCATGGCATAATTTTATTTCAGCTAGAACATCATGGTAGTGTAAGAGACAGTGATTTAGAAGATGAAGGTTCATCATTTTTTATGGCTTTTCGAACTGATTGGCACCTAAAATCATTCGGTGTAAACCCTACACATAAATGGCTTAACGAATGTGGATTAATGTGACTGTTAAAGTCTCTATATTCCATATAACAATGTATAATTAATTTTATGAGTGTATCGACCGAGAAAGAATTTAAATGGTATAGTTTTTTGATATCCCTAAACTTCTGTTTAGGGATATCAAAAAACTATACCATAATAATAATAAAAAATATACCAAAAAAACAAGTAAGTCTAGTAGTTTAGACTTCTGTCTAAACTACTAGACTTACTTGTTTTTTTCTTTTCAGTTCGTTTTTTAACACTTCACTTTTTGCGCAGTCGGGTTCTTTGATTTTTTAATTTAATGTTTTATTTTACACTTTTTAGTTAAGTAAAGGACGGCAAATTCCGTAATCTGAACAAAAAACCGAAATGCGTGAAATAGATAGGGTATTGCTTTTTAAGCTTACTTACTTTACAGTTGTACTATTAAACGACTATACCCAAAGGAAGAGGTTGTTTGTTACCTCAGAACTCCATCAATTCTTAACCGATTTGGAAAATTTTTTTTTTTTTGTTTGAGTTAATATGATTTTCCTTTGGTCTCATTGTAAATTTATTGAGATCTGATAAGTAACTTCAGAGATAAGCACCGCAAACTTGTTACTGAACCACCGTCCTGCGACCGCGTGCGCGTTCACTGTCTGAATTTCTATAGTTTTCTGATCGCCGTAGATCGCGTTTGGTGTGAACCAGTCGGTACAATTAATACTACTGCGCTATTTGATCGCCGCCCAGATCGCGCACGCAGGACGCCGCGGTGTGGTGGTACCTTTAGTTACAAAGCCTTGTAAATTTTGCTATTATATAACAATACTTAAATAAAATAAATAACAAAACCTTACGTAGTACCTTACCACCATCAAGGAGAAAGCCTGCCGCCATAACCTTACTTACTGTGTTCCAGAAGCACACAGCCTTTAGAGTCAGAATATTCTAGGCTTAGCGTGTTCACCATTTTCAATCAATGTTTACCACTAGGCAAGATAGTGGTCAAGCGCTAGAGTACAAAAAAAATTATAGCATAGAATAATATTGTCAGCTACGAAATAACAATATTCTTGCACGTATTCACGCATATTTTCATATATTTCTGAATGGATTTTCCTTCCCCGTTCCATAATTGTATTTTATCTTTTGAGTTCAGATTGTGTTTAGGGTGTTTCCTTTCTTTCTAATGATAGCTTGTGGTCAGGCCAGCTGTTCAACTTTCCGTCTAATTACTGTTATTGTGTTGGCTCAACTTTGAATTTCGGGTTTTATGTACAAGTATTTAGGTAATAATATAGTAACATAAACTTTACGGATTAGCAAGCTAAAGTGGCAGTGGGCTTGTTATATCTGCTGCAGGACTAATAACCGCTCGGGTAGACTTGTCCTAGGGTGGAGACCGCGAATCGGCAAACGTAGCGTAGGACGTCCTGTGACCAGGTGGAGCGACGACATACGCAAAGCGGTGGGCAGTGATTGGAAAAAAAGAGCCGAAGATCGGGCTCAGTGGCGCATCTTGGGAGAGGCCTACGTCCAGCAGTGGACTGACACACGCTGATGATGATGATGAGACGTAAACTGTATCTTAGTCAGCTTTGTTTTTTATTTAATTTCAAGCATTCTACGCCGCACCACCGGAGAGAGCTTTCATCAAACCTTTATGTGCGTTTCAAAGATAGAGACTTCTAAAGTGGTAAAATGTCCCCCTCTCCCTCCCTCTAACTTCCAGAACAAAAGAGTGAAAGATCTAAAAAAATATATGCTGTAAGTCAATAAAAAAATATATTTTATTTTAAAAAAAGCGTGAGGTGCATGGTGTCAATAGTTATAAATATTTTATTGACAGATATGAGTAGAGTGATTATCATTTTGATAATATCTTAAAAGCACCCCACGCTTTTCTTAAATATTTTTTTTTTATTGACACTATTATTAATATATATTTATTGAAATTTTTAACACTATGCTTAATTTAAATTTATTAAAATTTATTTTCTATTCTTAGTTCAGTTTTCTATAAAAAGCGTGTTTTTTAGTTTTTTAAACTATTATTTATTTTCTAGTTTTAGTTAAAAATGGAATTTTTTTTTTTCAAATTAGTGTATTGTCATTAGTCCTCGATAAATCTACAAAGTTTGAACGAAATCTGGCCGTTTAAAGTGGGTTAAAATCTATTTTGATATGAAAGAGTACTTCATAGGTGGTCCCATTTAAATTTCATCGATATATGTTTAGTATCTCCAGAGATATGAAGATAAACACTTCAAACTTAGTACTGAAAATGACTAGCGCGACGTTTGATGTCGGTTAATTTAGTTTTTTAAACAATTTAAAGTTATCACAGTTTAGGTCCAGAAAGTAGATAATGTGTCAGATATTTATCCGACACATGACACCATATAAAAACTATCAAAAATCTGTCAGATTTCTTTATATTAGCGCTATCAGGAACCTGTAAAACTGGCCCTAAAGCTACAAATTTATTGACATTATTTCCTAGGATTTCAATTCGATTGTGTTGTTAGATAGGTAGCAGCTGATTAGAAATTGACACAGAAATATGAATAAGAAATTGATGATAATTTACATAAGAAATTGATGTTTGCAGTCAGCAAACAGTCACAATCGCTATCAAGAATGCTTATTTCTAATCATATAGAATATTCTGGTTTAAAATGTGTTTAACCGACTTTATAAAAAAGGAGGAGGTTCTCAATTAGTCGGAATCTTTTTTTTAAATGTATTTTCACCAATTAGAAGATGTTTGAACGCATTTGGAAAATTATTTTTTTGTTTCCCATGTCGTCCTTTTTTAATTTTAACTAAATCGGTCGAACCGTTTTTACCCGACTGCGCGACGCAAAGGAGAGGTAATGTGTTTATCAGTCTATATATGTATGTATGTATGTTTGTTCCTTTGTGGCACACTAGAGACCAAACGCGTGGGCCGATTTTGATAATTGGCTCGTCAAAAGATTCGCCATGCTAGCGCGAGTGTCAACGAAAACAAATAATATATTGAAAAATTCAAAATGGCGGATTTCAGACGCCAAAATTTGGGGTTCAAAAAATTTTTTTTTTCAAAACCTATCGAGTGTGGTATCGAATTAGAGGTCTTAAAATGAAAATTCAAAATATATTTATAACAAATAATTTATGATCGTACAAATTGAAAAAAAAAAAAACGATTTTACATGCCGCGTTAGTCACTTTCAGTAACAAGTTTGCGGTGCTTATCTCTGAAGTTACTTATCAGATCTCAATAAATTTACAATGAGACCAAAGGAAAATCATATTAACTCAAACAAAAAAAAAAAATTTTCCAAATCGGTTAATAATTGATGGAGTTCTGAGGTAACAAACAACCTCTTCCTTTGGGTATAGTCGTTTAATAGTACAACTGTAAAGTAAGTAAGCTTAAAAAGCAATACCCTATCTATTTCACGCATTTCGGTTTTTTGTTCAGATTACGGAATTTGCCGTCCTTTACTTAACTAAAAAGTGTAAAATAAGACATTAAATTAAAAAATCAAAGAACCCGACTGCGCAAAAAGTGAAGTGTTAAAAAACGAACTGAAAAGAAAAAAACAAGTAAGTCTAGTAGTTTAGACAGAAGTCTGTTTGTTACCTCAGAACTCCATCAATTATTAACCGATTTGGAAAATTTTTTTTTTTTGTTTGAGTTAATATGATTTTCCTTTGGTCTCATTGTAAATTTATTGAGATCTGATAAGTAACTTCAGAGATAAGCACCGCAAACTTGTTACTGAAAGTGACTAACGCGGCATGTAAAATCGTTTTTTTTTTTTCAATTTGTACGATCATAAATTATTTGTTATAAATATATTTTGAATTTTCATTTTAAGACCTCTAATTCGATACCACACTCGATAGGTTTTGAAAAAAAAAATTTTTTGAACCCCAAATTTTGGCGTCTGAAATCCGCCATTTTGAATTTTTCAATATATTATTTGTTTTCGTTGACACTCGCGCTAGCATGGCGAATCTTTTGACGAGCCAATTATCAAAATCGGCCCACGCGTTTGGTCTCTAGTGTGCCACAAAGGAACAAACATACATACATACATATATAGACTGATAAACACATTACCTCTCCTTTGCGTCGCGCAGTCGGGTAAAAACGGTTCGACCGATTTAGTTAAAATTAAAAAAGGACGACATGGGAAACAAAAAAATAATTTTCCAAATGCGTTCAAACATCTTCTAATTGGTGAAAATACATTTAAAAAAAAGATTCCGACTAATTGAGAACCTCCTCCTTTTTTATAAAGTCGGTTAAACACATTTTAAACCAGAATATTCTATATGATTAGAAATAAGCATTCTTGATAGCGATTGTGACTGTTTGCTGACTGCAAACATCAATTTCTTATGTAAATTATCATCAATTTCTTATTCATATTTCTGTGTCAATTTCTAATCAGCTGCTACCTATCTAACAACACAATCGAATTGAAATCCTAGGAAATAATGTCAATAAATTTGTAGCTTTAGGGCCAGTTTTACAGGTTCCTGATAGCGCTAATATAAAGAAATCTGACAGATTTTTGATAGTTTTTATATGGTGTCATGTGTCGGATAAATATCTGACACATTATCTACTTTCTGGACCTAAACTGTGATAACTTTAAATTGTTTAAAAAACTAAATTAACCGACATCAAACGTCGCGCTAGTCATTTTCAGTACTAAGTTTGAAGTGTTTATCTTCATATCTCTGGAGATACTAAACATATATCGATGAAATTTAAATGGGACCACCTATGAAGTACTCTTTCATATCAAAATAGATTTTAACCCACTTTAAACGGCCAGATTTCGTTCAAACTTTGTAGATTTATCGAGGACTAATGACAATACACTAATTTGAAAAAAAAAAATTCCATTTTTAACTAAAACTAGAAAATAAATAATAGTTTAAAAAACTAAAAAACACGCTTTTTATAGAAAACTGAACTAAGAATAGAAAATAAATTTTAATAAATTTAAATTAAGCATAGTGTTAAAAATTTCAATAAATATATATTAATAATAGTGTCAATAAAAAAAAAATATTTAAGAAAAGCGTGGGGTGCTTTTAAGATATTATCAAAATGATAATCACTCTACTCATATCTGTCAATAAAATATTTATAACTATTGACACCATGCACCTCACGCTTTTTTTTAAATAAAATATATTTTTTTATTGACTTACAGCATATATTTTTTTTGATCTTTCACTCTTTTGTTCTGGAAGTTAGAGGGAGGGAGAGGGGAACATTTTACCACTTTAGAAGTCTCTATCTTTGAAACGCACATAAAGGTTTGATGAAAGCTCTCTCCGGTGGTGCGGCGTAGAATGCTTGAAATTAAATAAAAAACAAAGCTGACTAAGATACAGTTTACGTCTCATCATCATCATCAGCGTGTGTCAGTCCACTGCTGGACGTAGGCCTCTCCCAAGATGCGCCACTGAGCCCGATCTTCGGCTCTTTTTTTCCAATCACTGCCCACCGCTTTGCGTATGTCGTCGCTCCACCTGGTCACAGGACGTCCTACGCTACGTTTGCCGATTCGCGGTCTCCACCCTAGGACAAGTCTACCCGAGCGGTTATTAGTCCTGCAGCAGATATAACAAGCCCACTGCCACTTTAGCTTGCTAATCCGTAAAGTTTATGTTACTATATTATTACCTAAATACTTGTACATAAAACCCGAAATTCAAAGTTGAGCCAACACAATAACAGTAATTAGACGGAAAGTTGAACAGCTGGCCTGACCACAAGCTATCATTAGAAAGAAAGGAAACACCCTAAACACAATCTGAACTCAAAAGATAAAATACAATTATGGAACGGGGAAGGAAAATCCATTCAGAAATATATGAAAATATGCGTGAATACGTGCAAGAATATTGTTATTTCGTAGCTGACAATATTATTCTATGCTATAATTTTTTTTGTACTCTAGCGCTTGACCACTATCTTGCCTAGTGGTAAACATTGATTGAAAATGGTGAACACGCTAAGCCTAGAATATTCTGACTCTAAAGGCTGTGTGCTTCTGGAACACAGTAAGTAAGGTTATGGCGGCAGGCTTTCTCCTTGATGGTGGTAAGGTACTACGTAAGGTTTTGTTATTTATTTTATTTAAGTATTGTTATATAATAGCAAAATTTACAAGGCTTTGTAACTAAAGGTACCACCACACCGCGGCGTCCTGCGTGCGCGATCTGGGCGGCGATCAAATAGCGCAGTAGTATTAATTGTACCGACTGGTTCACACCAAACGCGATCTACGGCGATCAGAAAACTATAGAAATTCAGACAGTGAACGCGCACGCGGTCGCAGGACGCCGCGTTGTGGTCGTACCTTCAGTTACGAAGCCTCGTAAATTTTGCTATTATATAACGATACATAAATAAAAAAAACTTACGTAGTAGCTTACCACCATCAAGGAGACAACCTGCCGACTTAACCTTACCTACTGTGTTCCACCAGTACACAGTCTTTAGAGTCAGAATATTCTGAGCATTGAAGCCTTATCTAATTATTAAATCCCTAGATCCCGCACTAGGATATCCTGTGTCGCAGAATCTAGTGATTTCCTTTGAAGCATTCTTAAATATGTTATGAACAGCAATGCAATAATGCACTATAAATATCTTTGATTATATACATGTCATAAATATAATACTCATAATCTGCTACAAAATTAATTGTTAAAAAAAAATTATGTAAAAAAAAAGGTGCGTGCATGATTGTGTGTGCCAAAGTGTGTGTATGCGAGTGTGTGAGTGTGAATGTGTTGTGGATGAGTGTAAGAATGTGAATGTGTGAAGTATATTATAATTGTATATGCTACTATTAACTATTTATATAAGTTTTGTTTATATAGTCAAATATAATGGTCAGTCTCCTATACTTGTACTTTTCATTATTCTGTGATATAAGTACGTTTTACTGTAGCTTCAACGGATGTGGTAACTCCTTTACAGTCATCATACATCACAAACTTTCACTCTTTATATTGAAACTCAATTTATAATAGCGTTTATTACAAAATGTATTAGGGAATGGCTTATTGGTAAACATTAATGATTACTTGTATATCAAAGAAATTCTTTATCTGCCTAAAATGAGTTAAAATAGCTCTTTACATCTCTCTTCATCATCTTATCTTTATATTTGCTTTACGCCACGACTCTAATCACTTAGAAACATCTGAGGCCAAATTCCTTTTTCACGATCCTTCATAATTATTATGATACCCTTGCTTGAAAATACGGAATAGTACCAAATATTAATATTTTCAATGTATAGGGCTCGCTTTCTTGGAAATATTAACTTGTTTCACATTTTCAGTTTTGCTTTTATATCAATGAGTTTGCTTTTTTATCTGACTTAGTTACTTCGTTTTGTAATGATTGCAAGTAATGCTGGTTTTATGCTTTAAATGGTAATAGGTAACATTAATAATTAAGATAGTTTAAAAACTAAAACAACCGACTTCCATGCCCCGCGAGTCAATTTCAGTAGCAAGTTGGACACGTTTATCGTCATATCTCTGGAGATACTTATCAGATCTCAATGACATTACAATGGGACCACTTCGAAAACGTACCCTACCTTTTACAAACAGAATCATTCGAATCGGTTCACAATTATTGACGGAGTGATCGCGTAACATACACACAAAAAAAAGAAAAAAAAAACATACAGACGAATTGAGAACCTCCTTCTTTTTGAAAGTCGGTTGAAAATAACACGTTTGACTTATAGCAATTAGTGACATGTGCCTCAAACATATACAAGTAGCATTATTTATATTATAAAACGTTGACCTGAGTACCTTTGTTCCGTGATATCACATAAGGTTCCATCGGAAGACCAGCGTTGCTCATGCCAACATAATGAACTAAGTCTTGTTTTGCAACATTGTATAAGTAGAGTTGTTGACATTCATAACCTTACGGTCTGCACAGCACACAGACCTTTAGAGTCAGAGTTTTCTAGGCCTAGCATATTCACCATCTTAGAAGACATCATTGCTTACCACCAAGTAAATGAGATAGTGGTCAAACGCTAGCCTTTATATATAACACTATTTTTCAAAAACGATCCATTTTTCACATGGAATACAAACTACGATCAATATCTTATTCGGACACGTTTTACGAGAGCTTCTATTATTTCTCTTGTTACTCGTAAAGTAAGTGCACTTAACGTGAACCGGTTTACAACTACAGACTGTAGACCCTTTGAATTTTCATCCAATTATTTGGATTTATTGCTCACTACATTGTTTTATGGTGAAAGCTTTGAAGGATTTATTTATTAGAGGTACGTATGCGTTGTGTATTATGAATTAGAGTCAAACTATAAATGGAGGATAAAAATTTAAGAAATGTAAAAAATTATGTAAATTGGTCAGTGGACGCTGATGATATTATTGTGAATAATGTAACTTAAAAACTTTTTCACGCATTATCAACTTCTTCCTCTTGAAATCTTTCACGTATCAATTTCTAATCTTATCCCCTAAAGCACCGTACTTTGCCAATTATGCGTGATTTACAGCCAAAATTATCACTTTAAAAAATTACAAAAACAATTTAAAGTGAAAGGTAGTTAGTGTTAGAAAATAAGGCAAATTTTAAGTTATAAAATATGTATATAATATATAATATTCAATTAATTACAAACAATCATACATAAAATCACGTCTTGGGGTAGGCAAAAACTTCTTCTTTCCACATGGTACGATCTTGACACACTTCAATAATTATCATCTAATACTATAATAATCTTTGTCCTGACATACTGACTGACTGACTGACTGACAGACAACGTACAGCCTAAATCACTGGTCGTAAAGACTTGAAATTTGGAGGGTATATTTGTCTTAGTACGTAAGGGTTTTCCTTAGGAGGAAGAAAGGATTTCCCAAAATTCACTCCTTTAGGGGATGAAATGGGGGTTCAAAGTTTGTATGGAGAAACAAGATTAGATAGTATTTTCTATTCGAAACTTTACACAAGTGCTTCAGAAAAAAATAAGATAACACATGTTTCAGGCTTTTTTGAAATTCTACCCCTAAGAGGGTGAAATGGGGTAATAAAGTCTGAAAATTAATTCTGTTTCAGATTGCGCTGCAATTTGGCATGCAAATAGTTTTTACGACGTTTGTTCCATCTGATTTTCTAAAATTCACCCCTTAAGGGGATGAAACGGGGGTTCAAAGTTTGTATGGAGAAACAAGATAAAATAAATAAATAAGTATATACGATTTTCAGGCTATTTCAAAATGCCACCCTAAGAGTGGGTAACAAAGTCTGAAAATAAATATTGTTTCGGATTGCGCTGAAATTTAGAATGTAGATGGCTGTTATGACGTAGGTATCAGCTTAGAAAGGATTTTATAAAAATCCCCCCCAGATATAACTTATTATTTTTAATTATATATATAATCTTATAGATTAACTTAAGTACTTCCGTAAATAAATAAGTAAATAGGTGTTGCAGGATTTTTGCAAGGGGTTGGTAAAAAAGGTCTGAAAATCAATATGGTCTATATATACCTATTTGGCTTTTACTTCTTAGAATTGTCTTTTACAATAGAAAGGTTTTTACAAAATAAAAGTGTTACGTAAATAAAAGAAGCCTTTAACGTGGGCAACGCCGCGTGGCACTTCTAGTTATGATATAATCATGAGGAATATTAAATTTATATTCCACGAGTGGTAAGAACATTATATGGATGTTTCGCCTGATTTGCTACAAAACTACGAAACTGTAGCTTATCAAGTAGCTAGAACCATCACGGGAAAATCTGGCGTTTTAACACTTACAAATACACAAATAACCTTACGGTATTCCGGCAGCACACAGCCCATGAGAGTTAGACCATTTTAGGCCTATCATGTTTATCATCTTCGACCACATCATCGCTTACCACCGGGCGAGATAGTGGTCAAAATTTTTACTGTCAGATATAAACATGAAAAATAAAAATGTTATCGGCATAGAAGCTAAAATGTTTCCACGGAACGAGCTTCTTACAAAACCACTTAAAATTTGCTCCTGTAAGTAAACCACTATAAAACGCTAACATAATTTTCCCACTCTGCACTTTCGTTCGTAACATTAGTTGAAATAGCTCTTACATTTCCTCATATTTAAGGACACGAGGACTACGTTCATTTATTTTAAATGTTTATTACCCCTGGATCTCGTATTTGGGTTGGTGAGTACCTACAGTCAACATTAACATTTAGCTATGTTGACGTACGTTCGACCACAAAGAACATGTCTGTCGTTGATTAGAAATCCGCATAGTGGTCCAGAATAAATAATAGTGATAGTGGTTATCCCAGATAGAAGGCAATGTTTATTCTAGAGGTTTTAGTTGGTTTGAGCTTCGTATACTTACATGATACTATACAGATCCCTATGACACAAGACTAGTCTTAGTGTAGGGTCTGCATGTTAATTGCTAGTGCCATTAACTCATGTCACCAGTGCGGATTAGTCACTAACATTAATTTAATTTATAAACTGTTATGTAAATAGTTACTTAATCGACTATTTTTGTATATCTTCTATCCAATTTATGCTATAATATTTGTAATTTGTATTCTGTGTCAATAAAATATTACTATGAAGTTCTTTGATAACTCAATAATATATATGTATTCGATTTTATCAAAAATTACTAAGATCTTTTGGCTTTTATTCATTTGCAAATCTGTAACTATAACGTTATCTGCGAGGACTCAATATATTCTTGAAACTACTAAAAAGGTTTGTACTAAAATTTAATGATTTTAACTATTTTGAAATTCCCAAATAATTGAAGTGATAATTTATTTATATATTATATCTTGATTTATGATGTTTAACTTTACTTCCGTGAGTTAGGTATATTATTATTAAATGGTATTCTTGCGAATAAACACTTCTTTTGTCTTCTTATTGACCTTAAAAATCATCTAACCTTTAGATCATAAATGGGAAATCTATACTTGTGCATAACAAACAAAAACTCACAATAAAAAACTGGCCAAGTGCAAGTCGGACTCGCACTCATAGGGTTCCGTAACACAGTAGAGTATTCTATAACTTTGATTTTTCGCAACTACAAAAATAACTTTGTTTTTCATAGTGTTTGTATGAAAAACAAAGTTATACTTGCGGTCGCTGTATCTCAACAACCGCTGACTGTATCTCGTTCAAACCAATTTTCGTTGAAAGTTTTTATTGAGATCTACAGTATATATTTTTTCTAGATTTTTCACTCCCTTACTTTAGAAGTTAGAGGGGGGGGGACACACATTTTACCACTTTAGACACGCCTATCTTTCAAATGATTGACTTTGAGAAAAAATGATTTTAGAAACCTCAATGTCATTTTTGATGACCTATCCATAGATACCCTATAGGTTTGACGAAAACATTTTTTTTTTGTTTCAGTTCCATGTATGGGACGATTCCCTTAAACTTTTATATTTTTTATTTTTGTATAAAAATCGGAAAGCGGTTCACAGAATACATCTACCTACCAAGTTTCAATTCTGTAGTCCTAATAGTTTTGGAATAAAATGGCTGTGACATACGGACGGACAGACAGACAGACAGACAGACATGGCGAATCTATAAGGGTTCTGTTTTTTGCCATTCGGCTACGGAACCCTAAAAAAGTGTCAAAGATTTCCAAGATCACGAATATTAGGCTGCCCACACATTAGCTACCGGTAGAGCGATTAAGATAATATAAACATCTCAACAGCAGCTAGGTTTCTACGTAGCAGCTGACTACAGATGCGTTGCTCAAACCACAGAATAAATAGTAAGACAAGCTCAAACGACAGAATAGAGAGCGGTGAAACAACAGAGCATACAATACCTCGCGATAAAATGGTTGCATAAGCAATTATCACTCGGGCAATATACAGGCCTAGAGCTAACCGCAAATTGACTACCAATTTGCGGTTAGCTCTAGGCCTACCTGTAAATGAAACTCCAAAGATGCTGAATACATTTTATTGGTGTTAGGATGACTAGAGAGTAAGCACCGACAAAATATTTAAAAAATGTTTCGTTGCTCCATTAAAAAAAAGTATTTGCAATTAATTACCACACAAAAAATTACGAAGAAATTAAGGCGAGTAGTTTTAACATCAAAAACATAAATTAAAAAAATAATTTTATAATTTTTTTTCGTGTTATTTGTGTTATGGTATGTCTTATTTACCTACCTAAATGTATTGAAAGAATGATTTGTACTTGTATTGTTCCCTTCAAATTTCTGGAATAATAAGGTAAAAAGCCTTTGAATCACATAATATTAGAAGACTCAAAATGTAATGATAGCCCACGACAACGATCTAATAGTCAGATCGCGTGACGGCCTCGGCACAGTTTTCGAAGCAGCAGCAACTTGAACTAAGTATCAAACTTGAATTTTACTTAAGCGATGAGCATGACTACAGAAGAGCAGATTTTTTATGGGGACCGCGCCAGGGCATTATGCGTGGGTTTACTTGGCGCATGCGCGGTTGACCAATGGTTACAGAACGATTATTGTGTTAGTTTAGCTAGTTTATGTTTTTTATTTGAATAGTTAACTATCTATTGCATTAGTGTAGATAATTGTAGTGTAGATTGAGGTCCCGGTGGCGTAATCGGGAGAACGGTCGGCTTTGTTGCCAGAGGTATTGAGTTCAATCCCCGCCAAAAATCTCCGCACCAATGGAATTTTCTATCGAAAAATGTATGTGCGCTTTTCACAGTGGCCCTCCGGTAAAGGAAAAACATTGTCAAGAAATCATTAACCCCTGCATGGTGGTAGGACACTATCTAGTGTCCATCTGGTCAGCTACCATCCTCAAGCTATAAAATCTGTCCCCAAACATCTAATATGTTCCGGCAGCTATCCTTGAAAGCCAGTTTCCATTTTAGGCCAAGCGTGCTTACCATCTTCAACCACATCATCACTTACCAACAGGTGAGATGGTAGTCAAACGCTAGCCTATAAAATATAAAAAATAAGATAAAGCAGTGTATGAAACTGCACATAACTAGGTATCAAAATATTTGTATGATATTATACTATCAAAAACCTCGCCTATGGCAGGTTTTTAAACAAACACTCTTATTTTAATACCCCTCATTGTGCAACAATTCATTAACTTGCACAGAAACTAAAACAATCTACTTCATATTATATAGGTATCTTGCGAACAATATAGTCATAATAAGATTGATATTATAAATCGTCCTTGTAACCGCAGTATTGAGTTGTCGCATCAATCGCTTAAGTATATGAGGTGGTTTAACCAGTATTTTTGATTCACGAGTGTTTTATTGATTGATGAACCCACGTGTCTTTCAGTCTTACATAATATGTAAGAGGAGTTCCGTGGCTTTTAAACCGATGCGACAGTTCGCTGTCAAAATGGTGATAAGCGCATACATTTTCGTAAGTATGACTCTTTATATTTGTTACAGATGATTGTCATTCAATTTTTAGACCGGGCGCGCACTAGCGGTTGTACCACGTTTTATGTAACATGTTTTATTAAATACAGATTAGTATTTAACAGCAACTTTGTCTGATAAAAGCTATAGAAAACTTGCCTGATTAATTAAGTCAGACTAAAGGAGACCTTTAAACTTTGGTACCTATTTAAATAGGTATTCTACTAAAGCTGTTTTCACTTTCAAAGAGGTGTTAAACTCAAACCTTGAAGTTCTGGCAAGATTTGTTCTGAAACAAGATGGTTCTCAAAGAACTTTAGCCACCTATTTTTAAAATGTTAAAATTAATAATGTTCGAAAAATGTTACGTTCAGGCTTAAGTATTATGGCTTACTAGCTGCGCCACCTGCCCTAACCTGCGTTTGAAAGTATCCCGTATCTTATTTAATCTATTGGCTATCTATGTGCTATTTTCAGCTTAATCGGTTGAAGCTGTTCGACTGCAAAGAAGTAACAAAGAAACAAATTTACAAACTGATTTTCGCATTCATAATATTTTTGATTGGTGATAATTACTAAGATACTACTGATAGGTAGTATCATTACCATGAACACCGTTTGAGATAAATAATTTCGATAATCCTTTATTGTTGCTTGCTACGTAATAAAATAATTACTTACCTAGTTTCATTTACTTACATAGCATGAGAAATTCCTCTATATCATTGTCTCAGATTCTTAGACCAAGGTTTTAAGCTACACGTTTTCTGTACGTCAGTGTTAATATTGAGTGTTATCAGATGGTACCTAGAAGACTGTCTGGCTCCGAAATTTATATACATAGAGTGGATTAAGATACTTAGTGGTTATTTTACGACTTGACGTTTTCGTACCGATTTCTTGCATGAGTAAATACGGGAGTATTTATCGACGATAAAAATGTTGATTTTAGATTCATTTGGTGTCCAATCTGGCAACATACCCTACCCATGCATTTTCTGTCTTAACCGCTCTAACTTCCTTGTGCTATAAAAGGGTTCTGGTCGAGGCAAGGTAATTCCAGTTGCATAGATATTTAGCAAACGATTTCCAGTCGTTTGCCTATCTACCTGACACTAACATCTCTTGAGAATGCTGTTGACTATTATAGAATACCTGTTCTCTCTGGGTGACTTAACGGTAATTGGTAACAAACACCGGATCTCAAACTAAGTATCTTGGTCGCTTTGAAATTTCCTGTAATGTTTTGGTGCTATTCTTAAACAAGCACCACGTGGCTACTTGAATACTTAATCGAAAGAAGTGACATAACATCTTGTAGTTTTCCTAACAAATCCGTTCAGTATCCGTATCCTTAATTCCCAAGTAAGTTTGTCAATTCTAAGTATGATCCAAGACAAGTCTCTCCCAAGGCATTAATAACACGTTCGATGAAACGTGACTGCGATGCGGGATAAAGTATGAGCAGTGCTCATCGAACTCCATAGTGCACGCTTGTGTTCTGTTAGACCTAAATCGAATTAGACTGGCTAGATAAAACTTGAGTTTATTATGTAAAATTAAATACATATTTATAAATGAAGATCGAGTTTCTGAAACTGCATTTTCTTAATCATCATAAATATGAACTGCTCTTAAAAATGTATAGAACCTACGCACGCCAATAGTTCCTAATAATTCTCGTCGTGACTTGGATTAATCAAAGTCCCGATTTCATTGTAATGCTTGTCCACGACGCATAATTATGACAATTCAATCAAGTGGGTATATTTTCTAATTGTTGCATGGAACATTCCAAATATGAAAACTTTAATCTAGTTCTACTGACACTCAGGAAAGCGCATCTTAATACATTTTTACTAGTGTCACAAAATGTGTCATCATGCTGGGCTAATTTTCTCCATATAAGTCTTGTCATTCCACTGGATCTGTTGAATACATTTAGTTTAATAGTAGGTACTTATCGCTTACACGTTTAATAGTTTGAGAATCAATTTTAATACCATTTACGTAAACTGAACTACAAATTACTATGCAAATAAATTCTCGGAATACAAAGAGGCAGAACAGGCAGTGGTACAAGTTCAAAGTTGCCTCAGAGAACTTCATATTCTATTTCTCAGGAATAGTTTAGGTTCTTCTGTAATTTGATTATGTGAATGCTGGAATACATTTTCACATACATAAAGCTAGATAATAATGGGAATATAAAATTATTTTCAAATAAATCTATCATCTATCTACTTTATTTCTTAAGTTTTAAATTTCTTCTTACCTGTTATAATAATTCATTTAAATTCCTTCTATAACAAATCCCTTGCCCTTTTCTGGAGTACGTGAAAATACTTTTTCTACAAAAAATGTTTGGCACATTTTTACATATTTTTCCATAAAAAAGAAAATGTTTTCCTGTGTTTTACCGACGCGTCTTCCTACTTATTAGAATTTATGCGGTGTAATTTTGTGCTTCCTTCAACTTAAGATGCAAGCTTTCGTCGCGTCGCTTACTTTTGAAGAACAATGTTCTTAACTTGATAAACGTGTTAATAGCACTTGTTATTATGAACCATATCTGCATTAGGTCAGCATTTTTTATATAACTACTGTTCTTTTCAATCTTAAAATTAATATATGGGATATTTAAGATCCTGACTTGTAATCCTTACTCTGTAAACCACAGAGTAAGGTTTTCCGATAATTACCGAATCAATTTGTTGACCACTATATTGATATCGTGTAATTTCATTTCATATGTTTTAAAGGATCAATAGAATAGATGTCTTTATCGCTATGATTATTAATAGTTATTTTCACGATAAGGTGTTAAAATTCATACTCTAGGGATGTGAGTGAATAAGTATTTTCCCCACAAGCTACGCTACTACGTGCTACGGCGTTCTACGACATCTTCGAATTCTACCGGAGCGGACGTTCTACTAAAATATTCCCATTTGCCCCACCGTGTAGCACTGTTATATAATAAATTGGTCCCGCTGACCAGAGGATTGTGCTACAATACTCGTGTTATGCTGTATGGACACTCGTGTCTATTAATACACAATCAAAATTTCGTTTTGAGACGTGGTAATAACAATAATTGTCTGTATTTAATGTTTCATTCCAACAGTTAAACAAAAAAAGTTTTATATTCAGCAGTATGCAATATAAAAATTATTATTATAAATTCAAAATTTTATTCAAATGTTTGTGCTTATTGCCTTTATTGAAATACATTATTTTGTTTGGTAAGTACTCCTCACCACGACGCTCGCCGAAACAAAATCTCCAGAGAAAGCCTCGTTTTACAACGAAACGTGTAGACAAATTATTGAATATTGTAGAACGGCGTAACTACGCAGACGTATTCGCTATCATTCGGGCATTTTGAACCGCTAAGTTCAACATATGGAGTAGTACAAAAAAAAAGATAAGTGATGTTGAGAAATATTTTTTTTGTAGATAAGCAAGAGTTAATTAAATGAACTAGGAAGTATCACTTCTAAAGCGTAGTTTTCTACGCCAAAGTTTTGTTTTTTGGGTTGTCTGTCGTTTTAGCACGATGATACCTCTCGTTTCAATTCTGTTCTTACATTTACGATAAGCACAGGGCCAACTGTGACTTTAATTCCAGTTCACACATCTCAGTTAAACACATTTTATAGAAAATGTGTTTGTTAACTTAGCTTGATTATTTTGTGTTGCATAGTATGAACAATTGTGTAAGCTTGTATTTCCGACACAAGCAAAGCGATTGTGTCACGCAAGCTTATCATTACGTTTATTGAATAACATTCTCTTATTGGGTTAAGTTGACAGTAATTTATGAAACAGTATTATTAAACATTTTAAATAGTTTTCAACTGACTTCTAAAAAGAAGGTGGTTCTCAATTCGTCTGTTTTTTTTTCTTTTTTTTGTGAGTATGTTACGCGATTACTCCGTCAATTGTTAACAAATTCAAATGATTCTTTTTGTAATCGGTAAAATGCGTTTTCGAGGTGGTCCCATTATAATTTTATTGTGATCTGAAAAGTACCTCCAGAGATATGACAATAAACGGGTCAAACTGAAATTGACTCGCGGGGCAAGCGGGTTGGCGATCGCAGGAAGTTGCTTCTCGCACGGTGACGCTGCTGCCTATCACAGGTCTGTAGTATTTAGCTACGCCGTAATTTCAATATGGTTATGCCGCCATTTGTCGGTCGCCAGAGCCTCGTATGTTGGTCAGCAGGATGCACCACTGGCAGGCTGGGAGCACTGAGGTGGTATATGTACTCCCATCCCTGTGCTCCCTCATATCTCTGTGCTCCATTATATCCCTGTGCTCCTGAGGTCTACATTGTTCTAATTTACATATCAAACCGAATGATCAAAAAGATATTTCAAAATATAGTGTTGAAGTATTTATTCGTCGAGTAGTATTTTAGTATTGATTGAGTATGAAGTACATTATTGTTATGATAACCAATCAAAACCTATATTAGGAATGCAAAATTCAGTTTACTCAATCAGCTATACACGGTCAAACGACTTGAACGATTTGGCTGAATGTTTGCACAGGATAACAATTTTACGCAGAAGAAACCGTGGAGCACAACTTATTTCCTTGAAATGAAGAGTATTATGTATCGGCATGAAAAGCGGAGGATATATCTGATATGGACGCACTGCTCTGATGAACATACATAAATAAATAACTAATTAAGTACACTAAAGGACTCATAAACTGCATCAAAGTTCAGGATTGCTTTCAAATTGTTATATATTTATAATTCATATTTCTTATTTCAAAGGAGTCTTGAACATTGATGCAGTTTACGAGTCTGTCAGTTTACTTGATTAACAAGGTTTAATGGAAGCTATTATTTTTCTAAAAAGTATATTTTTGACATATTAAAGCGAAAACGTTCGTTTGTTAAAATAATTTGGACAAATCTCATACTATAAGAATCTTTGTCCTATCATACTGACTGACTGATAGACAACGCACAACCTAAACCACTGCTCGAAGAGACTTGGAGGGTATATTTGTCTTAGTACGTAAGGGTGTACTAAGAAAGCATTTTTCAAAATTCACACTTCAGGGGATTAAATGGGGGCTCAAAGTTTGTATGGCGAAACAAGATTAGATATTTTTTTCTATTCGAAACTTCACACAAGTGCTTCATTAAAAAAATACGTATTTATACACGTAAATACGTGTTTCAGGTTTTTTCTCTATTCCACCCCTAAAAGGGTGCAATGGGGTAATAAAGTCTGAAAACCAATATTGTTTCGAGTTGTGCTGAAATTGGCATGCAGATAGTTATTACGACGTTAGTTCCCTCTGAAAAATGATTTTCTAAAATTCACTCATTAAGGAGATGAAATGGGAGTTCAAAGTTTGAATGGAAACACGAGATTAGATAGTATTTTCTATACGAAACTTCACACAAGTGCTTCAGTAAAAAACTAAGTAAATACGAGTTTCAGGCTCTTTCAAAATGCCACCATAAGAGGGTGAAGTGAGGTAACAAAGTCTGCAAATCAATATTATTTCGGATTGCGCTGAAATTTAGAATGCAGATAGTTGTTATGACGAAGGTATCCGCTTCGAATTGAATTTCTAAAAATTCCCCCCGGATATTACTTATTATTTTTAATTATATAAACATATAGATTAACTTAAGTACTTCTGTAAATAAATAAGTAAATACGTGTTGCAGGATATTAGCAAGAGGTTGGTAAAAAGTCTGAAAATTAATATGGTTTATCGGGTTTTATAAATATGAATCCCTATTTCCCTTAGTCACGCAATAACTTGAAATCGGATGAACCGATTTGGCGTTTACTTCTTTGATGTCTTTTATGATAGAAAGTTTTTCACAAAATTAAAGTTTTAAGTAAATAAAATAAGTCTTTAACTCGGGCGAAGCCGCAGGTCACTTCAAGTTGTGTATAAACGTGTTTTCGCAACACAAATTTTGTTCAATCAAGATTCTTATTAAACTTTTAACTGAATGCAGAAAAACAGTTCCAATAACTGTAATTTACGAAACATTTGCTCGTAAAAGTAAATAAGTTTCTTGTGAAATGCAAAAAGTTTGTTAAACATCCTTGATGCGTAAGCGTGCAACGGAAATTTTCTTTTTTCTGTTATTTTTAAGAGACACGAAGGTTTCAAACGACTTTATCAATAAATAAAAGAAACTTGCAAAGTGCGAGTCGGACTCGCACACGAAGGGTTCCGATTGAACAAAGTTTGCCGAAAAAATAAGTTTTTTTGTATGCGACAGTTTTTATTATTTGATTTTACAGCAACCATTATAATACACAATATGAGGAAATGTAAAGTAAAAAAAATGTGTTTGTTAAATACAGCATAAAATGCCTGAAAACACACGTATGAGGACCCCCTTTGATTTAACTTTATTCTGTTTTTATGTATATATTTTTAAAGCGACCATAGTAATACATACTTCGTGAAATTTTCAATTATCTACCTATTACGGTTAAGGATATACAGTCCTGTGAAATGCGGACAGACGGACGGATAGACGGAGAGCGAAGTCTCAGTAATAGGGTAGGGTTCCTATGGTACTTTTTGGGTACAGAATACTAAAAATGCACTGGTAAGACGGCGGGGAAGTCATGAAAATAGTTACGTGGAGGTTGTATATAAATTATTATATATATATATATATTTGTATATATATATTTGATCCTGTATTTCTTTTGCATTTTTAATAAAACGTAGGCCGATTTGCGTTTAACGCCACGAAACATTTTATATGAGTATACCTTTTTGTATTAAGTACCCATATCTTGATTATATATTGCTGACTATTTATACCCCACAGTTTACACGATTTTTTTTGTGTAGTATTTATACTTTGTTTGTCTCCTATGCCTATATCTGCGACATCGTAGCGCGTAAATGGATAAAACTTTTTGATTTTGTTTTTTAGGGTGCCGCACCTTCAAAAAAAAAAAAACGCTTATAGGATCACTTTGTTTTCCGTCCGTCTGTCTGTCTGTTAAGACCCATTTTTCTCAGGAACGCTTAGAGATATCAAGTTGAAACTTATATCAAATACTTAAATCTACGGTCTCTTTTGGCTGTAAAAAATCAAACTTTTAAGTGAACATGATCAAAAGATACGACCGTATATGTCGCATATTTTAAAATTTCACAAGGGAATCAAAACCTATAGGTTACTTTCGGTTGACCTAGAATCATGAAATTTGACATGAAGCAAGGTCTTGAAGCACTTATATAGGAATAAATCTGAAAACCGTAAATATGTAGTTTAAAAACAAAAACAAAAGATGAATCAACTATTACAAACGTATTGTTTGTAGTTGGTGCAATACTTTTTATATGGATCGAACTACAAGATAAGTTTGTACATTACCCTAGTTTGACCAGTTTGTACGGAATAAGAAATTGTTTGAAGACTATGAGCTCTTTTCTAGTTGATCACGCTATAAGAGCCACTTGCATAGGTCTGATCGATTCAAAAGTCGGTATTTTTCTACTTTAATGACATTGTAAGAACATTGAGCTGATGCTGGGGGATCTCCTGAAATCTGCAGAATTACTACTTACTCTACTTCTCAGCAACATAAACTAACAAACATCCTCTCACCCCAAACGCATATACAGTCTCCGTTCCGTCGTGGGTAAAAAATGTACAGATTAATCAAAGGTGGTTTTATATTTTAAATTGAAGTAGGAATTATTATCGTTAAAAAGTTATATTCAATTTACTAACTACATTGAACTGCTTTCCTTATAGGTAGTTCTTCATTAACTACACAGTTATGACGTACGATATTTTTTTTACATTTGATTCATGATATTGAAACCATTGAAACATTCTGGCATTAAAAGGTGAAGGCAAGAATACATTTTAAAAGAAATCTGATGACTAAGGATAATTTAAGTATTATTAACCTTTAAAAAAAATAAAAATCTATACCTAGCTACTTAGATTAGGTATAATTTTTTTCCTAATGTAACCTAATAAAGTGATTCATTATTGAACGTCGAAATATCGAACTAAAAGGCCATTCTCTTGTTTAGTCAATTAACAACACTGACCTAATTGGAGCTATTAGTGCTGGTACGGTCTACGATGGAATTTCTTACTAGGGACATTAATTTTACCTCAACAACCGTCTGGTTGGGGCACATACCGCTTGAATGGCTGCCGTCAAAGTGACAAATGTGGCTAATAAAGAACTGTGTGTGTATTTCTTTATGTAAGAGCACTGTGATATTCAGCTGGAACAAGAGAAATAATGTTTATGGATTGTGATTTCGTCTAGGTAAGTAAAGTTTTTGTAAGGCACTATTTTAGTCGCAGAAAAATAATACTGGGGAAAGATTTTTTTTATATCTTACAGGGTAGCGATTGACAACTATCTCTCCTGGTGGTTAGCTATGATGGTCACATGGTCACTACATGGTCGAAGAGGTTTATACGCTAGGTCTAGAATACTCTAACTGTTAAAGCACAGCCTTTAACAGTTAGAGTATTCTAGACCTAGCTGCCAGAACACCGTTAGATTATGGCGGCAGATATTCTCCTAGATGTTGAAATAGTTTGGTAAAAAGTAAGGCGGAACATCGATGTAAATATATACTCCTGCCACGTGTGGACGAATATCCGTGCTAGGGTTTGAACCGGTGTTCTTTTGTTTAAGAATCAAGCCATCAGTTTTAGCCTCCCAGCACCTCTCAATATATTTTAGTGAGGTATGTAGCAGGACATCCTCTGCATATCAGTTATAATATAATTAGTATAGTAAGTATAGATGTTTTTTTTTTGTGGTAAAAGGTAACAGGACTAGCACGACGTTTGCCTGATAGACGAAACGATGACGTCTACCTATTACAGATACAGAGGCATGCTAAATTCTGGACTGGCAGAATTTTGCATGTCACTGCACAGCGCCTGTTACCTTGAGACATATAGATGTTAAGTCTCACATGGCCTATAATTTCACTGGACACCTTGCCATTTCAACCGAAAAACATGCCTATGTCACGGCTGAAAATTAATTGACAAAGTGGTGGTACCACCCCAGGCGGACTAGCAGAAGTCCTACCGCTACCTACCTACGTTAAAAGTTGGCTTAGCCATTTACTGTTTTCTAGGTAATATTCTGCAGAGACAAACATACTATGACCTAGATACCAACCTAAACCATGTACTAACATGACATCTGCCTTTGAATATTCAGATGTCTATCTTGTATACTAAGTAGGTACACGGTATACCTAAATTGTTTTAAGTACTTTAAACTAATATTTCTCTAGGTCACATCAAAGGAGCCGGTTCAGAATGAACCTAAAAAGTGTATCATCTTTCAGCTTGTAGGATACTACCTATTGTTTCTAGGGTTCTATTCCTCTAAAATTTTACGCTAAAAGAAACCGTAGATCCGAGTATTTGAGATACATTTCAACTTGATACCTCTACACTTTCCTGAGCAAAAAGGGACAGATAGACTTGACAGACGAACAGACAGACAACAAAGATAAGGTTTAAGGTATAGAACCCTAACAAAGTGTGAAATTATACAACGTGTAACATAATAAACGCAAAACTTCGGACACCCCAATTAGAATATCGAATCCTAATATAATAGCATGTATACAAGAGCATTAAACTAAATATTTTGGTTTTATTGTTGACAGATAAGCACGTAAACACTATCTCATCACGTTGTAAAACTGAATTTAGTCGTAGTGCAATTGTGCCAATAATCATTATCTGAATGACGACGAACATTATGTCAGAACTCGACGCAACCGGTTAACGATTTTTTTTAAAATTTGGGTGGTTCTAAACATTACCAAACCTAGAATAGTCTCATATAAGCATAACCAAGATAGAGATAGAGATGACACGTGTAAAATCAATATTTATATTTTCGGATGTGAGCCCGTATAATGTTAATAACCCTCGCAGTAGGTAATAATAATCTTTAGAGCCATATTAGTAAATCTGACACTTATAAAGGAAACATTTACGTGACGCTAAAACTAAAGGTAGGTAGTAGAACTTCTTTACTCATGTGGTAGAACTAGAGCCTTTATCGGATAACTCCACTTTCCATATGCATTATTAAGCACGCAACGGGAACCAATCAACACCTCACCTATAAATCTAAATGGTTCTAGAATATTCGTAACTAAATTACACACGATCGTAATTCAAATACAGATGCAATATCTCAGATCAATTCATATTGAAGTTATTTGAATAGGAATCGTCATACAATACGACCCGGAATTCTGAATCGCAGTCACAACGCAGTTATTATTTCGAACTATTGTGGTTGACATACCTTTATGTGTTGTGAAATTCTATTGAAATTCATGTTGTAGGAATCTGATCTGTATTGAATATTAATTTGTAGTAAATTTTCTCACGTTCCATTTTCTCAAGTGCCTTAGAGACGGTGACTCGAAATTGTCAATTTTCACGTCATTGATGGATCAATGATCGTCTCCAAAGGCAATTGAAACCATTGTCATTCGGAACAATGTGATTAGGCGAATGATGGAAATATTGATTGAAGCCCATTGATAATTGTGAATGACCGTCTCCGGGGCACTTTAGGAATTTGATTGAAGAGTACTTTTAATGCAGAAGTTTTTAAATGTGTTAAATGACTTTTAGGGAATAGATACAATGGCCAACGGATGATAAACGATTTGAATTAAGGTTAAAATTGATACTGCTAGGTTAAAACCTCCTAGAAACAACTATTTAATGTTATACTTACAGCTTGAAAAAAAAATTAAAAAACTTTTTATGTGCCTTGTTTTCCATATCAGCATCAGAACTCAACTAAATGATCAACGAACCAAAATCTGCCAACCTTGATGTGTGTTTAACGATGACATATTCATCGTCATAGTCAAAGACCTTATGATAAACAGGAGAAAAAGAAGTATAGAAATCGATGGTGTTAAGATGCAATATGTCCTTAAGTAGCTCTATCTCGACCAGTTCGTATGATTTCAGGCTAGTGAAGTTAAGAAGTTGCTAGACGGACCATACACGCCTAAAAAGCTACTGATCGATTAAAAACCTAATGAAAACTCCCTCATAACCTCAAAATGAAACTCACAGGTTTGTGCATTCTCCCAATCTTAAGCTAACTTATATCGTTTGATTTTGGTTTCAGAACATCAAATAAAAGTAAATATAATATTAATACAAATGTTAAAAGAATCTTGACAAATCTGCAACGCAGAGCCGTTGCTTGTTTGCTATTTACGCCATTTAAAATATACCTACAAGTATTTTAAGTTCTATAATTTCAGTAGCATATAACCTGATAAAAAAACTTAATTGCTGGTTATGACAACAGATTCATTATTATACATGTTCCGGACAACGACGTACACCGACAATATGAACGCACTATGTATAGTTAGTTATAAGTTGTATATAATAAAGATAAGTTTTAGCTTACTGTAGTACTCTAGGATAGGTAGGGAACTTTGTAATGTATAACGTTCATATTCGTACAGATAGATAGATATATAGTTTGTAATTGTATCGCATTCGTAAACAGCCTTATTATAGATAGATTTTGTTAGATTCTTATTAGAACATAGGAATATAACTCGTATGAGGTTTGTAACAGTATAATAGGTCTTATAGGACTACAGACAGGTCATTCGTACAACCTAAGTAGATAGGTACTAGATAAAAATAAAGCATGTTCGGCTTTAATAGACAGATGTAACAGATAGTCAACCTAGACCAGGTTAGGTTTAGGAATAGGGTTGGTACTTGCAAATAGCATAGGTCTGGGAGAGCTCCGCACTCTCTGATGGTTAGCGCTCGACTAAACAGCATCTCGGGAGAGTATATCTCCGAAAAGTCGGCATCTCGTGCGTGCGCCCACACAAGGACACGCCCCGCGAGACAGAGTGCGGGCGCTCCCAGACTATCGACCTCTCGCTCTTTTGCAAGTACCAACAACAGTATAAATATAGCGTCGCTACCGTGCCAAATTGTTCAGTTTACCAACGGCGGCTCTAGAAGAAAGAAGAAAGGAAAACTAGGAAGAATAGTAAATAGTGAATAGTGACTAGTGAATAGCTCAGTAGCTATAAGAAGATTGTGAAGAAAGAATAAATTAGCGTTTCAAGGCTTGAAGACGTGTTTAAATCCCAGCTCCAAAGCTTCACAGTATAAGTGTGGGAATCCGGAGTCCTCATCCGAAGAAATACAGTCCACTGCTCCACCGCTGGGATTAGGGTTCCCCACAATACAGATACCGGCGATAAATATTGCACATCGACCTTTACACACATATGCAGAGTTATTTTCTTGAGACCTCCTCCACTCGACCTTAGTTGAGGTTATCTCAAGGAATTCTTGAAAACACCCTTGAAATCAGTATGTTCAGTTACGGCTTCACCCTCCAGTGAGGAACCTCCATTCGAGACATTTATTATTGTCTTTTCTATATCGAAATCTTCTAAGGAATTCCTCATCATCAGCTTTATGGGACGATATTTATTATGTATTAAAACTTGAAATAACCTCAGAAATAACGTACAAAGCGCTGGTAACAAGCTTTGAGGAGACCTTAAGGTAGATCGCGAGGTACCTTGAGTTTGACAGTTTTTCACTTGACTCGACTGAGGAATTTGCTCAAGTCGAGGATTTTTTTTAAATTCTGCATACCTATTTTATCCTTGAGGTTGAGTCAAATCACATTCGAGTGGAGGAAATCTTGAGGAACCGACTATGCATATGGGTGTTAGAAAGAGACAATCGGCTAATTTCGGTTTCGAAGAGCGTTATCTCTGTGCATACTACCTATGTGACGTTTTGTCAGTCGTTGTTCAAGTGCGATAGAGTGCGGTCGCGTCCCGTTCAATATAAACATATATATATATATAGAGTTGTTAACACCCCCAAATTTAAATAATTTTAAAGTTGTACTATGACATCTATAGGAAAAAGAGGGAAAGCTTTACGAGGTCAGTCACGCGAAATGATTTACAATGTCTATAAATATTTTGCAACAGAAGCCGAGACATTAAAAAAAATGAGGATGACAATAGAGGTAATTATTTTAAGAAGGTTCAAGAGCGAGTTGCAAATGCCACTGGAATTTCAAGAAGAACTTTGAACAATATATTAAACGAAGTCAGTATTGCGATTAAGTTCACACTCCGAAAAAAGGGAGACCGAAAAAGCAATTTTGTTTAGATATGGACAATTTTGATTATGATGTTGTTCGGAGAATGGTGTATGATTTTCACTTACGATTTAATGAACTGCCGACAGTAAAATCATAAAAAGCTAAATTATATGAGGCTATTAATTACAATGGTTCTGAAAAAACAACAAAAGGCTATGTAGCCTCTAGAAATGTGTATGAATTTAACTACCGTAAAAACATTATTGACTGAAAAAGTAAACATGATCGGAGCTGAAAACTGGAATAAGGTTTGTGATCATGCAATCAAATGTGAGAATGAATATCGAAGATTTCAACACAGTTTAGACAATCACACTGATAGACTAGTGATAAATACGGCTGATAGTGATATTGATCTAATTGAGAGCACAGATAGTGAAATGGAAGTAATTAAGAATTAGAATTATTAATGTTTTTATTAGAATGTCTCATTTTAACAATATAATGGTGTTTATTATGTAGGTACTGCAGCTGTAAAATAAATAAATACGTTAACATGATGTGTATAGGTTTTTTTAATTTATTTTAGCCCAATCTGAAGACAACACTTCTAGAAAAAAATGGTGTATACAAATAAAAAAAATGATCAAAAGAAGCAAATCATAATTGTTTTAACAGCTCCTAATAGATACCGGACCGTTAGTATTTCGTGCGACAGTGATAACGCTCTACAAATCCGAAATTAGCAAATTGTCTCTTTCTAAAGGTCGATGTGCAATATTTATCGCCGGTAAAGCTCTATCTCATTGAAATAGAAAACAGCAATTTGTACCAGAGTGCGATACATATTTGAATAGAAATCGTCTAAAGTACCTAAAACTTCTGTATCTCGAGTGCAATCTTGTATTATTGAACGGAACTTATGATATAAACTTCAGTACGAAATTGATGTTACGGTAATTCCATATTGCAATAGGTTTTTGCATATACAAATCGTAGTGCTTCAGAAATATTTTGTGAAAATTTTTATTGGAAAAATGGAAAATAAGCTGGTGGTAAATAGTCGCGGTCGTCTTTCAACATATGTAACACCGGAGGTATTTCCGGTATAAATAACATCTGCCCATCCGAATAACTCTCGCAAACTTTTTTTTATAATTATCATATAGGGTAGCGTTCGATCACTATCTCGCCTGGTAGTAAGCGATGATGTGGTCGAAGATGGTAAAAACACGCAATCTGACTCTCAATGCCTGTGTGCACCGTGAGGTTATGGCGGCAAATTTTCTTTTTGATGGTGGTAAGCAACTTTTTAATAGAAAGTCAGACGAAATATTGTTATGATATGATCCTACCACCTGTTGACAAACACCCGTACTAGGATTTGAACCAGCGACCTCTCGCTTAGTAGTCAAGCCATCTATTCTTTACGCCAACGGAGCTCTCATTAAAAAGTTGTGCATAATCGAAACAAAAAAATATATAAACTCAAAATACGACAAAATTAATTCATCACTACTGCAACACAATACAAAATCCAACAGAAATGAAAGAGAATAAGTTGATTGTTATATAATGTTGTTATGAAAGAGGAAACTTTGACACGTCAATCCAAACTTAGGAAACTTTAGCGATCGCCAATATTGAACTTAAGATCGTTTAATGTGGCTTACTCTAACTTTATTATAACTCAATATTTCCTTTGTACAGTATAACTTTGGGAAAATTATGACTCTTTTGATCGAACGCTATAAAATTCAAAATCCATCATTACCTTGGAGTTATTTCAAAGTCACATCTAATTGATTCGTCAACTTCAAAGCCAATCAAACTCGATCGTGAATTAATTTAGTCGATCTGAAACGCAAAGGGTTGGAAAATTGGATTTCTTTCAGTGCTATTAAATGGAGTTTTTCAACGTGCAGGTTGAATGGAATCTTTTATCACAGTGTTATAGAGAAAGTTAAGGTCACTTTCTATATTTATTTATTTCATACATATGTACGCAGTTGAACAGGTAGGTACTGTATTGTAACCTCGTAAGTTGTTTTAAATTGACGAAATTCTCGTCTAGTTCAGCTAAAAATAAAACCGGCTAAGTCGAGTTGAACTCGCCCATCGGCGACAGGCGACAGGCTTCCATACCAACCAATTAAGCTAGATCTCTAAATTATATCAGCGCTCATATAACTCAGAGGTCTACCTTAATTGGCGCAAACTATGTATGTATGGGGACACCCTTTAATTTTCGAGTTTTTTTTATTTTTTGGAATGTTTCCATAATTTGTGCTGTAAGACCTTGCTTCTTGCCAAATTTCATGATTCTAGGTCAACGGGAAGTACCCTATAGGTTTTCGACACAAAACCTATAGGGTACTTCCAGTTTACCTAGAATTGTCAATTTTGGTTATAAGCAAGGTCTTAAAGCACAAGTAAAAGGAAAATTCCGAAAAATAAAAAAAATGAAAATTAAGATACATTTTGGTACGAATAAGTTTTCGCGAAAATCTAAATTTGCCCATATCTTTTTATTATGTTGACTCAAGACCTTGATTTTTTACACCCAATAGGGACTATAAACCTCAGTATATCAGGTATAAATTTCAACATGCTAGTGCGAGGCTGGACGCGTCGGCGAGCGCCCCGCACTCAAGATCCTGAAGTAGGCCTTCGGATGAGGCCGAAACATATGTCGATCCCTATATCAACATCGCGTAAGTCACGTTAAATTCCTGTTTTTAAATCTATAAGTTTAAAATGAACGTGAGTTTTTATAATAAAATTGCTAGGTCCACCCGTTCCTGAGAAAATCAGTTGACACACGGACAGACAGACGGACTGGCAAACGGACAGACAGACGGACAGACAGACGTACAGACAGACAGACAGACGGACAAGAAAGTGATCTTATAAGGGTTCCTTTTTTAACTTTTGAGGTACGGAACCCTACAAATGAGTTTTTTATGGCTCAAGTATAAGTTGGGAAAGTAATCCAAAAATCTTATCGAATGAGTTAAATTACCAAACGCAGTGAACAAACGAACGCAAAAGATTATAGTAACAATTTTGTTATACATTTTTTTATGAAAACATTTTTGTTATACATTTTTTATAATCCACGTAAAAAAAGAATAATATTTGAACCATGCCGTGTAAGGAATAATATAAAAGTCTACACGTTATTTTACTTTATACTTTTCTATTGGAAAATATAATAAATCGTAAAACAAAAATGGATCCATCGCAGATCATCACAAATTCTGCTACCGTTGCGATTATGTAAATGTAGAAGACTATACAAGCGACAGCGGCATCTAAAACTGGATAATCTAGATAGGAAACACGAGGTCTGTGTATCATAACACTGTTGATCTGATTTTGATCTGTATTGCCGGTACGTATGATCTCTGGATAAACGCATGACATAATACGGGATTCTGATACGACACACGTTACCCGGTTTGATTCCGATCCGTTCGATCATCAAAGGATACTGATAGGGATAGGTGATTGATGAGAACTGACACTGAATGATACGTTTATGATATAATGACGTTTACTAGACTAATTGATGCTATTGGTTCAACTCGTAAATTGTTTGTAAATTATAATTCTAAACAAATACGCTTAACTATTGAATGAAATCGATTATAATCAGACCCACTTCAAACACAAGAATGTTTTAATTCAAATTGTTAACAGGCAACACTTATGAAGTATCCTTTAAAGAAGTTATTAAAAAGTTTTTTTGTTGTAGCTTTTCTACTTCACCTCGGTTTTGAATAATAGAGAACCATGGGTGCTGCTTGAACGCTGCCAAATACTAAGCTTGAACGCTGCCAAAAACTGTAATGTATTCTTCCGAATGATTAACTTACGTAATAAGTAGTCATAGATGGCGCCACCAATGCATAATTGGGTTAACAAAATGCAATCCACTAATTTCGTCGTAACGATACTTCGCACCGTGGCTTAATTGGCAAAGCACCGGAACATGTTATTCCGGAGGTTGCGGGTTCAAGTCCCGTCGGTACGATGAAATTTTGGATTGTGTTTAACAATTTACAAAAATATAAAGTGTGAAACACTTCAAAGAAACATAATATTTGATTTACGCAGTGCAACATCTCTCGTCGGATTTGAAAACTGTAATGTATTCTTCCGAATGATTAACTTACGTAATAAGTAGTCATAGATGGCGCCACCAATGCATAATTGGGTTAACAAAATGCAATCCACTAATTTCGTCGTAACGATACTTCGCACCGTGGCTTAATTGGCAAAGCACCGGAACATGTTATTCCGGAGGTTGCGGGTTCAAGTCCCGTCGGTACGATGAAATTTTGGATTGTGTTTAACAATTTACAAAAATATAAAGTGTGAAACACTTCAAAGAAACATAATATTTGATTTACGCAGTGCAACATCTCTCGTCGGATTTGAAAACTGTAATGTATTCTTCCGAATGATTAACTTACGTAATAAGTAGTCATAGATGGCGCCACCAATGCATAATTGGGTTAACAAAATGCAATCCACTAATTTCGTCGTAACGATACTTCGCACCGTGGCTTAATTGGCAAAGCACCGGAACATGTTATTCCGGAGGTTGCGGGTTCAAGTCCCGTCGGTACGATGAAATTTTGGATTGTGTTTAACAATTTACAAAAATATAAAGTGTGAAACACTTCAAAGAAACATAATATGTTGTAATATGTTACAACAAACCCCGAGGTTTTGTTACAACTAGCCCCTAGGTGTAGTACTGAATATTTATCACGATAACTATTAAATCAACTTAGTATAATCTCGAAAACTGACACAACATCATAAATAGTTATATTTTAGCATCAAATAAAATACATAAAGCTCCAATTAGTCGAAAATAGTAAAGCTAACCAAAAATTTACGAAAAAAAATTATAAGCTACCTGTCTTCAACGAAGCGTTTGCACATACCCACTTCAAATGCTTGTAACTGAATCGACACAATATCTTACAAGTTTTCACACCGTCACGGTTAGTTTACTGTAGCGTTCCCGGAAGATACGAGTGTTACCCTTGTTACTTTGCTTATCTGTATTGGAAGGGTAAATCCAATTGATCGTTTTATATGAAGGGTTGAGGACCGTTGGTAAATCGGGATGGTTGTCATATAAATCCAGACTAGATACATTGAAATGTTCTACACAATGTGATAAGGGTAAACGTGCCTTTAGATTGATTTCAGACCTACTCTTTGGAAGTATCTTTTCTCTTAAGAACTCTTTTTTTTTAATATAGCCTTAAAAAAGGACACTTTATCAGTTGTCTATCTTGATACCTCCCAATGTATTCATACTCCACAAACGATCTGCATAGGAATTATAGAGTTTATGCTAGGAGCAATAAACGCGAATTGGAGCGATGATATACGCAAGCTTGCTGGCAGTGGTTGTAAATAAACTGGCAAAGTGCAAGTCGGACTCTCACTCGTAGGGTTCCGTAACACAGTTAAGTATTCCATAACTGTGATTTTTCGCAACTACAAAATTAACTTTGTTTTTCATAGTGTTTATATGAAAAACAAAGTTATCTTTGCGGTCGCCATATCTTTAAAACTGCCGACTGTATCTCGTTCAAACCAATTTTCGTTGTCGTTTTTAAGATCTACAGCATATATATTTTTTAGATTTTTCACTCCCATACTTTAAAAGTTAGAGGGGGCGGGGGGACACACATTTTACCACTTAAGACGCGCCTTTCTCAATGACATTTTTAAAGACCTATCCATAGACGTATAGGTTTGAAGTTTTTTTTTTTTCAGTTCCTTGTATGGGATGCCCCCCCTTAAACTTTTATATTTTTTATTTTTGTTTAAAAATCGGAAAGCGGTTCACAGAATACATCTACCTACCAAGTTTCAATTCTGTAGTCCTAACAGTTTCGGAATAAAATGGCTGTGACATACGGACGGACAGACAGACAGACAGACATGACGAATCTATAAGAATCTATAAGGGTTTCGTTTTTTGCCATTCGGCTGCGGAACCCTAAAAAGAGCTGAAGATTGAGCTCAGTGGCGTGTCATGGGTGAGCCCTATGTCTAGAAGAGGACAAAGATAGGCTGATGATGATAATGATGTGCAATATAATATACATTTTATACTATATAATACATAATCACATAACTCACAAATCATATAATATATACTAAAAAATCACAGCTTAACTTCGTTAAATGTTTGCCAATGAAGGCAGTAAATATTTAAAATAATGCCTGCTTATTAATATTATACAATCTACTTAAACTGAGAACAAAACTTCTATGCAAGCTATTCTGACCTAGTAACCTTATTCAAAACACTGGTTCAGCAAAACATTGCTTTCACACTTAATAGCGCATCTTTCTGATATAAACTTAGCACTCTGTTTCAATTTCAAAAGCCTTGGAGCTATTCTAAACAATAGTAGGCGACGTTTCGTTGTATCTGCTAATGCAGTCCCAAGATTACTAGCCGTATGCCGTGTCGTGCTCTCTAACTATCCCCAGACTTGAAAGGAATGTGTCGTGCTCTTTGACAATTTCATTTTCTCTGTAGACAAAGAGGTAGTGAGATGTGTTTCATTTTGAGTTTTGATCAAATAATCTTTAAGAAGCTTAATAACATAATGGAATACTTACAATTAAACTGTTTACCCAACACTGACTAATTTATGTGTAATCTGTTCATTAAGACCATTTCAATAAGCTTAAACACGACATCTCTGCTGCAAGTTAACGTGAAGTTGAGTAATTTTCAGATTCCAGAACCATGTTCTTGCAATAACAATGAAATAACAGATACCAAATTTTAAATTGATCTGATCCAAATTTCGTTTTAAGTCAATGAGGCTTGCATTGACTTAAAACAAAGATAATTGGATTTTCTTAAAACAAAGATAAGAAAACTCTCGATTAAGTGACCAATTAAACAAAATAAAACTAAATAAAAGTCGTTTACAAAAAAGAAAAAGCAACATAACATACGCATGATTTGATTACATTCTCCTCTTGTGAATCCATTAAAAGTGTATGCATTTATATTTCATTTTCTTCCTATTCTGCATGAACACATTATAGAGCTTGCCTAGCAATCGCTAAGCTAATGTTTTAAGACCAAATATTATATTTCTTGAATTCAGATTTCTAATCTCTTTATTATTACAAGTATTTTTTTTAAACCGTCGGTTAAAAATATAAGTAATGAAAAGTACTCAAAGTAATAAAACTTATTACTGGCCCAAATTCGTCTGTCCTACTAATTGCCATCAGAAAGTTCACCTTTCACAAAAGGTGCACTTTACCGTATAGAGTTTTAACAAGTAATATTTAAAAAAAAACCTTTTTAAACACAAGTTTATACATAACCTAGGACCAGAGTAAGGCAAGACAAATCCAACGAGCCCAAACACGACGGGTATAACATGTGTAGTTTAGGACCACCTTTCACCTCCATCATCAGATCAGCACCATGTCATCATAATATTGCATTCTTACGCAATTTAAACTATGTATGCAAAATTTCAGCGCAATCGGTAACCGGGAAGTGGATCAAATTTAATTTGCAGGATTTGTTGCCAAACATCGGGACAGGTGAAACTAAATAAAAGCTTGTAAAAAACTAAACCTTAGAACCTTCTCAGCTTTTGTTTTTGGAAGACCAAAGAAGACACACAGAAACCATTGTATCGTTAGAAAGTACTAGAAGTTCTAGGTGCTGCCAACTCCTTTCACTTTTGTTTATTTTACATTGTTACTGACACTAAAGTGGAAGTTCTATAGCGAGGCAGAGGTCACGAGTATGTGAAGAACCTTACCTCCCTCTTGCTAAAGAATAATTTTGTGAATTCAATGTTTGTGAATGCATAGCTTGTTCGCGTTCTACGCTTTCCAATTTATTTTACAACCAAACTGCAGATTTTTTTGAAAGCAAGCGTTGTGAGATATACGAAAAAACGAAAGTCATGGACATAAAAATAGAGATAGTTAGGCAAAAAGGAAAATTAGTATTGCAAAAGTAGATGTTGACGTGAAATATTTGTGAATATGCTTGTTCATTATAATAATAATGAAAATACAAAATAGATCGAATATCTTACTTTTCTTTCACAACGAATTAGGAAAAAGTGACATATTTGTACTTCGTTCGAATTCTGTAATAAAACAAAAGTAATTCTAATTTTCTTAACCATTTTAATAAAATCTGGAGAAATCAACTTCAATAACATCAACTTCATAATCTAAACTTACTGCTCTACAGTTACCGCCTTAGCAATGTAATTAAATTGTAAATTTTCATCTCACGCATTTCAAACAGTACGTAAGCACGGGGAAGTCAACTAATAGGTGGAGAGAGCCTCGCTTTTAGACAAAGTAAATAAGTAGGAAACCAAGTAATCGTCATATTGTGTAATGGAAAGATAACGAAACTTTTTAGTCCAAATTTCAAATTTTTATGATTCCTTTCATAGGCATCAGTGAACACTTACCATTAGGAGACAGCTTGCTTGTGTACTTATTATTATTTTGAAAATTACGTAATTTTTTTTAAATATCTTATAGGCAAGCGTTTGACCACTATCTTACCTGTTGGTAAGTGATGATGCGGTTGAAGATAGTAAGCACGCTAGGCCTACAATGGGAACTGGCTCTCAAGGATAGCTGCCGGAACACATTAGATATTTTTGCCGATAGATTTTCTACTTGAGGGTGGTAGCTGGCCAGGCGGGCACTAGATCCTACCATCATGCGGGGGTTGCTGGTTTTTTAACGATGTTTTTCCTTCATCGGAAGGCCACTGTGAAAAGTGCACATACATTTTTCTATAGAATAATCTATTGGTGCACGGCAGGGATTGAACTCGGTATCGAAATAAAATCTAGCTGTGTTTTAACAACTCAAGCTCGCGTAGACTTAAAACTGCGAATGCAGGGTGCTAAAAATCTATATGCTGAGTTTAATAGCGTACAAACACAGCTTGAGGAAGCTGCGTTAGAATGCGATCTAGACGCTCTTTTAGAAATGCGTGAATTGTTCGATAACAGTTACTATAACGCGCTAGCTCAAGCTGAGTGCATGCAAAATAGTACTGACGTGTCTTTTAATAACCAAATTGCGCACAATTCAGTTAAGTTACCTACAATCTCGATCCCTACATTTGACGGCTCATATGATTCATATGGTACCTCTGGCATCAAAGCCGACCGTTCTCCGGATAACGCCACGGGGCCCTCAAAAAATATCTTTGGAATCTTAGGCGCTGACTCAATTATAACACAGTGTCTTTATTGCTTCCTGCCATTAATCTACAGTTAAATGGAGGATTAGTTAAATCTGCGCTCTGTCTTCTCATTAAACTGTATTCGTGATTACAGCTAATCTCTATATTAAGGACTCGATTCCAGAAATGCGTATATTTAATTAACAACATCTTATTTAGACTGTAATAGATGATTCGAAGAAGATTTTAGGTCTTAATAGCTCTCTATTTTTATTAGGTTTTAACATAAAATCAATTTTAAATTATTTTGTAGTATCTCAATTATTTATCTTATAATTTATTTAATAATGTACAATTTGTTGATAAAAATGAAAAAACGAAACTAAACGAAAATTAAGGGATGTCCGTGTGGTAAAGTGACAAGAACGCTGGCTGATTTCCGCGTTGAATCGCTAAATTAATTTAAATTAATAAAATAAAATAATAATTATTAATTATTTAACTACACTAATTTATCTTTGTTAAGTACTTATATTGTATAACTAGCTGTGCCCCGCGGCTTTGCCCGCATTAAAACTTATTCTATACGCTATCCCTGTGCTAAGCCATATGTTTCAGCTAAATCGTTCTAGCCGTTTGATCGCGAAGAAGCCCAAAACAAACAAAATACAAACTGGCTTTCGCGATTATAATACGGGTGTTGATTTCATTTGGTGGTAAGATAAATTAAGCCTTATTAAATTTTAACTCATTTAATTTCAAGCAATTTTAATGTTTATATAGGCCAACGGTAATTACCTACCTTTTCGTTGCTGTATTTATCAAATGCCGATTACGATGGTGGTAAATTATATAACAATATTAAAAAATATATAACAGGTAAGCAGTATAGGATTATCAAGTCTTAATGAGTCCAGTCTTATAAATGCTACATACAACCACGCCTTTTTTCTGTTAGGGTAGGCAGAGACTACTTCTTTCCACATGCTACGATCCTGACATCTTTTTTGCTTCTTCCACTCTCATGAGCGCCTTCATACATGTCTAAAGGAAAGGAAAGTTTTCCGAAACAAACAAAATTTAAATCGCACAATAGAACGTTGAATCTATAAAACAAGGATAAAAACACCAGAATTCAGCATATGCCGCGCACTCGTGTATCTTTTTACCAGAACACGTTTCAACTTCGTTTCACAAACGGTTAAACCGAACCCCTGAAAGAACATGCTCGATAAAATAAAATACGCAACGTGTTTTAATCTAAAGGGTAGATTTCAGTAATGTGTTATCTTGTAATTTTATGCGCAAAAAAAATACGCAGGCTGATATGTTTAGTTCGCTGGTTCTTTACTTGTAAAGTCATCGTTGCGGCATAATACAGACATCTCATCACTTCAATGTTATATCGCCAGTCGAGTTGGCAACGCTTCAAGGACTCCAGAACAGACCAGGTTTCGATTGAGTCGAATGCCTTCTCATAGTCCACAAATGCTAAGCACAAGGGCCGATTGTACTCTTCGGTCTTCTGCACAATCTGCCGCACCGTGTGAAGTGGTCCATGGTGCCGTAACCGCTTCGAAACCGAGCCTATTCCGGTGGTTGAATCTCGTCGAACCACCGTCAAGCATCTGGGGCCTTTCCATTTTTGAGAAAAATTAAAAAAAAAAAGAACTTGCCGTAAAAGTCTTCAACTTCTGACAGAATCTCCGACGACGACGTTCCCCGTTGACGTTGTCAGCTTTATGTAAGGCTCTAGAGATGTCTCCATACATGCTGTCCACCTCATCATCCAAGTGTGTCGAGGTCAGTGCGTAAACCTGGATAATCTTGATGCTGTACCTCTCGGTTAACTTAATTATGAGGTACGATCGACACACTGGAGATTTCTGCAACTGTCATGATTTTTTATTTTTATAAGTTAAATTTACTTATTTTGACGTATTTTAATAATGAATTGTGCTCATTTGATTTATGTTTTGTGAAACTGCCATTGGAAACGTTTTGACTCACACTGTCAGTGTCAATCGATGGTGCCAACATGCCAACTTTAAAACTACCGCAAATGAGAATTGTTTGTGGCCTCTAAGCATGGATGCCAACCTTTAAAAGAAAACAAGAAAGTTAACGCGGTAGAGAGTTGGCAGTCGGGCTTCAGTTCGGTCTTGGCGTTTAAAACTAGTAGGTCGTTGTTATAAAAGTACCTCTAAATTCTCGACATTTATTGTATAGTTTGTGATGTACCGACATTGGTCGGATGTATATTATACAGAGTTTGCGCCTATTACACGATGTTTCAATTGGAAGAAGGTGTTATTTTTCACTAAGAACCTTGTTGACCAAAAACCCGACGACGCCTTGGGATGGCTGGTCTCCTTCTGTGTAATACATAAGATGGCTCGATTCTAGAGTTATGGTGTCCTCCCCCTGTCTTCGGACTTCACATAACCCCAGAATGTGCCATCTTATGTGTCCCAGCTCCTCCTCCAGCTGCACCAGAGACATTTAATATGAAATTGTATATATTAACTCATTGTTTATCAAATCTGCACATGTTTTGTTATTACATATATGTTGACATTATGTCCCAGATAAACACTCAAAAGTCCAAAAACCATGTTTATCGCCTAGTTTGGTCTTCGCTGCAGTACTTACTTTCTGGCTTTCTGTATAATAGGCGTGACGAAAGATTTTAAAAGCCTCTTTCGTAATGCAGGGACACATTTACTTTTCACGAAAAAACCTTTATTTCGGTAATAAACTTAAGTTTAACGAAGTTTAAACCAATTTTTCTAATATTTTTTCAATAGTGCGCGAAAACAGCTCACATGTGTCATGGCGTCGGCTGTGACGTCACGCATAGGTGAATGACATACTTAACGTAGTAACTATTATATAATAAGTGGCAATGGATACACATGGGTTTTCCAAAATTTAATAACATTTTTAAGAAAATCTCATGTATTATATAATATGTAATAATAATATATATAATATATAATATGATCTAAGCGTGACGTCATGCGCTGTGATTGGTGTTTCAATCAAAATGGCCGATTGCAGTATTTTAATGTTTTATTTTATTAAACATCTTAATAATCTCAAATTTTTATATAAACGAAACTAGTGTTTTAATTTGTTTTCATATGTTTTTTCCCCTAAAATCATTAAATCTTCGATTTATTGATACTGTCGTCATGCCTATTATATTATAATTATGCGCATAAAACTGAAAACTAAGATATTATTTATCTAATACTATAAGAATCAATGTCCTGACATACTGACTGACTGACTGACTGACAGACAACGCAAAGCCTAAACCACTGGTCGCAGGGACATGAAATTTGGAGGGTATATTTGTCTTAGTACGTAAAGGTGTACTAATAAAGTATTTTTCAAAATTCATTCCAATGGGAGTTAAAAGTTTGTATGGAGAAACATGATTACGTAGTATTTTCTATTCGAAGTTTCACACAAATGCTTCAGTGAAAAAATAAGTAAACACGTGTTTCGGGCTTTTTTGAAATTCCACCCCTTAAGGGGGGAAATGGGGTAACAAAGTCTGAAAATCAATATTGTTTTGGATTGCGCTGAAATTTGACAAGCAGATAGATTATTACGACCTTAGTTCCCTCTGAGAAATGATTTTTTAAAATTCACCCCTTAAGGGGATGAAACAGGGATCATCGTTTTGTATGGAGAAACAAGATTAAATAGTATTTTCTATTCAAAAATTCACACAAATGCTTCAATAAAAACATAAGTATATCTATGTTTTAGGCTTTTTCGGAATTCAACCCCTGAGAGGGTGAAATGGGGTAACAAAGTGAGAAATAAATGTTGTTTTGGATTGCGCTGAAATTTGGTATGCAGATATTTATTATGACGTTAGTATCTGTTAAGAAAGGATTTTCCGAAATTTACCCCTGAAGGGGATGGAACGGGGGTTCAAAGTTTGTATCGAGAAACAAGATAAGATAGTCTTTTCTATTCGAAACCTCGCACACGTGCTTTAGTAAAAAAAGAAGTAAACAAATGTTTCGGGCTTTTTTTTAATTCCACCCCTAAGTGGGTGAAATGGGGTAACAAAGTCTGAAAATCAATATTGTTTCGGATTGCGCTGAAATTTGGCGTGCAGATAGTTGTTATGACGTAGGTTTCCGCTTAAAAAGGATTTTCTAAAAATTGCCACCGGATATTACGTATTATTTTTAATTATATATATAAACTTATAGATTTACTTAAGTACTTTTAGAAATAAATAAGTAAATACGTGTTCCAGGATTTATGCAAATGGTTGGTAAAAAAGTCTGGAAATCAATATGGTTTTTCAGGTTTTATAAATATGAATCCCTATTTCCCTTAGTCACGCAATAACTTGAAAACGGGTGAACCGATTTGGCTTTTTCTTCTTTGATGTCTTTGATGATAGAAAGATTTCACATAATAAAAGTTTTAAGTAAATACAAGAAGTTTTTAACGCGGGCGAAGCCGCGGGGCACTTCTAGTTGGTAAATAAATATTTTCATTTTTATTTTCAGATTAAACTTATTTCATGTGACTTTTTAATAATATTTTTTTATCTTGCCTGGTTGGTGGTAAACGATGATGTGGTGAAAAGAATGGTGAAATCGCTAGGCCTAGAATGGGTTCACTCTCAAAGGCTAACACTCACTAATAATTATTATTTGACTTTTACGACAGTGTTTTATTTACTTTATTATGATTAACGTCAATAATTAAAATATGCATATAACAGTGCTGTTTAATGTATTTATTTGTGTTGTGTATTTATAAGTGAGCTGTGTTGCTCTAATTTGAATTATTTATGGCACATACTCAAAAATAAATTTACATAGAAAACGAAACCATATGGAACACAGCTGAATTTTTCACTTTTTGTAATTTTATGCTAATGATTCGCGGTAGATATTTAGGAAATCTACTCGAAAATAAAACATCCAGTCACACACCAGTTATTTTTAAATCGAAATATCAGCCTAATAAAGGTTCACGATGTTTCCGTTTATTGCGCTGTTTACTTTTGAAGTAGGTATATACCGTAATGGGATATTTCCGACGTTGATAAATCCAAGAGTACCGACTGCTTATGTTGTTAAAAAGAAGGTGAATTCAGTATTTTTATTGAATTTTACAGTTTTGCAATCGTTACATTAAGACATCTAGATTTTGAGTCTCATTATGTCCTGCAATTTCATGCAAAACTGGATGAAATGCATAAACAAATAGTATAAATCTGTAAGATTGTGTATGAACTAAAACAAGTTACACTTTTTACGCAAAGATTACAAATCAGCCAATTGCGAGTCAGACTCGCATACGAAGGATTTCATACTACTGTAGAATATTTAAAAAGATCGAGCAAAACTGTAAAAAAATACCCCGTTAATTTTATTTCAATTTAAATTTTAGTTTAATTCATAAACATTTATATTGTACGCTCTACATAAATGGGCAAGCTGTTCAAACAAATTAACATTGTATACCATTTTGTTTACACAGTTATGCAATAAATATTTTCTGATTCTGATTCTGATTATGAAAAAAAAACCTAAATAATTTTATTTTTGCCGCAATAGACGCGCATTCTATGAAAATTTTAAGTTTCTATCTAAATACACAGCCTTATAACAGACGGACGGATGGACGAACGAACTGACAGTGGAGTCTCAGAAAAAGTATACCTTTTGAGTACGGAACCCTATAAAGCAAAACTTACTCAAATTGGAACGCCCCTTTTGTGAAATTACATTATACCAATCTGATATTTACTTTACTTTTAATTTAGCTAAATGCCTACCTTTCCTAACTGAATTCCTCTAAAACTAATTTAGGTAGTGTTAAATGTCATCACTGTGTAATTTGCTTATGAAACGGGTCAGTTCTGTTACACTTGATTATATTAATTAGCGTAATGGCTGGCTCGTCCATATTATTTTGTTGAAGAAAATATACGTACATTTTCGAAGTACCTATCATTCTTTAGGTGGGTCTTGAGAGTAATTTGAATTATTTTTTCGGACTGAAGTAATGCTGACGCCGTAACGCAGTTTCCGCTATTTAAAAAGATAATTTTGTGAAAGTATTTTTTTGTTTCAATAAATCTCCACACGATTAGTGTATTTAGCCAGTGTCAAGAATGACAATTAATCGAGTAAAAATGATTAAAATTAATTTGTTACATAATGTATAATGTAGTTATGAGATAAAATCATTATTCCAGGTAAAAAATGCGAATGCTGCTATATCATCACCGTTTGCGAGAAAAAAAAAACAAAAATAGGTAATTAATCAAACAATATCCTATCTATGCTCTTCGGCGATACGTAAGCACAGAATAGTTAATAGTACTACGACGTAAGTAAGCGTTTAGTTGGGAAGTTTTACTTCCATCGCGCGTAAACATTATACGCACATATTTTTTCTTCGTTTTATGTTCTGGTCCAATTTTTGTTGGTGGTTGGCTGAGGATTTCAGTCCTCATAATTCATAATTTATTGGTACAAATTACGTTTTACAGGTCAATAATGGTAAAATATTGATAATATTAATATAATACACTTTTGTAATGATAAATCATATAAAATAGTGACTGGAAACAAAGAGCCAAAGATCTGGCTCAGTGGCGTGACTTGGGCGAGGCCTATGTCCAGCAGTGGACTGATACCGGCTGATTATGATGATGATGATAAAATAACATAAAATATTTAATAATTTACTAATGGAATTAAGCAGTTGTCAATTTTGTCCTATAGGTATTCGCTTACCGAGTAGTACGCTTTTTGTACTAGCAACCGTTTTAATTTAATTTTAAATACGTTTTCGGAAACTGCGTCTTTCATTGTTTTTGTCAGATTATTATAGATCCATGCTCCTTTTATATAAACAGACTTGCTTGATTTGGTCAAGCTATGTGCTGGCGTCTTCAACTTACTAACCTATTTGTTTCGCGTCCTCACGGGAGGGTCATTGTTGTCTTCCTACTTCAGTACGCTTAGTTATTAACTCTACACGTGATCCCTAGGGGGTGCTGAATGTGCAACCGTTGGTCGTAGGCTTCTTAAACCACCCACCGGAAAAAACACACATCATCTGCAGATGGTAGGCGCATGTTATATCGATATTCCACCTTACTTGCTGCCAAAAAGTAGTCTAGATAGAAAGTTTTTGGTAGCAAGTCTGGCGTAACATCGATTAAATAATAATTATTACTCCTACCACCTGCAGACGAACACCCGAACTAGGATTTGAACCGTGGCCACTCGCTATTCCCATTATTATGAGCAATTGTATTCCTTTTATTAACCGACTTCCAAAAAGGAGGAGGTTCTATGGTCGTCTGTACGTATCAATTTTTTGTGTAAGTTTATCAAAATTGTCGCCAATTGGGAACCGATTTAAAAAAAATATTTTTTGTTCGAAAGCTTAGACACCTAAAAGTGGTCCCATTGCAATATTATTTGATAAGTATCTCCAGACATATGACGATACACGTCTCAAACTTGCTACTGAAACTGACTCGCGCGGCATGGAATCCGGTTGTTTTAGTTTTTAAACTTAATTATTATATAAAGTAACACAACAATTAACACACATACATACACATGACATTTATTTACTCGCTTATAAGACGTTTTATCTTCGCTGTACTTAGCTAGTAAATATGCATCTATACGTCCCTTGTAATAAAGTCATAGACATGAAAGCAATATTTTCTATATTATGTGTATTCCAAGGCAATACTATCATTCTAAAGTATGAATATATAACCACTATCTCGACGTTATTGGCCTGTAACGTCCTAACTCGTAAACTGTGTGCTTTATCCCTCGCTCTTCTCCGCATATGATTTTATGAATGAGTATAGTTTTATGCCCTATAAAACTGTGGGTCACAGTACGGATGAAATAATTTATATAATAAGCTACGAGATTTATTTCACTTACGCAGGTTCTTATATTTTTATTTCTGGTCTTCAAGGTCCCAATTAATTCTTTAAATGTAAATAATGTACTCTACAAGTTTTTCTTAAACATCGAAGAAGAGGAGTTTATAATTTCTACTTAAAAAAACTTAGTTTTTTAATTATTTACCACGTAAACCACAGCTGGGAATCTTCCGTTCAAAAAAAAGGAGGAGGTTCTCAATTCGTCTGTATGTTTTTTTTTGTGTGTATGTTACGCAATTACTCCGTCAATTGTGAACGAATTCAAATGATTCTTTTTTACAAGCTTTTATTTAACTTGCAATGTATGTATGTATGTCACTATGTTTGTTCGGGTGGAATCTAGGAAGCTAAATTAGACCCACTTCTCGATGTCCGATTGGACTCAAATTTAGTGAACTTATGTATCTTTGGTGACAATACAATAATATGTTACCATGGAGCTGGTCCGATGATGGAGACGGAAGGTGGCCACGGCATCTGTATGATAAAACAACATAACCCAACCGAGTTTGGACTCGATTGATTTGTCTTGAAGAGAACTTTTTACCTAGATGATATCCAGGGTCTGATGATGAAGCTGGAAGGTGGCCACGGCATCTCTGTAATAAATCAACACAACCCTACCGAGTTTGGGTTCGATTGATTCGTCTTGAAGATTGTACGGGTCTCGGTCTCGTACAAATGAAAGATTGTTAATTTGCTTTACACTGTATTTTGCGTGTTGATTGCTACGAGTCCGCGACGGAACTGCCGTGCGAATGCATGCTAACTTAAAATGGTACAAAAATGCTTACATCTAAGTAATCTGAGCGGCGGCCGGCACATCTTCCCCAACAAGAAAGGAGATGCCGAAAGCCACCGCTGTTCGAAAAAATGGATGTGCTGGATTACATCTTGCTGCAGGTAAGTTTCCCATTAATTGATGTAGCTGCTTAGGATTATGCTTTTTGCATGTTACGCATTTGCGTAATTGTTTCTTGACTGCTCGCATGCCTGTTACTATCCAGTACTTCTGTCTCAAGCATGCTAATGATAAATTAGGTCCACCATGAAAAGTTAATTGATGCGCTTCATCAATTAACAATGTTGTCAACCTGTGCTCTTTCGGAATGATCATAGGGTGCTTCATGTCTTTGCTGATGTTTGCGTTTTTTAAACGTCCACCGACACGTAGTATTCCGTGTTCGTCTAAAAACGGATTTAATTTTAGTAAATCACTTTTATTGTTCGGCCTTTTAAACTTCTGTAGATATTCAATATCCTTACTGAATTCATTACGTTGCACATACTTGCTAATGAGTAGCTTAGCCACCTTTAATTCTTGTAACGTGATATACCCGTGCCATTGTTTACTATTAGCCGGGTTGTTATGAAACTTGATTGCTTTTATCGCTCGTAATATCCATGCTAAGATCTTAGCGACCTTTGTGAACGAGCCGTGTTTTTCTAATAGCTTTTTAATGATGCTATCCTCACAGCTGCTTGTCTGTGCGGTATTTACATGCTTTTTTCTGACTTCTTCTTCAGTGTTGTATGTATTTTGCTTGTCCAGTATAGGTAGTTGTTTTGCCTTCATCCACTCTGGACCTTTCCACCACATCTCGTTTGTCCTTAGTTGCGCTGCAGAAGTACCTCTGCTTGCTGAGTCTGCTGGATTTGATTCTGAGGGTACATAGTGCCAACGACGGGGCTCTATTACCTTTGTTATGCTCTGTACTCTGTTCGCAACAAAGGGTTTCCAACGACCTGGATCTCCTTGTAGCCAGCTCAAAACTACCTTTGAGTCTGTCCATCCAAGTACGCTGACGTTATGCTGTCCAAGGCTTTGCACTACTTTTTCCATCAGTTTTGAAAGTAATAATGCACCACACAACTCTAGCCTTGGCAATGACACTGTTTTGCTGACTGGTACAAGTCGCGTCTTGGCTGCGACTAATACCACTGATACTTGGTCCTCTTTGACAATCCTCGCGTGAACTACACCGGCGTAGGCCTTGCAAGAGGCATCACATGTTCCAATTAATTCGATCAGTACAGAACCCTGAAATCCGATCCATCGAGGTATTTTTATACTACTAATGTTTTCGAGGTCGTCTCGAATCTGTTCCCATTGAACGTTTATGTTGTCGGGTATAGTGTCGTCCCACTCTATGTTAGCGTTCCAAACTTGCTGAAATAGTAATTTTAGTTTTGTGCTAACTGGAGAGAGCCAACCGAGGGGGTCGTAAATTTTGGATATTTCAGATAATATTGAGCGTTTAGTTGGTTTGGTGTCTTGACTTGACATTTTGCATTGAAAGCTGAATTCGTCTTCCACTGGGTTCCATAGCAAACCTAATGTTTTTGATGTTGTTTCAGATTTGAAGTTGAATACAACGTGCTCTTTACTCTCGTTGTTTGTAATATTTTGTAATAGTTTTGGTTCGTTTGAAGTCCATTTCCTCAAATTGAAACCTCCTGCTTGTAATAAGTTGTTAATTTCCGATATTGATTGTATGCCTTCTTCTATGGTGTGACTTCCATGCAGGTGATCATCCATGTAGAAGGTTTCCTGAACGATTCTAGACGCTTCAGGAAAGCTGCTCTGCTCATCCACCGCAAGACGTCTAAGGGTCATCATCGCCAGGAAAGGCGCTGCCTTAGTACCGTACGTGACGGTGGCTAGTTGATATGATTGTAGTGGTTGCTCGGGTGAGTCTCGCCACACTATCTGCTGTAATTGCTGATCTGATTCATGTACTATAATCTGTCTGTACATCTTTTCGATGTCTGATGTGTAGGCGTATTGATAGAGACGCCATTTAATGATCAGTGCTTGTAAGTCTTGCTGAAGGTTAGGCCCTTTGAACATAAGGTCATTGAGGCTGTAGTCTGATGAGGTACGAGCAGAGGCGTTGAACACAACTCTCAACTTTGACGTCACAGAGTCGGCCCGCTGCACTGCATGATGAGGTAAGTGACACGATAGCTGCTCTTTACTGTTGCTAACTGCTGGTACCATATGACCCAAGGCCGTGTACTCTGACATGAATGCTCGGTATTTTTCTGCTAATTGATTTTGTCTTTCAAACTTTTTCTCTAAACTTTTGAACTGTCCTATTGCTTTCTCCTTTGATGATCCCAACTTCTCATTGATTTCTGGTTTTAATGGTAATCTCACTACGTATTTACCATCCTTTTGTCTGGTAGTGGTCGACTCGTAAAAATCGATGCATGCTTGCTCCTCTGATGATACTTCCGATTGCTCATTGATGTCTTCGATTTCCCAGTATTGCTGTATTTTATCAACATTACTTAATACAACATTGCAATGATAAGATTCCATTTTCCCAAATAGAATCCAGCCGAGCTGCGTCTGTTCGGCAATTGGCTGATATTGATCTTCTCCTCTACATATACCTGACATTTTGATAGACGCATAGATATCCGAGCCCAATAGCAAGTCAATGGGTCGGCTTTTGTTAAAGTCTGGATCTGCCAGTTGTATACTTTCTAAATGCTTCCACGATGGCTTCGTGAATGTATTGTTTGGTAAATTTTTGACTAACTGATTGATGACGTATGCGTCGATGTTAAAAGAAAAGTCATTGTGTAATGATGCGCATGCTATGCTGATGAGACCTTTACAGTTATTTTCCCGTTCACCTAGTCCAAAGACTACGCCTTTACATCTTTTACGTTTTATGTTTAACTGCTGTGCTGCATTTTCTGATATTAATGATATTTGGGACCCTTGATCGATAAGAGCCCTGAATGTAAGATAGGTACCATCTGCTGACTTGATGTTTACCAGCGCTGTTGCCAGTAGCACCTCTGATGAACCTTGAGATACATGCATGTTGCTGTTTTGGTTCCCACGGCCTTTTACAGGTAAATTGCTCTTCGTGCTAGAAATGCTAGCGTCGTGTAATAAGGTGTTATGTTTATCACCACATACTCGACACCTCCGGGTTGAAATACACGGTTTCCCGTTATGATCGAATAAGCAGTTTATGCATAATTTATGTTGTGAAACTGTTTTCAACTTTAAGTCATTAGACATATCAAGGAATTTCCTGCAACTGAATAATCCGTGTCCCTCGTTACACTGTGGACATCGGATACTTGCTGTTATGTGGAAAGATTTTGCCGTGGGAAAGTTGTTGTAATTATGGTTGCTATGTTGGTTTGCTGATTTTTTGTTGAAATTAGTTTGATTGAAGTTATGATTTTGAGACTTGATAGGCTTGGGTGATGAAAGTTCCGGCTTCCTTCTTGACGTTTCTAAACTTGTAAACTTGCTCTCTAAAAACTTGAGAAGGTCACTGAGAACTGGTATTTCACGTGGGTCCTTGAGCGACTCTATGTAGTCGCTGTAGGATTGCTGATCTAGTTTTTGAGATAAAATATGTACAAGGATAGGATCCCAGGTACTGATGTCTATTCCCAGGTTTTTGATTGCATGTAATGTTTCAACGGTGATGTCATGCATCTTTTTGAGTTGTCCTTGATTTTGCTGTTGAATATTTTATAGCCCTAATAACATACTTATGTGCGATGTAAATATCAATTTTTTGTTGTCAAATCTATTGTTTAGTATCTGAATACATGTATGATAGTTTTCTGAGCTGATGGTTAGGTGCTGTATTAGTCTCTCCGCTTCTCCACGCACCTTCCCCTTTAGGAACTGCATTTTTTGAGAGTCGGAAAGAGATGGATTTCTATGAATTGTCTGATAGAAGAGATCTTTAAAGGAAGTCCACTGTTGGTAACTGCCAGAAAAGATAGGTATTTCCATACTGGGTACGGATCGCTCCCTGTTTGTGATAGACCACAAATGCTTGTTAATGGCCCTTTTATGTTGTTGTATTTTTGTTCGTGTATGTTGTATATTGCTTCATAATCCTCGTCTTCACCGTTTAGCTCCAGTTGAATGTCCCAATGTAGTAAATCTATTGCTGTCCAACGAGCCTGAAGGGATTTGAGAATGTCCTCCAGCTCCCACTTCTCCTCAATCGCCTCCAAGCTGACGTTATTGATGGTTCTCATGAGTGCTTTATAGTTTATATATTGTTTACGTAGCATATCATCTACCCTGCTATGTGATCCGGTCGATACCATGCCTCTCGTGGCTGGCACCGGATCTGCTGGTGACCTCATCTTCTGAAGGTCCTGCTCTTGTGCTTGCTGTTCTACATCTGTTTGTTCGTGACTCGCAGATGTAAACTGCTTGCTGCTTGCTAAAGTCGGATCTTGCTCATTTATTTGAGTTTTAGCCGAATTGTATAAGCCACTGGTCGTTTTGAATAAAGCTTCCTCAAAGTACTGATGATGCGGGACCCCGAGTTGGCATATGCTGTCGTGATTACTCACGAATTCAGACCAGTAAGCTTCCAGTAATTCTAAACGACGTTTATAATAGTCGCCGGTTTTTCTATCTGCACTGTCCTTCTTTATGTTGATGATAAGTTTATTGATAGACTGATAAATTTCCTGCTGGCTGATGTAAAGATTCTCCATTTTAAATAACAAGTTATAAATGGAAAGATCTTACTTGATATCTGTTGACTCCCTGGCCCTTGCTATGCTGAATGCTCTGCTGCTGATGCTATGCTGAATGCTATGTCCCTGTCGGCCGAATCCGACAAAGACCGATGCTGATGCTGGTGTGTCCTGCCGACTCCAGCCGGCAGAATTGATATTTGCTATGCTATGATAATTCACTGTAATCCTTTTGTAGTACACTGCACTTTATGCACTGAATGTAAGAAATTACAGTTTGTAAAAAAAAAAGTATTTGTACGGGTCTCGGTCTCGTACAAATGAAAGATTGTTAATTTGCTTTACACTGTATTTTGCGTGTTGATTGCTACGAGTCCGCGACGGAACTGCCGTGCGAATGCATGCTAACTTAAAATGGTACAAAAATGCTTACATCTAAGTAATCTGAGCGGCGGCCGGCACAAAGATAAATTTTCACCTACATGATATTCAGGGTCTGATGATGAAGCTGGAAGGTGGCCACGGTATCTCTGTGATAAATCAACATAACCCTACCGAGTTTGGGCTCGATTGATTTGTCTTGAAGAGAACTTTTCACCTAGATGATATCCAGGGTCTGATGATGAAGCTGGAAGGTGGCCACGGCATCTCTGTGATAAATCAACGTAACTCTACCAAGTTTGGGCTCAAATGATTCGTCTTGAGGAGCACTTTACACTTAAATGATAGCCAGGATCTGATGATGAAGCTGTAAGGTGGCCATGGCATTGCTGTTATAAAGCAACATAGCCCCACCGAGTCGATTGATTTTCCTTGAAGAGTACTTTACCCATAATCACATCAAATATCCGTGGAATATTTTAAAACATCATGCCTTCTCTTAAATACTAAGGTATTAGGTAGGTAGTCGGTATCTATATCTACCTACTAAAAAGTTAAAAACAAATTATACGTAAAAAATATTCTAATATATATAATAAAAAATATAAATATTGTTCCGCCTGACTTACTACCACAAAATAGCTTACCACCATCAAGAAAAATATTATAGTGGTGAAATGATAGCACAAATAAATTATAAGTAAAAAATATTTTAAAAACAAGCTTTTATCTGGGACAATGAACTAAAATGTTAAAAATAAATTCTAGTAAGTATTTGGCGTGTAGGTACTTACCTATATTTTTAAAAGCTTGAGGCACTGAAGTATAGTAATTACCTAGCCTGAAAACGGGTAGTGCTTCAAGCTTTTAAAAATATAAGTAAGCACCTACACGCCAAATACTTACTAGAATTTATTTTTAACATTTTAGTTCATTGTCCCAGATAAAAGCTTGTTTTTAAAATATTTTTTACTTATAATTTATTTGTGCTATAATTTCACCACTATAATATTTTTCTTGATGGTGGTAAGCTATTTTGTGGTAGTAAGTCAGGCGGAACATCAACGTAATATGCCACTTGTGGATAAACACCCGCGCTAGGATTTGAACCAGTGACCTCTCTCTTAGAAGTCAAGCTATTTATACTTTACGCCAACGGGGCTCATTCTAGACATTGTGGTAGGTCTCAATAATATAAACCGTAATAATTTAATGCGAAAAAAAACTGAAAGGATGATAAGAGATTTTGACTTATATAAAGGTACGGACACACCGCAGCGTCCTGCGTGCGCGATCTAGGTGGCGATCAGATAGCGCAGTAGTATTTGTTCCAACTGATTCACACCAAACGCGATCAGAAAACAATTGAAAAGTACTGAGATCGCGCCCGCAGATCGCAGGACGCCGCCGTGTGGCCTTTGACCTTCACTCTAATTCACTGCAAAATAAGATAATATAAAATATATACATAGAAGAACAAAAAGTTATTTTATAGCATTTATTTTGCTAAGTAATCTGTATAGTATTAAAACTTTTAATTTAATTTTAGTTGTACATGCATAAAGTCTGTCATTATGCTTCTATTTTTTATTTAATTATCAGATTTTTACGATATGATAGTCTAGATAAAATAATATACTGTACTCATGCTAGACATAATATGCCTAAATTTTTACCATGATAAGCTCACCGACGCTGGCGCTTTATTTCCAAAGGTCATCCTTGTATTTGGGACAGCGAATATAATGTAAACAAATGTGTCCCTTGTGGTCAGTAATAGATACGTAAAGCGTGCAAAAAGCCAGAAAAAATATTTTGTTAGGATACGCGGTCGGGTTTTGTTTGTTTTCGGTTGGAGTTTTAGTAACCAATGTTTTTGTGGCCTATAGAATAAGATAACCGCGATAAAAATAAACTCTATTAAATAAAAAAAAATAATTGGACGTCATAATAATTCGATCATAAGCTACGTTATGAAAATAAATAATTTGCAAGAGTGACATTATATCCTGTGAAATGATAACTCTCACAACGCCAGGACCTTAGGCTACGTACAAATTATTCATACATAATCTGCTTCTACTTACAAATTATCCCCACATATCTGCTTCTACGTACAAATTATCCCCACATATCTGCCTCTACATACATATTATCCCCGCATATCTGCTTTTACGTACAAATTATTCCCATATATCTGCACCTACATACATTGTATCCCCACATATCTGCGTCTACATACATATTATCCCCGCATATCTGCTTCTACGTACAAATTATCCCCACATATCTGCGTTTACATACATATTATCCCCGCATATCTGCTTCTACGTACAAATTATCCCCACATATCTGCGTCTACATACATATTATCCCCGCATATCTGCTTTTACGTACAAATTATCCCCATATATCTGCGTCTACATACATATTATCCCCACATATCTGCTTCTACGTACAAATTATTCCTACATATCTATCTAAAATTGATGAACGTTTTGAAACCTTCAAATCAAATCGAACTAACTCAAAAGTATTGTACCTAGTTTATTCACTGAGATTTCAAAGCGCTTTTCTATTCACTGGGGAAACATGAAAAATTCTGTTTCAAGCTCAAGCCGTATCAAGTTTGCTTTGGAGATTACGGTTTGCGGCATTCTATGAAATATTAATGTGAAATATTTTGCTTTCGACATTTACGTTTAAAGAATAACGAAGAGCGTGCTTGCTGTACAGTGCAATACGTGCAACTTTTTAGTTGATTTATATCTAGAGTTTTTCGTGCAATTTCCTGTGCTGTATGATGACGCTTAGAGCACGTTCAGATGACAAGCGCTCAACGCGCGTTATCAAAACGCGCGTTTACAAATACAAACATTTTATTCAGGCCGTACACACGCTACCGCGCGTTTTAACAAAGCGCGCGTTGAACGCTGCGCAGCGCTCAGTACGTTCAGATGACAAGCGCTCAACTACATATATACAACTACATATATTTTTTCAGGCCGTACACATGCTAACGCGCGTTTTAATAAAGCGCGCGTTGAGCGCTGCGTTAGCGCTCGACTGTTGTCAGCGCGCGTCAAAGCGCGCTTTGAGATCATTGGTTTTCTATGTTTCCGTTCAGTTAAGCGCGCTTTCGACGCGGATAACAGGCCGGTGATGGGCAGCAGCATCACCGGTGCGAGGAGCTATGTACTACGATCGCCAACCCGCCTGCCAAACGTATTTTAGGGTTCATAAGTATTAGAATTAAGTTTAAGTTTTAGTACTACTGAACTTTGGCGGCCGCGGCAACGCGCGTTCGACGCCTGACAAGCGCGTGTCATGTAAACACTATACATGCAAGTTAGTTCTTGGAATTATTTATATGCGACGGTGACCACTTCCCATCAAGTGAGTCGTTTACTTCATTGCTACCTTTATCATAAAATAAACTGGCCAAGTGCAAGTCGGACTCGCACTCGTAGGGTTCCGTAACACAGTAGAGTATTCTATAACTGATTTTTCGCAACTACAAAATTAATTTTGTTTTTCATAGTGTTTGTATGAAAAACAAAGTTATCTTTGCGGTCGCCATATCTCTAAACTGCAGACTGTATCTCGTTCAAACCAATTTTCGTTGAAAGTTTTTATTGAGATCTACAGCATATATTTTTTTTATATTTTTCACTCCCATACTTTAAAAGTTAGAGGGGGGGGAGGGACACACATTTTACCACTTTAGGCGCGCCTATCTTTCAAATGATTGACTTTGAGAAAAAATGATGTTATGAACCTCAACATCATTTTTAAAGACCTATCCATAGACACCCCACACGTATAGGTTTGAAGAAATTTTTTTTTTTTTGTTTCAGTTCTATGTATGGGATGCCCCCCCTTAAACTTTTATATTTTTTATTTTTGTATAAAAATCGGAAAGCGGTTTACAGAATACATCTACCTACCAAGTTTCAATTCTGTAGTCCTTACAGTTTCGGAATAAAATGGCTGTGACATACGGACGGACGGACAGACAGACAGACAGACAGACATGGCGAATCTATAAGGGTTCCGTTTTTTGCCATTCGGCTACGGAACCCTAAAAAGCAGCTTGATTAATTTTATTGTCACTTCCAAATATGAAGTATGCCTTTGTATATCTGAAGATTTTCATCAAATATTGATATCATTTATGTGGAATTAACCTGCAGCTATAATACCCTTCCAAAATGTATCAACCATCTTCCAAAAAGGAGGAAGATCTCAATTCGTCTGAATGATTTTTTTTGGATTTTAGTAATCATATAAAAAACATACTTTTGACTGTATTAGAAATATTTACCAACAAACTTCACAGACGTGTTGTATGTATGTATTCTAACAACTTGTACCATAAATAACAAGATAAGAACCTTATTTTCTACCTCGTTAAATTGAGCATCTGTTAAGCTTGTATTCTCAATGGGGCGGGCAATAAATTCCGTTTTATCCACACGTCGCCGTACTTGGTATGAGAATCCGAAAATCCAGCCAGTTACATCCGGTTTCACGAAACGTAACCGTAACCTGGGGATCTCCCTGAAGACCACATGAATAACGTACACGTAAACACGAAACAGATAAAATAGGTATTTCTTATATATATTTACTTCTTATAGGTATTTCTATTACTTTAATAAATAATTATTTTTATTTATTTAAGTGTAGGTACTTGTTTATATTTTTATTATTAGGATAATGATAGCTTGATTTGTTATGAGTAACGTTTGTATCACAAAGTCATCTGAAATTGAAGTACTTTCTTGGGTTGTTATTTAATATTTACGCCAATATTAGGCTATTTACTATGTTTTTTTATAGATCATTTATGGCCTTATTATTTTCGGCTAGGTTGTAAGGATGGACTGTCATTAGACTGCTTGTGGCTACAGCAGAATTAAATATGGGAAAGTCCTTATAAATTAAAAAGATGGTTAATAGCCTATATGTGTGAATATTAGGGATCATAAAAACTTAAAAAATAAATATTAAACGGTTCTTTGTTTTGTTACAGATAAAACCATATCAAAATGTCAGCACCTACAACCGACAGCACCGAAGCTATCACCAATTCAGGCTACGGAAGCAGCGACGAAACAGCGAGCCTTCTCGTCACTGGGCCGGCCGTCACCGTCATCGTTCCAGTCGAGAACAGATCTGTCAAACCAGTCCTCCAAAGACAAGATTGTACTACGCATCTCAGGCCCCAACTGTCAGGCGGCCCCGGAAGCGAAGAAAGCGCTGCCTCGGTACGAATCGAAGACTCAGCCGCGGCGACAAGAAGCGTCCCCGATATAGAATTACAATGTCGCGAACCACCGGCAGACCGCCCTCAGACGCTCGTTTCACCCGTAGCGACCTGCTCCCACCGCGGGTCAGTGACCACCTGCCAGCTAGTTCCACACACGTACTCCAGATGTCGTGTCTGCGAGCGGAGACAATCCACGGCGCCAATGTCGGCACTACAACTAGCGCGCTCTGTGTCGCGGGAAAGTGTACGATCTGCTTTGCACTACCCTTGCGGCTGTAGTAGTTCACTCCACGCTGTCAGTACGTGTCCTGTCATTCAACCACCGGCCTTGCTGCTACCTACGACAAGTACGAGAATCATCCGCCAGAGTTCACAACCGGAGTCTAGCGCATGCGCGACGCACTGCCCGCACCACGCCCATCATCACCCTAGCGCCTCACTACGGCAACTCAGAGAACCAGGCGACGGCATCGCTGGCATTGCGGCTGACTCGCTGCGTATCAACGGAGGGATGCGACCCTTCAAACAGGTAAGCTCTCAGTCCGATAGGTGGCACCACCAGTCCAAATATTTGGAATCAAAAAGTTTCCTTTCATCTTATCCCATAATAAATCAAAGGGTATCAGGGGGCAAAGGTTTGTGTATCCATTATGACTAAACCTTATTGTGAAATTTGAGAGATTTTCAAGAAAATTAATGATTCCGCGAAAGGTCTTGTCTGGTCTGATTAATTTGTTGTTTGACCTGAACGTGGTTAAGTCGGAATTTTAATCTCATTAGCGAGACTGTTGAATAAAGAGTACGGATAGAGAGCTTTAGAAAAACAAAGCAAACAAAAAATAAAAGCGCCGAGTATTACCAGGAAGCAAATAGACACTAATTATAGACCATGTGAAGTGCTACAAAAAGCAATTGTGTTACCAAATGGTTATTACTGCAAAAACAAGATAGAGGTCTTGCCGAAGCCATTTCTGTTAATATAAGTCACTCACATTTAACACTGAACATTAATACATTATCTGCTTATCCATTATTTTGTATAAAACACATTCAACAATGCACACGATAATTAATCTATCTCAGGTTCATTAGTTTGTGTGGTAACTATAATAATTTGAGTGTAGAGTGTGAAATGTAGATTAATAGACACCGTCAAAATATTGAGCAGATAAAAATCGATTTTCTAGCATAATGCTTACCTTGTCTATCGATTTTTTGACGTTTTTATGAACATTAACTTCGATAACTCACTAACTTTGTAATAGAAAGCCGAATTAACGGCTTTAATTAATAGTGTATTTAGTATGTACAGCAGCTTTGGTTGTTTAGTTCTGAGTGTAATTTGAAATCACAATATTGTCACATGAAGAAATTTCGGGGTTAGGCTGGAGTGTTAGTGCTGTGTAAGGGTCCGAGAGGTGATCCATAATAGAATCAAATCAAAATGATCGTTCTGATCAGTTTTTGATTTGATTTGTGTTTTTGTTCAGGGCCTGCTCCTATGTCCGCAAACCCTGTCGCAGACGCGTCGAGCCCGGCTGAGGCGAGCTTTCACTGAAGCTACGGGGGATACAGTTACCTACGTTAAAACGGTGCGCTTCAAAATTGGATTATGCACAGACAGATGCCATCACCGACTGTACAATCTTCGCACCTAAAATTGGAACACTTAAAAAACTTTAAAATAGTCATAACAAAATTAAACCATTCGGCGGGCCTAAATAGTTCACCTATCGAGAACTAACAGCTACCACAAATATAAAATGTGTGATAGCATTTGGTTAACGACTTTAAGATTAGTGGATTAAGGCTCAAAGTCAAGCATGTTAGCGAAATAGAAGTAGGATTAGCAGATAGATAGATATAAGATTTATCACGCTCACCCAACCCACGTCAGGTTGTACAGTCGACAAGGTATCTTTGGACTCATCACGAAAGTAATATATTAGTTGGCGAATGTGTCGTCCCTATAGCTTCGTTTAATGACCACTGATAGCCTCCCCCACGCCCCTAACATTTACCCTGGCACCAAAAACGCTTGTCACGAACGAATCGTTTTCTGTACATCACGGCGAAACATTCATCAGAACCATTGAGCACGTTTGGTATGACGGATTGGCTTTGGATGTCGAGCGATCCGAAATGTTCTACGTTCCTGGATATGATCGCAACTTTGTGTGGTTTGGGAAAAAACGTTTTGTCATCGCTTTGGGTTCTCCACTCAGCCAATACACAGCACCTACACTATCATCAGCTATCCATCCTTCCTCACGGATACTGGTAGCGCTATGCACTTTAGATTGATGAATAGATTGCACTATGTTGCTTTTACCTGTACGTAGAGGTGTTGCTATATATAGAATTATCTAGATGTTCATATTGGATTGAACATGAAATAGATCAGTATCGGCGATGAACATCAAACCCTAGTGATAGTTTACAGTGTAAAAAGATCGAGCTTAAAATATTTACCATCTGACATGAAACTCTGATTATAGCAGAATTACATGGCAAAATGATAATTCTAAATAATTAACTTTACAAAACATGTAGGAAACACTGAAAATTGTGAATTGGTTAAGCACAACATAACACTTACAGAGATTTTCTGGCAACGAATTTTCACAAAGCAATTCAAAGCCGGCGGTTATCCCTTAATGTATTAGCCTTAAATAACCTTGCACATATAAGAGATTATTTTAATCTTTTTCATTAATAATGGGTCGAAAGGGAGGCGCAGATTTGGGAAATGAACAACTAAGAGGCATATTTGTGAAGATTACATCTGGCAACATTTGAATTACGTAAGGAAGAAAGAAGTAGGTAAGGTATACTATAAAAAAGTATTTTATCAACCGTGATATTTAAGATTAATACGCATCAAGGGGTATCATCAATTTTATTGTCGTCATACGATAAAGCTACCCCACCCCGCCTGATCGTCGTGCGAACTTCGTTTACTCTCAGGCATTTTATGCAAAAATAAATCTTTAGAATTTTTATGAGTGCGAGTTCAAGGCTAATAGGATGTTTTGCTCCTATTTCCTGGACTTATTAGTGTGGAGAAGTTTTATTTCTTCTACTATATATTACTGTTATATCACTTGTATTTTGGCAACAGACCAGCTGTGGTAGTCTGTTATAATTTAGAGCTTGTTATATTTTGTCTGGAGACAATATGACTGTACCCTGTTTCAAAAACGTACCTACTGAAACAGTTGGATTCTGTTTTCTATTAAAACCAACCTCATGATATTTCAGTAGGTGTCATGGCAAGATGAGTAAAATATAAGAAATCAATTTTGACGAACGCTTGTTTCATTTCAGCTTCTATGTTAAATTGATACTTTTTATTATTATGCAAGTTTGTCAGTGAACCGTATAAAGAATAAAAAAATAAAAAAAAAAGTTTGTCAGTACTTCTTTTCGATTTTTTTTTTTAAAACCAATATATACAATATGACTACATAGGTACCTCATGTGTCATTTCAATGACAAACTGATTTTATTTGTAACACCTTCCTGAACTGAAATTGAATGAAAAATCTGAAATTCTCTCAAATCCATCAATACAGCTAAATGGAAACTGATAGGATTATCTTCTTTACTATTTCATGGATGTTTTCCAATTCTCCAATGCGAAGTCCGTCTGGATTTCACAGATTTCACTAGAGGATATCCATCTCAACGTCGATAAGTCTTGCCCGATCAATCTTTGAGCACTCACCTGCCTCAACGAGCCTGTTTGACGTTAAACAATAAATTATACACGTAATCTAGTTTTGGACGTCAGCCCGTCTCTCTTGGAAGTATCGGCTAGAATGTATATAAATAGTATAGTCAAATAAATTGGCAGTAGCTAAGGTTGCAGGATTTTGTATTCGGTGTATTGTTTTGCCATCGGTAAGTGGATACTCCCATAAGATCTCTTCCCTCTGTCGCAAAATAAACCCTTCTTTATTTTTTTACTATTAAAAATCCAATAGTTCCTGTAGTAAGTGCTAATAACCTGTTTTCATTCACATGAGTTACCTTGTTTTGACAGAACAATTACAGAAGTAATGTAAGAACATAGTTTTGTGCTTTATTATAGTCAGAGTGAAATCAAAGATGTTGCGAAACGAGTCGTCCTAACACGTATGTCAAAACGGAAATTAAACTAGTTAATATATGCAGTGAGTGGTATCCAAAATTTTATTCATGCATTAGCAGGCAGAAGGCAAACCACCATTCCAATGAGCTGATACGCCTGACTCCTCTCACGCAGTACACCGATATGGTATGGATAAGAATCAGTCAGGACCATAACAAATTACGTGACAAAAAAAAATGTATTTCAAACCAGTAGGTAAAAACGGGTGGTTGATAGATAAATACAATTAAGATAGTTTAAAAACTAAAACAACCGACTTCCATGCTCCGCGAGTATATACAATTTTAGTAGCTAGTTTGAGACGTTTATCGTCATATCTCCGGAGATACTTATCATATCTCATTAAAAATACAATAGGACCACCTCGGAAATCTTTTTACCTTACCGATTAATAAAAGAATAATCGAATAGGTTTACAATTGACGGAGTAATCGCGTAACATACATACAAAAAAAATAAAACATACAGACGAATTGAGAACCTCCTTCTTTTTGGAAGTCGGTTGAAAAGTAGCAACGCTTTAGAACTGCCTTTTCATCCATAGTAAAAATTATAGGGTTGCTCCCAAAAGACATGATATTTTAAGATTACTGAATTATATTAATAGCTTGTTCGATGCAAGTATTACAAACTGTAAATTTGATAACGAAAATCTTGTACATGCCAATTTCATCTACAGGTACAATTTTCAACCGACTTCTAAAAAGAAGGAGGTTCTCAATTCGACTGTATGTTTTTTTTGTGTGTATGTACACGATTACTCCGTCAATTGTAAACCAATTCAAATTATTTTTTTATAATCGTAAGAAACATCTGTATTACAATTTATAAACAAGCGTTTATTCTCTCATAATACAATACTAATCTTTTCTCTATAACCATAGAGTTCCTAGCTCTATCTTCTATTTTGATCGCTAGAGGCGCCACACCGGTTAGACACACCATGCAGGTTTTATTATAGCAAAACGCTAACAATCGGTAGGGTATATTTTCGAGGCGGTCGAATTTCATTGAGATATGATAAGTTTATCTAGAGATATGATGATGAACGTCTCAAACTTGCTACTTAAATTGATTCGTGGGGCATGGAAGTCGGTTGTATTAGTTTTTAAACTATCTTAATTATTAACATTTTGATATATACGTTGTACATAATTTAAGCAATTTAATAAATCTGACATTTTTCAAAGTAGAAATAAATGAATAGCTGAAAGCCTAAACTGAAAACCAATTATTTACAATGAAGATTAATAACTGACAACAAGGTGGTAATGCTCCAAGCAGAAGAAGAAGAAGAAGAGAAGAAGAAAAAAAAAAAATTTTAGCAAACGAACCAACCAAAATCCTATAAACAGTAATCCACATTATTTTCAAACAGAAAAGGGATTTATTATAATTAAATAATGTTAACTATAACAAAAGCTACATACTCCGTTAATAAATGAAACACCAGACAGCAAATTGCATTAAACCGAGGCTGTATTCAATTAAGCATGGCTATCAAATTAAGCATTTACCACTGCTGCACCACACGGGAAATGGAAAAATAATTAGTTTTTTATTGGTGCCATGATTAATATACAATGGATAACCAAATAGCTGGTATATTGAATTTCGTGTTGTACGCGTTATTTTTAGTAGCTGTTAAAATTAAATGTACATAGTTTAATTTTACAATAAATACTAAAAGTTAGTTGAACATAGGCCTGCCCCTAATTGTGTCACTAAATATGTTTCATATATAAAATGTAATAATTGAATATACATTTTATAGTATCAAGTATTTTATAAAATAATTATAGGGAACCTCTTTCAAATAAAGACAGACTTAAAAGATATGGCGTTTTAATAAGTAGCCGACTTAAGTGTTGTTTTTTTTGTATAATGCCTCGTTTTTTAGCAATAACAATTACTTGCGCAAATACAGAAACATCTCACTCAAACAATAAATAATAAAAATATCTGAATATACGGTTATAAACGTGCTGATAGATTACGTTTAAACCAAAACAGCTTTTGACAGTGAATCTAGAATTTGTTTACAGTATTTTATTTTTCAAATATGTATTTATTGTAAATTCAATGCGTCTATTTGTATTTTTAACCGACTTTAAAAAAAAAGTTGGAGGTTTCTCCATTCCACTGTATATAAAAATATATATGTATATAGATAGATATATATTTATGTGTGTTCGCGGATAACTTCGTTGTTTATGAACAGATTTTGATGATAATTTTTTTGTTGGAAAGGAAATATCATAAGGGTGGAACCATAGGTTATTTTATTGAGATCTGATAAGTATCCCTAGAGATATGGAGATAAACACCTCAAACTTGGTACTGAAAATTAATAGCGCGGCATTTGAAGTCGGTTCTTTTAGTTTTTTAAACGATCTTATTATTTTGTAGTATACAAAATCAACTAGGAAGCTAAAAACATCTAACTAATTTATTAGATCTCCTGAACTCACCGCAAACAAAAACATTCAGCCTTATTTGACATATGAGATGTGCTTATTTAGGAAGCTAAAGTGGGTAATTAGATAGAGAAACAGTGTCGGATTCAGGGAATGTTATTTTAGGTTGATTAGCATATTTTCTTTGGTTTGTTGTCGAGTAGCTCAGTAATAGTATTAGGCTTTGTTTCTAACACGCCCACGATGTTGTTGTCTAATGACAACTTTGAAAGACAAGATTATTATAATTATTATTTCCGGGCCCTTGTATGGGATGCGACTAGTGTCGACACTCAGGCCCCGTCCTGTCTCAGTGGGACAGTGTCGAGAGCTGGAGCCGCGGTGGAAGCTGCTGAAGACACCAAGCGGCGTAAATAAGCATCTTTATCTAGTAGCTACATATTTATGCCCTTGGTGTTGAACATTTTGGTCCATGGGGTCCAAGCACCAAAACTTTTCTCAAGAAAATTGCTCCACGCCTTGTCGATGCCATCGGCGACAAAGGGGCTGGCTCATTCTTAGCACAAAGAATTGCTTTAGCGATTCAACGCGGGAATGCAGCCAGCGGTCTTGGCACTTTAACACACGGACATCCCTTAATTTTTAGTTAGTTGAGTATAATTTCAATTTTAAATATTTTATTTATAATGAACATAATATTAGTAAACACCTTTCATCATCAGTCGTAATATTGAAAGATAGATAGATAAACTCTTTATTGTCATATCAAAGAGACAACATATAACATACTAGCTGATACCCGCGACTTCGTTCACGTACATCAAGAATTATATCACTGCAAAAGCTCTGTCTATCAAGTATTTGTGTGATCTTAGTTATTTAAGTTATTTGTGTATAGATCATTTTACTATATTCATGCTCATGCTATAAAGTATCTCCTTGTTTTTAAGTAAGATCTGATCGTCCGTTTAAGCGTGATAAGGTAACAAACAGACAAAGTGTCAGAGTTACAAACGTTATTATAATATTAAGTCTGGATTGATGTCAACATTTTAAGTTATTAATTAAGTTATTTAAGATATTAGTTTTTTATACATTATAATATACAATCTAAAATTTTGCCGTCCAAAGATATTCAAACCCGTCGCTTCTGGGTAATCATCATCATCATTATCAGCCAATTTCCGTCCACTGCTGGACATAGGCCTCTCCCATGGCACGCCACTGAGCTCGATCTTCAGCTATTCGTTTCCAACCGCTGCCAGCAAGCTTGCGAATATCATCGCTCCACCTAGCTGGAGGGCGTCCTACACTACGTTTGCCAAGCCGTGGTCTTCACTCTAGAACTCCTATACCCCAACGGTTATCGGTTATACGACAGATGTGACCAGCCCACTGCCATTTCAGCTTGCTAATCCTTTGACCTAAGTCAATAACTTTGGTTCTCTGACGGATGACTTCGTTCCGAATTCGATCCTTCAGAGTAACTCCGAGCATAGCCCTCTCCATAGGTCGCTGAGCGACTTTGAATTGGTGAACTAGTCGCACCGTCAGTGTCCACGTCTCGGCTCCGTAAGTAATAACAGGTAAGACGCACTCGTTAAAGACTTTCGTCTTTAGGCTTTGTGGTATGGGCGAAGAAAAGACTTGACGAAGTTTTCTGAATACTGCCCATCCCAACTGTATTCTTCTGCAAGCTTCCTTCTCGAAGTTGTTTCTACCCAATTGCAAGATTTGCCCAAGGTAGACGTATTCGTGAACAACTTCGAGAGGAACTCCGTTTAGGGCAATCGGTTCCGGAATATCATGTTCGCTGAACATGATCTTGGTCTTATCCAAGTTCATCCGGAGACCGATGCGTGCAGAAGAATCAGCACGGGTAGATAGCATGTGTTGCAAGGCCTGCACGGTTTCAGCCATGATGACGATATCATCTGCAAATCTCAAGTGTGAGAGGTAATTGCCATCGACATTTATGCCCTGTCCTATCCAGTTCAGCATTATGAACATATCCTCTAGAGCGTTTGTGAACAATACGGGGGAAATAACGTCCCCTTGTCTCACACCTCGATGTAAATGGATATGTTCAGTCTGCTGATTTTGTACTTGGACGGTCATAGTCGCGGCGTTATACAGACCTCTCAACACTTGCACGTATCACCAATCAACTTGGCACCGTTGCAGAGGCTCCAGAACAGACCAGGTTTCAATCGAGTCAAAGGCTTTCTCATAGTCCAAAAAAGCTAAACACAGGGGCTGGTTATACTCTTCGGTCTTCTGTATAACCTGCCGCACTGTGTGAATGTGGTCTACGGTGCCATATCCTCCTCGAAACCCAGCCTGCTCGGGAGGCTGAAATTCGTCAAGTCTGCGCGCGAGACGATTTGTGATTACTTTCGAAAAAAAGCTTATAGACATGGCTTAAGAGGGAGATAGGTCGATAGTTCTTCAAAAGGGTTTTGTCTCCCTTTTTGAAAAACATAACAACAACACTTTTACTCCATGTCTTCGGAGTTCTCCCCGAAAAGAGAACGGAATTAAAAATGCGCTGAAGCTGTAGTAGCGTAGGAGTTCCACCGGCTTTTAAGAGCTCCTTTGTAATTCCATCCTCTCCGGGGGCTTTTCCGTTTTTAAGCTGTTGTTGCTGTTGAGAGCCATCACAATTTCATCTAGGCTGATTTCTGGCAGATCTTCGGTATAGTGGCGGGTTAGAGTGGCTCTAGGATCCTCAATACCGGGTTGGGGAAGGGACGCTTTTGAAGTATATAATTGGCTATAGAAGTCTTTTACTTTCTTAAGAATCTCCGTCTTAGAAGCGACGACACTCCCGCTAAAAGTGGTCAACTTCGTCAAATGGCTTCGGCCCAGCTGTTGGATAAAGACTTTTGACCCCCGGTTTTGCTCGATCGCTTCTTTAATTGAGCGTGTGTTAGAGCCCCGGAGGTCACGTCGTACAAATTTAAAAATCTTTTTATTTAGGGTCCGTTGATCTGACGAAGTGGCTGCAGTGTTTTCACGTCGCTTTTGTATTAGCTGCAGAGATTCCTCTGAAAGCTTGGACTTCTTGCCAGCACCTCGCGTCTCACAGAATTTTGTCCCTTCCTCCCTGAGGATGTCCACCACATGGTCGAGATCCTGGTCAACGTCAACGTCAATTATGGTTTCCAGTGCAGCAAATCGGTTTTCCAGTTTCAGCTGGAACGTTTCAGACCCGACCACGGATTCTAGCATGTTGGGTCGGAGCGTGGATTTCATTAGACGAACACGTTCAAGCTTGCAGTCGATATCTAGAGAGCTTCGGACTAGTCGGTGATCACTGCCGGTTTTAAACCTAGTGATCACTGAGACATCTCTAAATATGCGCTTGTTGCCCGTCATAATGAAGTCGATTTTGTTTTTGGTCACAGCATCGGGGCTTTGCCACGTCCACTTCCGCTGGGGGTCTTTCTGAAAGAAGGAGTTCATCAGAAAAAGGCCCTCTTTTTCTAGGAAGTTGACGAGCATTTGTCCCCTATGATTTCTGCTTCCCAATCCGTGTGGTCCAACTACCGATTCGCCGCTTGCTTGTACTTCCATTTTAGCGTTAAGATCTCCCATGACAACGTTGAAGTGGGCGTTTGGGGTGGTATGCAAGGCCTTAGAAATGTCTTCGTACATTTCTTCCACTTCATCATCCGAGTGTGCCGAAGTCGGTGCGTATACTACGATAACGTTGAGGTTATACCTCTCGGTGAGTTTGATCACAAGATACGCTACCCTTGTCGACACACTGGAGATTTCTAGAACGTTATCAGAGAGGATCTTGTGGACCAAGATCCCGACGCCGCCTTGGGATGGTTGTTCTCTCTCTCCGCTTCTGGGTTATAAATTAAATTAAATATAAAGTTATAACACCTACAATTTCATGAAAATATGAGTATAATTCGAAGTGATCAGACCAATTAAAGTTGATCTTATAGCGTCATGAACTAAAAAAGCTCATACGGATTTTTATATAAAAAAACACTACATCATAATAGGTTTTTCCGTATGGGTGCAACGATGCCACAGACAAACTACATACAGATAGATACACATACACAGATACGTCAAACTTATAACACCCCTATTTATTTTCGGGGCTGAAAAAATATGAGACGACCACCTTTTGAATTATTAGAAGTATAAAATTGCAACTATTCAACATATCTTGTAACTTTCAGTTTAAGTTCTAAATCTGAGCTATATACAAGTCCACAGCATCTACTTTGGCCCGAACAATGTCGTTTATCTAGCACACTATGGCATGGCTCCAACGAACCACAATGGACTTTCTGCATAGGATTCTGTCACAGTAAATCATGCTTTGACCGTTTATCCATGTTGCGATCGAGCGTTTACTTCGTGTGCTTTGTGTAGGGTAGAGTTTACATAACTTTGTATTGAAGTTTATCGCGACTTTATTATTTTTACAAAGATGTAATGTCAGTACACTTACACTATAGCAATTTGGATAAAATGTAAGAAAAATATTTTTAAAGGCGAAAAAAAAAGCTTAACTGCAATTTCTATTATTGAATGTGGATATTTGCTTTATAATCTTCGAAGATTATATAAATAACTGTTTATAAAAATATTTTTATAATATCTTCACGAAATAATCAAGCAAACTAGCCTAGTGTCAAAAGTATCTATAGAAAAAAACTACTTTGAAAAATTACACATTCCAATGTTATTTATATAACAGCACTAAGGGTTATTTTACTAACTACGTCGAGTTTTTTCATCACTGATACTACAAAATCTAAAGACCAAAGTCTTTAATGAGTGCGTCCTACCCGTAATGACATATGGAGCCGAGACGTGGACACTGATGGTGCGACTGATCCACCAATTAAAAGTCGCTCAGCGAGCTATGGAAAGGGCTATACTTGGAGTATCTCTGAAATATTTTTTTTAATATCTTATAGGCAAGCGTTTGACCACTATCTCACCTGATGGTAAGTGGTGACGCGGTGGAAGATGGTAAGCACGCTAGGCCTAGAATGCGAACTGACTCTCAAGGATCGCTGCCGGAACATATTAGATGTTAGGCGGCAGATTTTCTAACTTGAGGGTGGTAGCTGGCCAGGCGGACACTAGATAGTGTCCTACCACCATGCGGAGGTTGGGGGTTTCTTAACGATGTTTTTCCTTCACCGGAGGGCCACTGTGAAAAGCGCATCTTTCGTAGAACTGATAACCGTTGGGATAAGCGTGTTCTAGAATTGAGACCACGGATCGGTAAACGAAGTGTAGGACGCCCTACAGCTAGGTGGAGCTATGATATACGCAAGCTGGCTGGCAACGGTTGAAAACAAATAGCTAAAGATCGAACTGATGATGACCTGCCATAGGAGAGGCTTATGTCCAACAGTGGAAGAATAATGGCTGTGAATAATAAGAAACAAAAAATTGGGAAGTGGACTATGTCCCGCAGTATACCGATGTAGGTTGATTATGATGAACATAATAATACTCAATGTATTATTATAATTTGCCTAATTACTCCATTACTTATTCATGATAGCTTCAAAGTCAGATTACACTTAGCTTACAATATTCATGATGTAACCTCTAGTACAGAGTACTTTATGAACTTATGGTACTTGTACCATTATTTATTCTGTGCCTATGGTTCGGTTGTTTACCACCTATTGATTTATGATACGTAAGGGTTATCGGTTATGGCCAACTATTGAAAGATTTATTCATGGGAAGGGCTGGATACCGGCATAGTTCTTTAAAAGGTTGTTCAATTTTCGATTATGAGGTCGAAGCGGTTAGAATAATGGTCTCGTCTACTAAAGAATATTATGGCAATTTCATATATTATTTATGAAAATTAAGTTTTGAATAGTCAGTAAGTTATATGTCTGTGTGTACTTTACTATTTACAATAAAACATAATGTATGTATAACTTAAAAATGGGCAGGGGTCGGCTCGCGGTAGACATAACTATGTTAACTAACATAATATGGAGTAAGACGTACTACGCGTGTAGTTAATTTATAAACTTAAAAATAATTAACTAATTTGATGATATAAATAATATATGATACCTAAACTATACATAAATAAAACTGCCCAAGTGCGAATCAGCATCGCGTCTCTTATCGCACACAATTAGGGAGGGTTCCGTACAATACAAAAACATAACAGTTTCAACCTCATATATTTGATTAATTGATATTACCAAGAATATTTTGTTTGGTCGCGATCTAGAAAGACGGGGCTCGTTTACTAGCGCCATCTATGTCATTTTGCCGAAACTATTTAGATAGAGGGCGTTTAAAAACACGTTTTTTGTATGGGGACCCCCTTTAATTTTTAACTTTATTTTGTTTTTAGTATTTGTTGTTCTAGCGGCAACAGAAATACACCATCTGTAAAATTTCAACTGTTTAACTATCACGGTTAATGAGCTATAGCCTGGTGACAGACGGACAGATAGACAGACAGACAGACAGACGGACAGCGGAGTCTTAGTAATACCCTTTGGGTATGAAACCCTAAAAACAGAAGAAAAGTCTGCCGGGGTAAGTTATATAGTAGAAAAAATTTTCAAAATAAAATTATTTGGGACTATTCTTTAATGTGTACAAAGGGATCAGTCTATCGTATTAATTTCGGAATATTTTGCCTTATTCAAGGGTCATATTCCAGGATGAAAATACAAATTTGAGTGGAACAAAGAAAGAAGGCCTATAATTGACAAAACTCACACTATTAAAGATTAGAGTGGTATCATACTAAATAAAGGTACGGCCACATCGCGGCGTCCTGCGATCTGCGGGCGTGATCTCAGTACTTTTCAATTGTTTTCTGATCGCGTTTGGTGTGAACCAGTCGGTACAAATACTACTGCGCTATCTGATTGCCGCCTAGATCGCGCATGCAGGACGCTGCGGTGTGTCCGTACCTTAAGTATTTTCTATATTACTGTTGTTTTGTTGAATGATATTTATATACGAGAACATATTATTATTAAAATACTTGTAGCCAAACCAACATTATACTTAATGTTGGTTTGGCTACAAGCTAAATACTTTTAAAATAAAAATCTGGCCAAGTGGAAGTCGGACTCGCACTCGTAGGGTTCCGTAAAAAGTAAAGTATTCAATAACTATGATTTTTCGCAACTGCAAATGTTTTTCATATAGTTTGTATGAAAAACAAATCTATATTTGCGGTCGCTATATCTCAAAAACCGCTGACTATATCTCGTTCAAACCAATTTTCATTGAAAAATTGTATTGAGATCTACAGAATATATTTTTTCTAGATTTTTAACTTCCTTACTTTAAAAGTTAGAAAGGGGAAATTAAGAAGACATTTTTTTTGTTTAAGTTCCATGTATGGGTTGCACCCCCTCCCCCCTCTTAAACATTTATATATTTTATTTTAGTATAAAAATCGGAAAGCGGTTCACAGACCACAATTCTACCTACCAAGTTTCAATTCTGTAGTCCTAATAGTTTCGAAATAAAAAGGCTGTGATATACGGATGGACAGACAGACAGAAAGACATGACGAATCTATAAGGGTTCCGTTTTTTTCCATTCGGCTACGGAACCCTAAAAACAGTTAAATAATATAAAATCGTTCCAAAACAATAAAAAAAAACTGTCTTCGAATGCTGCTTCATTTTCAACACCAAGTTTGAGGAGTTTCTCTCCATTATATCTAGCATATAAGCATCAAATCTTTATAAAAATAATGGGACAATTTTGGATTAAAATGCTTGGTAAAAAAAATTGCAAATCCGTCTTTATATGACGGAGTCATGCTTGAACATACAGTAAAAAATTAAAACATCTGAATTAAGCACCTCTTCCTCAACTTAGTGCAGCTTATTTTCAAGAAATTCTAACTGAAATTATGACTACAAGAAATTGAGCAAGTATTTTTCACTTAAGTTTAATAAAAGAAGAAACTGCTGGTTCTACTACCATGTGCGTCGGTAAATCCGTATGAGGTTTTTGTTCTTTCTTTATTGCTGGTAATGATAGCATGTAATTCTAAGAAAACATATTTTCCTCTTAGCAACAGGGAAAAAATTGTTATCTAATTTATACTTTGGATGTCACTGCGTTTCTCGGCTGGAGCTTTTGTCCTCTAAAACATAAAATTTATTTGTTAGGGCTAATTATACAACTTTTTTTGTAAGTGGCAATTGTAGGGTGTCCAGCTATTACTAAGTTTTTTTTTACACATTACTAGTATTCTTTTTAACCCCTCCAACTAAGCTACGTCAATAGTGCAATGGGTGGGGTGGGGTGGGGATTGAACTCACGACCTCTCGATCACCAGTCCGACACCCTATCCATTGGGCTATTGCCGCCTTTGGTACATATGATGTACATGCTAGCTCTACATTGTATCGCTGGAATATAAGCATTGATTTTAAACATTATTATCAACAGTCCTTATACAAGCCGTTAGCAAAACTACTTTTTCTAGGTTCCGTACCTCAAAAGGAAAAAGGAACCCTTATAGGATCACTTTGTTTGTTGCTTTGTTGTTGTTGTTGTTGTTGTCTGTCTGTCTGTCCATCTGAAGACCCCTTTTTCTTAGGAACGCATAGAGATATCAAGTTGAAAATCATATCAAATACTCGGTGCCTACGGTGTCTTTTGGCAGTGAAAAATCAAACTCGTAAGTCAACGCGATCAAAAGATGTGACGTGTATGTCGCACATGATCGCATATTTTGCGATTTCACAAGGGAATCAAAAATATAGGGTACTTTCCGTTGACCTAGACTCATGAAATTTGGCAAGAAGCAAGGTCTTGAAGTATTTATTATATAGGAATAAATGTGAAAATCATAAATACGTTACAACAAAACAACGTATTATTTGCAGTTGGTGCAATACATTTTCTATGGATCGAACTGCAAATTTAATTAATTTTAATTTAGTTTGACAAATTTGTAAGGAAGCCTCGGTGTGCGTGTCCGACTCGCACATGGCTGGGTTTTTTTTATAGTAGATAGCAAGCGTTGGACCACTATCTCACCTGAAGTTACGTGAAGATGTGATCGGCGATGTAGCACGCTTGCCTAGAAGATACCTATTCACTCGCGATTTTAAGGACACCGGATTGTACTTAATAGGAAACAGATTCTGGCAGGGAATTTCATTCCTTCACTGTGCGAATTATGTATTTGAATGCGAAGCGCTTTGTGCGATAAAATAGAATATCTAATATGTGTAACGATGACGCATGTCTGTGCGCCTGGTAGTACGATGGTAAAAGGGAGCTGCATTCAGTATTGCTGATATCATATCTAATAGTTTATAATCATCTTATCTAACTACCTACAGTATAAACTGTACCAACCATAACTTTGAAACCAAAATCCCGAGTCCATCTATTAAGATTAGGTAAGTAATAACCTGTAAAATTTTACAGCTTCTGTTAAAACCCTCTACATATTTTGTAGCCATTCGGTCTCAAATAGAATAGACTTCATTAAATGTTATACTTTGTTTTTATATAAGAACAAGTATGCCCGGCGTGTGCTACTACGATAAAGCAACTGGCCAAGTGTAAGTCGGACTCGCACTAGCAGGGTTTCGTTACACAGTAGTAAATTTTATAACTATAATTTCAAAGTGTTTGTATTAAAAACAAAGTTATAATTGCGGTTTTGAAATGTACCATATCTCAAAAACTGCCGACTACTATCTCCAAACCAATTATCGTTGAAAGTGTTTATAAATTTAAAAATGTAATAAAATATATATCTACAGCATATTTTATTTTTAGATTTTTATCTCCTTGATTTTAAAAGATAGAGCCCCTGGGGACCCCCGTAACTACTGAAAATAAGTCCTGAAAATTGGACCCTTCACCCTAAAAATTCTTGCTTCTGTTAAAAATGTGATGACAGTAACGAAGAAATGTTATTTTATTCATTTCAAAAAACGTCTCATTATGCCATCACCCATCTCGTTTTGGACGGCCAACATTCCTTAAACTTGTTCCTTATTTACACCATTAAAACTATCGTATCATTTTATCCTCTGATAACGACCAAAATATACCGTACCAAAACTTCGTTGTTTAGTACGAAAACTAGCTATTTCAGTTGAAATCTATTCTATCGCATACGCTGTTAGCATTTACAAAGAGGATATTACCGTATAACTGGGCAAATAAATTTCAAGCACAATCTCAAATATTTTGTGCGAGGATATGTAAGAGTCTCAAGCATTATGTATGCAAAAAGCTCAACCGGTTTAGTGTAACACGGAGACCTTTTTACAGAAAACTTCAATGATTTCAGTACCTTAAGTTGAGAAGATATAGTATAGAGATATAGATATATATTTTACTTTTAAAAAGTTAATATTGTAGGTATAAATCTGGGCATAGAGCAAATATTATTTTCTTTAACTTATTATTATTATTATTAATAGCCCTAATTGTTGGGCAAAGGCCTCCCCCCATGACTTCCACGCATCTCTATCCTGTACTAATGTAGACCAGTATTCGCTAAAAGGCGTCGAGCACATTTCTCCATCTTCTACGTGGTCTGCCGCGCCGTCGGTTAGCTATATTAGAGTGACACTTAGAGGTGATTTTGGCCCAAAGCTGGTCCGATATGCGGCAGATATGGCCAGCCCACTTCCACTTTGGCTTGGTGGCTTTCTCAGCAACGGCAACAATTTGGATTTTGGTACGTAGCTCAGCGTAGTTTCGAACATGGTCTGTTAGTTCAACACCTAGAATGCTACGCTCCATTGCCCGTTGGCAAACCTTGAGTTTGGACTTTTTAATGTTAGTCAGAGACCAAGTCTGTGCGCCGTAGGTCAGCACAGGAAGAATGCACATGTCCATGAGTTTTCTTTTGAGTTTCAAAGGTAGGTTGCCCTTCATAATTCTTTAACTTAAATTTAAAATATAAATAATTTCGGTTTGTTTACAAAACGAAAATATAAACTTCAAAAGCCGCGCCAGTCATTTTTAGGGTTCCGTAGCCGAATGGCAAAAAACGGAAACCTTATAGATTCGTCATGTCTGTCTGTCCGTCCGTATGTCACAGCCATTTTATTCCGAAACTGCTAGGACTACAGAATTGAAACTTGGTAGGTAGATGTATTCTGTGAACCGCTTTCCGATTTTTATACAATAGTAAAAAAAATAAAAGTTTAAGGGGGGGCATCCCATACATGGAACTGAAACAAAAGAAAATTAAGATAGGCGCGTCTAAAGTGGTAAAATGTGTGTCCCCCCCCCTCTAACTTTTAAAGTATGGGAGTGAAAAATCTAAAAAAAATATATGCTGTAGATCTCAATAAAAACTAACAACAAAAATTGGTTTGAACGAGATACAGCCAGCAGTTTTTGAGATATGGCGACCGCAAAGATAACTTTGTTTTTCATACAAACACTATGAAAAACAAAGTTAATTTTGTAGTTGCGAAAAATCATAGTTATGGAATACTTAACTGTGTTACGGAACCCTACGAGTGCGAGTCCGACTTGCACTTGGCCAGTTTTTTTCTGCCAAGTTTGATGTCTGATCGAATCATCAGATTTCGATACAATTACAACAGAACTAAACGGCATCAATATATACTCTTAATACTCTCTCAGCCAAAAAATAATATGCAAATTGGAATTCTTAAATATAATAATAATCATAAAAAATACTGTCAAATTGAGAACTTTTTGAATTATTGGACTATTATTAATTTATTTTATGTCCAATCATCACATTATTCCAAGTTTATGTACGGTTGTACATTGCACATTTTTCTAAGGATTTGCAAATTGCTTATCCATGCTTCGAGGGCAGTAACGTTGGTCGGAGTCTACCTCTACGTAAAAATGTTTTTGTTTAGCTTCCTTATAAAACCATCGCGTCAGCAAGTTTCTTAAACAATCTCAGTGTAGCCCGTTTTGCAAAGGCAAAAGAAGTTATAAGAGCTGGGAATCACATTGTGAATTTAAATAGCTTGATCGTATTGTAGAAAAATGGACTGGAATAGTAAATTTCAATAAGTCACAAAGGTCCTTCTTTACGAGTTGCATTACAAAGTCGGTGTACAATGGAGAATTGTAAACTAACCAAACTCTATGTACTCGGGGGCTTAGTGCAAAAATACTATTTGTGAAGTAAAATAATATAATATACCTTTTAAGTAAAGATATACATTCGTTCATTTTAAAACATATAATAATTTGTAAGTATGAGTTTATAGTTATTTATAGTAGTACTAGTGCGGTAAGTGGTTTTTACAAATGAGTAGATGAATGTCGCGATGAAGTCGAGGTTTTACCATAGTCACGAGTTTGTAAAAACCAATATCCGCACGTGTGTCATATTGTATATACAACGTTATCAGCATATTTGGGAGAAAACAACAATTGGTTATACAACAAACACAACTGGAACATAAATCAAATAGTTTTTGACGTTTCTAATATGAAAATGGCAAAAATTTGCGAATGGCGCAACTTTTAGTAAAAATTAGAACTACATATTTCGTCTCATATTTTACTCTTAGGTATTAAAGTAAGACACGCGTATTAAGCATAAGCGCTTTCTAGGAGGTTCTAACATTCCTCTCAATGTGAAACACTTTGGTGGAAGTCGAAGAAGAAGAAAAAATTAAAAAGAAACGTTAAGGATCGCACGGTGTAATACAGCGCAGCATGCGGTTAAGTAGGTACTTATGTGAGAGTACCTATTTTACCACACGCGCAATTTTTAATTTTCAAACATTGTATACAAGCTTCGTAAATGCATTTTTTGAGCAAATGTGTTGAAAAGCATATTACTTTAGTTGTTGTATTGTTTTAGCAATGCACTTTTACATGCAAGTCTTTTTCTTCGACATTTTATTTTTCAACCATAGTTTTTTATTTATTATATCAAAAAATAATGTATCCCACAACTGGAACATTTTCTAGTGATTTCACAACACGCCACACCGCCGGCTGCCTCGCATTCCGATACCGCGTGTGTGTAAGTATTTAGTAATTGAGAGCCCAGTGGCGTAATCGGGAGAACGGTCGGCTTTGATGCCAGAGGTACCGAGTTCAATCCCCGCCGTGCACCAATGGATATTTCTATCGATAAATTTATGTGCGCTTTTCACAGTGGTCCTCCGATGAAGGAAAAACATCCTTATGAAACCAACTTCCCCCGCATGGTGGTAGGACACTATGTAGTGTCCGTCTGGCCAGTTTGGTAACTGGCCAGAACACATTAGATGTTTGGCGACAGATTTTCTAACTTGAGGGTAGTCCCTCGAGTTAGAAAATCTGTCACCAAACATCTAATGTGTTCCGGCAGCTATCTTTGAGAGCCAGTTCCCATTCTAGGCCTAGCGTGCTTACCATCTTTGACCGCATCATTACTTACCAACAGGTGAGATAGTGGTCAAACGCTAGCTTATAAAATATTTAAAAAGAAAAAGTTGTTGAAACATGTCAATAGGGTAAATTCAACTATTACATTTTCCATCATTATTCATTAGTACTCGTTCAAGAGTTTATAGCAATTCAAAAAGTTTATCTGAGTGTGTAATTAGAATATGGACACTGAATAATTAATATTATGGACTGCCACTTCAAACAATAAGTGTTACTTTCAAATTAAACTCTATGTTATGACTGATAAGAATCCTATTCGAGTGGCAAAGGAAGCCGAGGAGGTTACGCTCGCTAACGATCTTAAAGATTGACATGGCATCAGTCAGATATACAAGAAGTATTTAGGGGCAGAGTCTTCAACTATAAGAACTAATTAACTTCAAAATACTTGAATTTTATGTCAGTAAAACCTATTCATTGGCAACCTGTCTCAGTCAATTGCTGAATATAGGGCTCTCATAAAAATAATCTATACTAATAATATTATAAAGAGAGAACATTTGTATTTTTGTATGTTTGTAATGATTTGGCTCAAAAACTACTGAACCGATTTCAAAAATTCTTTCACTAATACATAGAATGGATTTTCGAAATGAAAATTGGCTATATATTATCCCGTTTAAATCAAAGGTACATTCCTGGAGACCTAATTTGCAACCTAAGTCGGCAAAAAAACGGTCGAAAAAACACGTTTCTTACGAACGCTGCTTAATTGAAAATAGATAGAAGAATATTTTTTATGCAAGAGTTGTACAACTTAATAAGACCTACAAAAAAGTCCGCGACAGCATATGTCTATCTCTTAAGGTTCACTCACAGTAACCAATTTAATCTAAAAATTTTTGTTAAAAAATATTACATAACTTCCAAGGCTATTTTCAAGTATATTGTATTAATCCTTATCCAAATAACTACATTAATTAGCTTGGCCACATATTATAGATTAAAATTGTCCTTTACAGTGTATAATTCAAATGAAAACTGTAGAAGATATCACGAATTTCACATACACACATCGCAAAATTAATAAAATATTTGCAGTGAAACCACAGATAAGATCTATGCTGCAGATCCCCACCGATCACAATCAATTTGAAGTCAATATAGTATGATAATATGATCTATTGTATAAAATAATATTCATCTATATATATATATAATAATATAATATTTTAAACCACCCCGACTGATCTATGTATAATCTTTTCATTAAAAGCATTCTAATGACTCTAAACACGACATATAAAATTTGAGTTGTAAGTTGGTGAGGATTTGAGTGCTCTGTACAGTCCAGGAGATGTCCCAGCATCAGGTCAATGCTTCCATGTTCTTACAATATCGTTGAAGAAGAAGATATTCGAACTGATCAGACCTATGAAAGTTGATTTCATAGCGCAATTAACTAGAAAAAAGCTACTTTTTGGTAGATTTAATGATCCCACTACCACTGTACGAAAACTCATGATTCATGAATGCACATAAAACTTTCATTGGTAGGTATATAGCTAGGATTAGAACCAACGACCGTCGGGTCAGAATCAGGGTAACTATCCTTTACGCCAAAGGGCCGTCCAATATCACTACGTAAGTACCTATTATAAAACAAAGTCCATCACTACGTCTGTCTATCTGTTCGCAATAATCTTAATAGCTACTGAACGGATTATCATGCGGTTTTCACCAATAGCCAGAGTGTTTATGAGGAAGGTTTAGGTGCATAATGTGTTAAGGTTTTGTGTAAATTGGATGAAATATGACAATGATTGTTAAATATGTTCATATTTTAAATTCGATGCAACAAACTGATGCAAATTTTGTAGGCATATATGTTCTACCCGTGCGAAGCCGGGGCGGGCTGCTAGTGTATATACAGTACATATAAAGTTAGGTTTTGGTAGCAATGTAATTTTTTTTTCTATATTTATTTGCTAATTAATTTTAATGCATCACTTATCAAATGTAAAGTTTTATTAGCAAATCAAAGCGTAAGTTAGAATTTAAATTAGCTACATTTTGAGAGACGGAATATTCCGGGCCTAGCGACCACATTATCGGTTACCACTAGGCAAGATAGTGGTTAAACGCTAGCGTAATATGAGATATACAAAAAAAATTACTACGTAGCATAAAAATAATTTTGTGATATAATGCAGATCAATAAATCATTTTATTTTTATAATATAAGATAGATGAATTAAGATTCATGTTCCAATTATGAAGAGTCATACAATTCTATTTGAATGTTTGATCAGATTTGATTATAAATACATTACACCCAAAGAATACAAGCTTTCTTTGCGTGTAAACTGTGAATGTATAAGGAAAGATTCCTACGCTCGTAAATATTTACAACCAACCACACGTTACAACTTTAGTTTAGTTGTGTCGGCACTGGCAATGCAATAATAAAACACATTTGGTTTTACATTTGCATCTCAGCTTGAGTCTTTGTATTAAGAATTAGAAATTACACTCTTCTTTCATTGCATCTCTGATAATTATAGCAGCATAATGATTATTAGTCTGATAGTTTATGTGTGATTTTTGGACAGATGGTAGCTGCATTAAAACATCAATGTTTCTCCTAAATTGCCGCCAAGAAGTAGCTTACAACCATCAATGAGAAAACCTGCCGCCAAAACCTTACGGTGTTGCGGTAGCACAGCTCTTGAGAGACAGACCATTCTAGGCCTAGCGTGTTCACCATTATCTACTACATTATCGCTTACATGCAAGATAGGTGGCTACTGGTAGTCTATTAGATTTTTAAAAATCTGGTGGTAAATGACTAGCATAATATAATTGACATGAATTTTCAATAATAAAATTCCACCGTTAACGTTGGTTAAGCTTAGGTTTTGTTTCACTTCATGTCATTTAACCTAAGTTAGGTGAACTAAATTAGAAACTTTTTGAATAATGCTATTTTCACAATAATATTTCATAACTTCTAAACCAGGATCGGGATATAATGGCTTGGATTAGGCAGAGACCACTTCGATTTATTCGACCGTATAATATTCAGCTTAGGTCGGATTCCAACTATCGAAATTTGCAGTGTCTCTTGGGCTATTATTACAAAGACTGATCCTCTACTTATTGTATTGTTATCGGAAATCTTGGCAATTTCAAACCGACATTACATATAAACAAATATTGTTACAACACAAATTTCAGCAGCACACACCCTTTGAGAGTCAGAGTATACTAGGCCTAGCGTTTTCACAATCTTCGACCACTTCATCGCTTACCACCAAGCGAGATAGTGGTCAAAAGCAAGCCCATAGAATATTTAAAAAAGTTAAATATGTACATTGAAATAGTAAAGTATTTTCTAACATATACAGTGTGGAAATTAAACTCAGGCCCTGGAAGGGAAACTACTTTAAATCCTTAAGCTAGCTCATTTTACTTAAAGGAGACATTCCTTTATTTTTGAAAAGAAACAAATCTGCATTAAAAGATTTTTTTAAACTCGCTTGCTTCGCCCGGGACTCGAACCAACTAAAATTAAAAAAAATAAACACTCTTTATTTTAATATACTAATCGGTAGTATTAATATTCAGGATAAAGTTTCTCTAACAAACATTAGGTCTTAAAAATAAAAATAATAAAAAACTTTATTTTACTATCAATTTTGTAACACTTAAATTATTTAACTGATAAATTGTTCGAAATGAGCCCCGTCGTTCCGGCTACACAACATTAATTGCCGTTGAAATTCATTTCTTGTAGCCTTCAGCAAAGTGTTGTGGTGTATGCCCCTAATAACATTTTCTATCGCAATCCTTAGCTCTTGAACGGTTTCATAGCAAGTTTCATAAACAACATTTTTTACATGACCCCATAAAAAGAAGTCCATAGGCGTCAGGTCTGGACTTCTTGCAGGCCATCTAATCGTCCCGTTTGTACCTATCCAGGCATTGAAATTTTCATTAAGGTATGCCCTGGCAATTCTGCTGTTGTGGGCAGGTGCACCATCTTGTTGAAAAATGATATTATTTCGTTCCTCTTCTGGCAGAATTGATTTTGTAAAAGCTCCAATATTTCAATGTATTTTGCTGCATTCAGATGTCCTTCGTAGATGTGCATCAAAAAAACCATGTTACTTTTGATTCCACACCAAACATTAAACGAAAATCTGACCTGATTTTTCGTTTCACGGACACGGAATGGATTTTGACGAGACCAATAATGATTGTTATGTCTGTTATACATTCCATTATTACTAAAATTTGTTTCGTCAGTCCATACAATACAGTCCAAGAAATTTGGGTTGCGGGCTATTTCTGTTTGAATATTTTCACAAAACTGTAATCTCCTGTCACTATCTCCGGGATGTAGTTTCTGCACCAATCGCCCATCACGATAACATTTGTATTTGTATTTTTTCAGAACTTTAAGTATACTAGTATGGTTGATGCCTATCTCTTGAGCAGCTTCCCTGCTTGAAGCCTTCGGGTAACACTCGAAGTATGTCAAAATGTTTAACTCAACATCGCTATAGTCCAAATTTTGTTGCTGTGGGCGTCCAGTCTTCTTTTTAAAACTTCCAACGGTCAGTAAATTATTCACAATTCGAGACAAAACTTTTCTAGATGGTAGTTCCCTGTCTGGATACTTCTCGCGATACCACTGCAGAGCTAAATCGTAGCTCTTGTTGCAAACAAAGTAAGCTTCTAATAACTCGAATTGTTCTTGATACGCCATTATGAGATAATTTAATTACGTAAGGAAAGCAACACTACTTAAATAAAATCTGTTGATAAAAATCGTTCGAATTTTAAAATTATTGTCCCGCATTGCAAACAAAGTCAAACGTTCCATTTTTAAACTTCTCCACTGAACGCCTCGGATCATGTAAGAAGGAAATGTGCATAGAGGTATTACCACCATTGAACAATTTTCTTATCGAAGATTTCAACAAGGTACTTAACGATAAATTGGCAAGCGTGTACTTCATACGAAGTCTTTGAGTGTTGGAGAGATAACAGAACTGTTACGTGTCTTTTACTTGTTAAAAGTGAACAGTAACCAAACATTTTTTAGAGAAACTTTATCCTGAATATTAATACTACCGATTAGTATAATAAAATAAAGAGTGTTTATTTTTTTAAATTTTAGTTGGTTCGAGTCCCGGGCGAAGCAAGCGAGTTTAAAAAAATCTTTTAATGCAGATTTGTTTCTTTTCAAATATAAAGGAATGTCTCCTTTAAGTAAAATGAGCTAGCTTAAGGATTTAAAGTAGTTTCCCTCCAGGGCCTGAGTTTAATTTCCACACTGTATATGACGCTTCTCTGTTTTAACTGCTTCATATCTTTAAAGGAAAAAAAAGTATGAAATATACTTTATTTTCGGTATACATAATTATAGTACTATATTATTAGGTGAGGCCTTTGTCCGGCAGTAGAAAGAGATAGACTGACGATGATTATGATAATATATAATAAATGTATGTAGAAAATGGTATAAACAACAAATGGTTAAAAAGTAGTATTCTTACTAATTGAGTAGCGCCTCAAGTTTTTGTCACTAAATCACAATGTTCCTACAGAAAAAATCTAATCACTTAAAAATATTTACACCTAAGTTCTGCTGTCTCTTCTTTTGTAAGTCAGAAAAGTATTCCTAGAAATTAAGTTACGATAATATGTTTGAAGTCTCTCAAAAATATACACATATATCTTACATGTTTCATTTTCTGACCTACTTAAAATATGTATTCCTGTCTTAACGTCTTATGTCTTGCCTGGTCGCAGCTAGAAGCACCCGTCTGGAGAAACTCGTTGTGTCGAGAATTTCAATTGTTTGCCGATGGTCGCCCATTACAAGAACTGAACACTTTAGTCTGTTTAAAGACCAAACACAGTAGCAGCACCATGTAATAATAATTATCGTTTCATGGGTCGAAAATCTCTATGAAAAAAATACAACTTCAAATGCCATGCTAGTCATTTGTAGTAGCAAGTTTGAGATGTTGATCTCCACATATATCTCTAGAGATACTCATCAGATCCCGATGAATTTACAATTTTACCACTAGAAACATCAGAAGTATACTCTTTCCAATAAAAAAATACGTCATAGAGGTACTGAGAACCTTTTTGAAGTCGGTAAAATGAGAAGGAAGGTATATTAATAATAAATTAATAATAAATAAGAATTATCTTATTTCTGGAATGCATTGAATGAATTTACATAATTTAATTATCACTTTCCAAAAGTGTCATGACCAACCCACTACCCACTTCAGTTTGCTTATCCAGTGAGCTATTTCGATGACTTTTGTTTTTGTCAACTTGTAAAATCTGTCTCCGAACATCTAATGTGTTCCGGCAGCTGTCCTTGAGAACTATATCCATTTTTTAGGCCTATCAACAGTAGATAATAATGGTCAAATGCTAGCCAATACAATATAGAAAAAAAATTTGAATCGCTCAATGGATGCCAGAATTCTGAGGAAATAAGCATAAATAATGACATTCACAACATCGAACCTAACTTCTTATTTAGTAAAGTCGGTTAAAAATAAGTCAAGGCTTGAGGCTCGTAGTAATACGTAGGACGTAAGTTTATGCGTTAGAGGGACCAAGGTTGTGAGTTCATTCCAAAAGGGTTCAAAGTATGGGCTATTGTTGCACCTTTTTTAATAATTTGATCAAATAAATGGAAAATAAGGAAAGTTCGTAGTTTTTAAGAAAGTTATAATTTTATTTTGAGGAATTAGGTGTGTTGGAAGCTTAAATTCGCAGGATGTTGAATGTTATGTGATTTAAATGTGAAGAAATACTGTTTAAATTACTTCTTTAAAAATGTATATTAATGGTACGACAACACCGCGGCGTCTTGTATCCACGTGCGCGGTCGCGATCAAATTTTTTATCGTTTTCTGATCGCTGTAGATCGCGTTTGGTGTGAACCAGTCGGTACAAATACTACTGCACTATCTGATCGCTGCCTAGATTGCGCACGCAGGAAGCTGCGGTGTGGCCGTACCTAAACTGTCTAAAGAGTTGCAATACTTTCATCTGTTTTATTCACAAAATTGTCTGTAGCTACAATTAACCGGCGTGAAAAAAAATTGTGCATTAGTTTAGACGCGACTAGTAAAACGTGTCGCTTGTTGTCTTGGTTGGTATTTGGAATAAAACATGTCTTTCCACCGGATAATTTTCATACCCTTTTGAAAGTTCCTAGAATTTGTATACTGTGCTGGAAATGATGAAAATTCACTAGACTGCTAATATTAATATATATAAAATATACTATGTAGGTGGTGATAATAGGGTTATCAATGTGTTGCCGATCAAATTATTTAGTAATAGTGGTATGGATATTTAAAATGGATCTTTTAAAATGTCACTTAAATGTTACTAAGCGTACACACTACAACATGTTGTTTAATACCAAGTACAGAAGCTTCAAACTGAGCATAATATAAAACCATTTAAAGATGGCCACTGCAAATTTGTGGCGAATATTCAATAAAATGGCGTGTCTTGGGAGAGGCCTATGTCCAGCAGTGAACTGATGATACCAGCTTATTATGATAAGTCTACAGATGGGCTTTAGACTGCAAATTTACTATATTTTTTAGTTTAATTTATGTAAGCTATGTTGATGGCTCAATACATCCATTTTTTAGTTCTATGCTCTTTGTCTACTCCATAGTTTAACTATTCGCTGATCAAAAACAAATAGTATGCGAAGGTTAGATGTTAAAGGTTCTATTTGCTCAAGCCGTTGTTAACTTTGATGATTATGGTTCTATTGTTCCATATTTTTGTTAAATGACAAATATACTGTTACCAGGATTTCAATAAAGGTTTTTTTGATTTAGTTCATTCTATATTCAATGCATTAAATTTATTTTAGGAGTAATCAAAATATCCTAGGCCTAGCATACTCATATTCTTCAATCACATCACTTACTACCAGCTGGTGGTCAAATGCTAGTCTATTAAAATATATAAGAAAATATATATTATATATGTATTTGGATCAATTTCTGGATATAGCTTACTCCCTTTTCCCCTTTTCCACACACACTTATATAAACACTCCCATTTTCTTGCATAACATACTTTGTTATGCCTTAGCCATGCAGCCATGTATGTCCTGTATGTCTATGGATTGCATCCAACCACTGTTTCCGTTACTTTATATCTATACTCCTAGTAATACATAATTATCACTAAATGTTGTTATTTTCAATAAATAAAGTAAATTTTATGTTTATTAATAAAATATTTTTTAAACTAAATATTTGTAATTTTTCAGTATTGTTTTCTTTAATAATTTGTTGTTTTCTTTATTGTTAACCAGCCATAATAATAATTGAAGAGCGTAGTTCTGAGTAGGATTACGTGACATTACTCAGGTTCCTAACGGAAGACCAGCGTTGGTAATGCCCAGCATGAGCAACATAATGCTGAGTTGGGTCCTGTTTTGCAACAATGCTGTGTAATTTTTTCACTATTTTACATTTTAATTTTATGTTTCATATTTAAATAATGTAGCAGTTAAGTACTGTTGTTGTTTTGTTATAAAATAAATGGTTTTTCTTTCTTTCTTTCTTTCTAATAATATTGAGTATCTAAATAATTTTAAATCAATCAAAACGCAAATGTGATCGCGTTTTGCAGCGGTAAGACTTATCATGTTCCATCATGTTGTATGTAGAGTAGAAACAAAAGAAGAGTGGATTCTCCCTAAGAAGTCTTTGTATTACCGTACAGGTGGATCCAGGGAAATTCAGCTTTATACAAAATTTATATAATATGTCTGAAATCTCGCCAAGAAGTTCTAATGAGTTTGGGCATGCATGTCTCTGAAACGTGTGACATAATATTCCTCGTTTATTGTTTTCTCGCCCTTGCAGGGAGGGCCTTATATTGAATTTATCAGGGTTTTAAAATATTATGTGTTATTTGAAATTTTAAGATTGATTTAAAGGCATTGTTGAAACTAATTATGATATCTATTACTAGATTGCGTCTCGCCCTTCATGGCTATAAAATTGGCGCTACTATAACTCCTTCAAAAATAAGATTTGTCGAGGTGAACCAGTAGAAGTTAGTTTATTCATGTATGTTTGCATGCTCGTATGCACATAAGAGCATACCAACAACCTCTTCACCGGATTGAACACGATAGTAATGGTCAATATTGACGTATTGAAAGCTCACTATTGATTGCAATCACTTTCTACCTTCACATAATATTCGTATAACGTGATGCAACTTGGCATTCATTGGTGTATAAAACAATCTTAATATAATTAAAAACAAAGAAACGACTTCAAATATCGCGCCATTCATATTAAGTACAAAGTTTGAGGTGTATATTATATTTTACACCTGAGTAGTACCCTTTTAAACTATCTAGTAACTATCTAGTGTCCGCCTGGCTAGCTACCACCCTCAAGTTAGAAAATCTGTCACCAAACATCTAATATGTTCCGCAGCTATCCTTGAGAGCCAGTTCCCATTCTAGGCCTAGCGTGCTTACCATCTTCGACCGCATCATCACTTACCAACAGGTGAGATAGTGGTCAAACGCTAGCCTATAAAGTATTAAAAAAAAAAACCGGCCTAGTCGAGTTGAACTCGCCCTCCGATGCTTCCGTACCAACGTTGGTTAGTACCAATTAAGCTAGACCTCTAAATTGTATGAGAGCTCATATAACTCAGAGGCCTATCTTAATTGGCGAACCTATGTATGTATGGGGACAACCTTTAATTTTCATCTTTTTTTGTTTTTCGGAATTTTTCCTTTATTTGTGCTGTAAGACCTTGCTTCTTGCCACATACCATGATTCTAGGTCAACGGGAAGTACCCTATAGTCGACCCAAAACCTATAGAGTACTTCCGGTTGACCTAGAATTCTCAATTTTGGTCAAAAGCAAGGTTTTACAGCACAAGTTCAGGAAAAATAAAAAAAGTTGAAAATTAAGGTACATTTTGGTACTTACAAGTTTTCGCGAAAATATAAATTTGCCCATATCTTTTTATTGTGTTGACTCAGAATCTTGATTTTTATACACCTAATAAGGACTATAGACTTTAGTATCTGGTATAAATTTTAACTTTCTAGGTCTACCCGTTCCTGAGAAAATCGGTGGTGACATACGGACAAACAGACAGACAGACGGACAGACAGGTGGACAAACGGATAGACGGAAAGACGGACAGACAGACAGACGGACAAGTAAGTGATCTTATAAGGGTTCCTTTTTTTACCTTTTGAGGTACGGAACCCTAAAAACAAGTAATATTTTTAAAAACCTTTTTAAGGGTGATTCTTCAGAAACAAAATTTTCGATGTCTGAGGGTATATCTCTGAAACTAACTAACAACACGGTGTGTAATTTTTTTTTAAACAGTTCCCCTAACTAGGGTGTAGGGTATATTATATTTTTGAAAATATTTGCTGTTAAGGTTCAAAATGAAAATATTTAAGGTTCGTTATTCTGATTCATATAGCGCGTCCGTTTGCCATTTTCCGGAACAAAATGGTAAATGTCGCATTTAGCCTTTGATACTTCAATATTTATTAAAATTTAATCGAAAAGTAATGAATTGTCCTCCTAGAAAAAAAAATGTTTCATTTATAACTACGTTAGTGTGTTTATTAATCAATAAATAAGAAGTGTCCGGCGTATGATACTGATTAATGTGGCGTAAGCTGCGTTTGACCATACTTGGTCGGATATTAATAATGAGAGTCTGGCTTCACATGCGGGGAGAAGCCAGTCGTGCAACGAACGTGCTAGAAGACGAATGTACCCCTGGTTGGCTTAGAACCCGGTGTTACGAAGGTAAATGTCTGATTCATCTGTGCTTGGTAAAGATGACATACTGATTACAATACCTACTTAATAAAATTATTTTTATAGTTTTAAAACTTTAATTTGAGTTTCGTATGAAGCTTTTGGGTTATAGATTCGTGTAGAAAAATGTAATCACTGAAGTATGTATATATGATGAGTTTTGCATGATTGTTGGCTTGGCCTGGCTTGTCTTGATTCTTCTGTGCCTAATTCATATTTTCCAAACCCTATATGAATCATGGGATGGGATCATCATTGGGATGTAAGGGCGCACACATACCGTCTAAGTGCTCCCAGCCAACCTCACCTACTCATGGTGCTTCCTGCTGACCGAAGAAAGAGACTCCGGTGACCGACAAATGGCGGTATAACCATTTCATATAATGGCGTAGCTAAATACCACAGGCTGGTGACGGGCAGCAGCGTCACCGTTGCAAGAAGCTACGTCACTGCACTGGAAACCACAATAGACATTGACGCTGACCAGAATCTCGACCATGTGGTAGGCATTCTCAGGGAGGACGGTATAAAATTCTGTGAGACGCGAGGTGCCGACAAGAAGTCTAAGCATTCAGAGAATTCTCTAAAGCTAATGCAGAAGCGACGTGAAAACCCTGCAGTCACTTCGTCAGATCAACGGTCCCTTAACAAAAAGATTTTTAGACTGGTACGACGGGATCTCCGGAGGTCCAACACACACTCAATTAAAAAAGCGATCGAGCAAAACCGGGGATCAAAATTCTTTGTCCAACGGTTGGGCCGAAGCCACCTGACGAAGTTGACCACTTCTAACGGGACTGTTGTCGCTTCTAAGCCGGAGATTCTTAGGGAAGTAAAACACTTTTACAGCTAATGAAACACCTCTCAAGCGCGGAAGCTAAGGATCCTAGAGCCACTCTAACCCGCCAATTTACCGAACATTTGCCAGAAATCAGCCTTGGTGAAATTGTGATGGCTCACAGACAGCTTAAAACGGAAAAGCCCCGGGCAAGGATGAAATTACAACGGAGTTCTTAAAAGCTGATGGAACTCCTACGCTACTACAGCTTCAGCGTATTTTTAATTCCGTTCTTTTTTCGGGGAGAACTCCAAAGAAGTGGAGTAAGAGTGTCGTTGTTTTGTTCTTCAAAAAGGGAAACAAAACCCTTTTGAAGAACTATTGACCTATCTCGCTCTTAAACCATGTCTATAAGCTGTTTTCGAGAGTCATCACAAATCATCTCACACGTAGGTTTGATGAATTTCAGCCCCCCGAGCAGGCAGGGTTTCGATTAGGATACGGCACCATAGACCACATTCACACAGGCGGCAGGTTAAACAAAAGACCGAAGAGTATAACCTGCCACTGTGTCTAGCGTTTGTGGACTATGAGAAAGCCTTTGACTCCATTGATACCTGGTCTGTTCAGGAGTCACTGCAACGGTGCCAAGTTGATTGGCGATACGTCCAAGTATTCAGAGGTCCCTGTGACGCTGCGACTATGACCTTCCAAGTACAAAATCAGCAGTCTGAACATATCCGCTTACATCGAAGAGTGAGACAAGGGGACGTTATTTCCCCCAAATTGTTCACAAACGCTCTAGAAGATAATATGTTTAAAACGCTGAATTGGAAGGACACACTTGAGATTTGCGGAAGATATCGTTATCGTGGCTGAACCCGTGCAGGACTTGCAATAAATTGCAATATATGCTGACCACTCTCCTGCACGCATCGGTCTCCGGATGAACTTGGACCAGGACCAATATCATGTTCAACGAACATGTTATTCCGGTACCTATTACCCTAAACGGAGTTCCTCTTGCAGTTGTTCACGAATACGTCTACCTTGGGCAAACCTTGCAATTGATATTTTCCTTGTTCACGCCATAACTTGAAAACGTTTTTTGGTGGGTTTTACGAAAGAAAGTTATTTATAAATAAAAACAAGTTTTAAACGCGGGAAAGTCACGAGGCATTTCTAGTTTTTTATATATATTTACTTAGCTACAACCTCTTGATAAATTTTAAAAAAATCACAGGATATTAAACCTTCGCATTAATCATAATAGTCAAGATTAACGCTTTGCCAATAAAAGAATTAGTATACCGTAGTTTAAAAAATGTTTTACAATATTTATTGTTTAATTCGCCAGATTTTTCCATTAAATGATCTCTGATATAATTATTTTAATAATTTCAGATCATTCATAAAACGAAAAAAACCGACTTCAAATGCCGCGTTAGTCATTTTCAGTACAAAGTTTGAAGTGTTTATCTCCATATCGATGGAGATACTTGTCAGATCTTGAAAAAATTACAAAATGAATAAACGGGAAACATACGCTGTCAAACAAAAAAAGAACTTTCCAAATCGGTTAAGAAATAGCGGTAAGAAATAGCTCTGAGGTAACAAACATAAAAAAATACGGGCGAATTGAAAATCTCCTCCTTCTTTGTGAAGTCAGTTAAAAACAGATTATTGTTGTTGTTAAATATTTTCTTAATAAAGAGCTGATCTACATAAAGGTTTTCATTTTTATTTGTTTCTGATTCATCTGTTACAAGTTTTGATTCATATAGGCACAAAATATTTGAACGGTGAT